>OZ024923.1:32233139-32833139 GCA_964017225.1 Netelia inedita
AGCTACCGGAATCATTATATATTACGTGTAAGAACGCAGAGAGAAAAATATATCCCCGATGGTTCTTCCGCCGTCAAGATATGTTACAATGTGTCATTATTACGTCGTAATGGACCGATCATTCAAATTTAAATCGGAAAGGGTCGCGTGAAATTTCAAATGGTAAATGAATTTACGTGGTAAATCAAAATTCGATGAATAATTGTCCGAAATCCGTTGTACGTCGAAAATATTGAAAATTTATGACGAATCAATAAATAAAGCTGTTATCGAAACTTCTCCGTCCGTAATCATTACCAGGGTATAATTGTTACATTATACTAATTATATTATGTCCGGATACGATCTCGTTCATTACGTAAATTGTATTATGCGAGAATGGTGGCTTGAATGCATTTAATTTAATTTGTTCCGTACGACACAATGAAAATCGTTTATTATTCTCGACAATCGAGCTTGTCACCCGAGTGCCGGAAAGCGCGAGACAGTTTCTACCACGCTAAAATAATTCATATATACACATATACATGTATCCACGCATTCTATGTCGTGGGTGTGCGTAGAAACGCAGCTCTTCATCTCGTCCGATGCTGGTTACAATTGCCTGTGCCCTATGACAGAGTCAACGTATATATATATATATATACAGGGCGATTTTCCTAAGGTATAGCACCATTTATTCTGGGGTAGATGGGACCATTACAAACAAAAGTCGCGAATAAACATTAGGGATATTTTTAATAGTTTACGAGATATCAATTTTTGAAGTTTGTCCAATCAGCGCGGCGAGAAGCGTTGGAGCGACCCACTCCCCGCCCTATCCGTAGATATAGCACAGTGTAGGGCGTTACATTTGGGATCGCAAAATTCAGAGCAGTCAATTATTATTATTTTATTACGCAGTCATTTTTATTTATCGGGCATTGACTGACTAGGCTACGGCTAGGGCGAAGAGTGGGCAGCTCCAACGCTTCTCGGCAAAATTCAGAGCAGTCAATGACCGACAAATAAAAATGACTGCGTAATAAAATAATAATAATTGACTGCTCTGAATTTTGCGATCCCAAATGTAACGCCCTACACTGTGCTATATCTACGGATAGGGCGGGGAGTGGGTCGCTCCAACGCTTCTCGCCGCGCTGATTGGCCAAACTTCAAAAATTGATATCTCGTAAACTATTGAAAATATCCCTAATGTTTATTTGCAACTTTTGTTTGTAATGGTCCCATCTACCCCAGAATAAATGGTGCTATACCTTAGGAAAATCGCCCTGTATATATACGAACTATGAGCACATACACGTGCGGTCCTACGAATTATATACGTACGTATGCGTGCATAGAACTGTATATCCTCGAGAAGTCAAGTACATCTATTTTACGTATCGACATGGGCCATTCCGTATCAACCGAACCAACATCAAATTTCCAAACCATAAATATTTACAATCATTAGTGCTCAAACTCGATCTACGTCGCGCAGAAAAAGAAATTAAATTTATACTCGGTTTATAAATTAATTTTACTTTTGAAATAAATCAATTTTGGCACTCAATTATATTAATTAATAAAGAATAAAAAATAAATAAATTTTCAATCATCGATAAATTAATAATGGTCGAATTACTTTGATCGAAAATAAAATTGTGTAGTGATTCAAATTGAGACGGAATACACGATGCACGTACGTAGATCTTCGAGTTAACCGCACCGGCACAGGGACTTGGGGTGTATTAGGCTTTGAGTGTAACTATATACGTATAATATGAGGCATTTAGCTTCAATAATGTACCGAGAGAACAATACACGGCTTTATGTTCCACAGGGTGGATAGAGTAGCGTACGTTATACGTGTTAACCATGCTCCAAGGCAGACTGGTACCATTGCTGCGCTACCCCCCCCCCCCCCCCGATCCATGGCTTGCCGGGGTCACATATGTCGCACACCCTGGAACTCGGTGCCACATATCGGAGGCACTTGCTAACCCATACACGTAATGCGCTAACTCCTATACCCACGTGTACATGTAGCTCAATACAATCGGAATGCGAGCAGCCTTCGTTCGTGTTCACGCAGAGACGTAGACACGAGCACCCATGTGCATTATAACCGTGATATAACGCGAGGGTAGTCGAGTACCGATATCCTCGTTTTTGCCTCAACGCGACAATTTTTCCACTCGCACTTTATCCCCGAACAAATTAAATTGATTAAAGTCGTTCGATAACTGACTCGTGAAAAAAAAGTAAACTCAGGAATCCACGAAGTTTAGTGTTCAATTTACTTTCTCATAACTCGAAATATTCGATAAATCCCGAAGTGCAAAAATGGCCGCGGTGTCCAGTTACGAACCGTGGGCATAAAAAAAGGGTCGTACAATCTGAGAACTCATCGGGGAAATCCGCGAAGGTTTGATGCTATCAAATTTGTACGAGGCTAAATTTTACGACACGATCGAACGGGAATATGGGTACGGGTGCGTGAACGATGCTCGGCCAGTAACAAGGATGGGTTAAGCGAAAAAAAATCAGCGCCGAGAGGAATAACAACTGTATATCCCAACAGATTGGACAGAAAAAATATACATATATATATGCGTGTGTCTATAAATGGGAAGTGGGAGCCAACCTATGGGAAAAGAAGAGAAAAAAGAAAACGATCATGCCGGAGGTTCGCGTTCACCGATAGACGCCGGTGATTTCGAGAATAGGATTTTTTTTCTCTCCGTTATCCGAACGATATTTGCCCTCGTCTTATCCGATTGTACGATTTTGAAGGGTCTCGCCGATTCGCTCACGGTATTACGATTCTTCCGGAAAATCGTGACGACTATGATACAGACTAGACGTATACCTGTACGTAACCGGATCGTGAAATAGAAGATAAGAACATTCGCGTGTGGGTTACGGAAATTCCGTGAAAAAAAAAGCGAAGGGAACGACCCTCCACCGGAACGTAACGACGACTACACGTGTGAAAGTGTTCGCGAGCCGAATAGCTCGCTTCCTCTAACCCTCGTTTTATTCTCTTTTTGTTTTTCACCACCATCGCCGAATAAACTTGGCACGAATCAAAGAGAAGTGAAGGAAAAAAAGAATAGAAACGTAAAAATGAAAGGGATCGAGTGTGTGGAAATAGGGGGCAAAAAATCCGTTGGAGGTTAACAAGTGAGAAACAAAATAAACTAGTAAAGTACGTAAAGATAAAGGAGCTGCGCGAGAAGGGAGAAAAATAGCTGGTCTAGATACGCATGAAAGGTGAAATGAAGTTCGAAAGATGGGAGAGGGGTAAATGCCAGAGTAAGAAAGAGGTAAGAAGATACTGTTGAAATAACCGAAGTGACGGAGGGTTGCTAGAGTGCTAGAAGTGAAAAGGATGACAGGGTGAAAGACATTCGTATACGTGTGAAGGGGTCAAAGGGTGGCGAAGAGATGGAGAAAGAATAAAATTGCGCGGAGGAAAAAAAACTCTGCCTCGATGAAGAAGACACGTCACTCAGAGATAAGGGTTGTAATATTGCACGGTTGTCGACACGTGGGAGAATCGTTTTTCGACACTCTCGTCTACTCGTACGGGCTCGAAAACGCTCACAGTCAGTCAATAACTTTCATCGCGTTTCATAAATGCTGACAAATTCATTCGCAACCCTGATTTCGCAGCCACAATACCTCAGGCCATAGGCAATATTTATAGCTGTATAGAAAACAGGCAGCGCACGCACACTTCAGCCTCGAGTATTCGACGAACGCAAACCTCTGGTTCGCCTATTTTTCATTTCAATTTTTTTTCTTCCATTCTCACCTCTCCACGCACACCGATCCACCCTTTACATAGTTTTTACACCCTCCCGTTTGTTTTTTTCCAATGCACGCCGTTCACGCCAGCCTAATCAACAGGGCTGTCGAGGCTCGGGGTTTCAAGCGCGAAAGATCGCCTCTTTCGGCGATTCGAAACCCTCTCTCGTTCCCGCATCAAACAAAAGGGTCGCGCACTACAAACTGCCGCCGGTGATGAAAGAGAGCGAGAAATTTCGACGCGGTGATGGACCGAACTTGCCCCGCCTGTACAACGTGGGCGCCTCGTTCTCCTTTTCGTTTTACATTCAAAGCTTTCCAAAAAAAAAACATGGCATCGGTGCAAGCCGCATATTTCGTTGTCGCGGTTGTTTTTTTGTGGCTCGTGAAAAAAGAAAATCACGCTTTTGTAAGCGAATAGATTTTACACAATGCTTCATCCGGATGTTTCACCATAGCATTCGTGGTCGTACTAAAAGTGTGGTCGAATGCGGGAGCCCTGCAAGAATTGCCTTTCTTTCAAATTTAAACGCGCAAACAGCTAGCCACTGTAACTATGGTCGACGCGTTTCAAGCAAAAAAAAAACATTTATGTGTTGGAGTAATATTCATCCGCGTAGCGTTCCATGATGGGAAATTCTTGCGAAAGGATTATTCGAATTACCACTCGAAATTTCACCGTCTAAAGATCAACGGTGCGTTAACAACGATCGAAAAAAAATAATGCAAATAAAATAATAAAACCACGAAATTTTGCTTGTCGAGAAGCCCAAAAATAAAATTAAAGCTATAAAAGATCGGAGATGTCCGATCGCTCGAAGTTACAAGAATGGAATGAAAAGACAAATTAGAAGCAAAGAGAGGATACCGTGGGAAGGAAAGAGCGTGTAGCCATCTTTCCGCGACCATTAACGAGATAGCCATAATGTATTCCGCGGGATAAGGGGATATCTCTTGTGTAAAATGTCGGAAGGGGTGTCGGGCTTCCGGTGTTGGAAACTTCCGGTACCCAACACAGAGATCACACGTAGGTACGTAACAAAACCTCTCTCGACCAATCTCAAACACGACGACGACGACGACGACGACGAGGACGACGACGACAGTGTACCGGGACAATTGCCATCTGCCGGTGAGTCTCGCGGGCTATCGCCAGCGAGTATCTAAATGCAAAATTTAAAACGACTCTTATCTTCGTTCTCAAGCGTGCGTATGTTTGTGACCCTTTGCTGACTCGTGGCACGGGAAACGCCCCAATCGCGAATTCTCCATCTGTCTCTGGCGAGACGCCGGGTTTTACGTGCAAGAAAATTCCTTACCGCCACGCAAAAGAAAACGAAAATAAAAAAACTAAAAGTAACCGACGATAAGGAGTTCACGTTCGTATATTCTCGAAATTCTACGATAATCCGCAATCGCATAAACATATACCAGGGTGAAGTACGTAGCTATAGATCCAGAGTCAAGTGCGAGAGAGGGGCTTAACGCCGATTCATAAAATTAGTGCTTCCAACCGGTCTCTCGAGATTCGCGAGGGTTTTGGCGGAACGCTAGAGAGAGGGTGAGTAGAACTGGTGAGCAGCACACGTAGAGAGGCGCCGCCATCGACCTTTTCTACCCCGGTAGTGCGCCGAGCGAGTAACGATAATTGCTCGGCGAAAAAAGCCCTCGACGATTGTACACAAACTAATTTGATCGGCAAACGTGAGGGTGTGTGGTGTGCGGCAAAATTCTCCTCATCCTCCGTTTCGTTCGAGCTTTTCATTCTCTCTCTCTCTCTCTATCCATCTCTCTCACGGTTCTCTCCATTTTCCTCTTCACACTCGTGTAACGACGCACGCCACATGGGAAGGCGTTAGCCCTGCTCTCTCGCGTAGCATACGAGCAACCACCGTCGTTTCGCGCATCTATGTACATATATATGTATATTTATGTGTATGTGTGTGTGTATATAAGGGTACGTCGAAATCTCGGGGCGTTGTGATTAACGCTTTTCCAGAGGCCCGAATGCATGAAGCAGTTTAGCGAGCAGCCCTTATTCGAGGAGGGCCTTATTTCAATTCTCGAGGAACGTAAATTCACGTCCGAGGAGGAGTGTGTGAGTGAAGAGAATGATAGATAAAGAGAGAGAGAGAGAGAGAGAGAGAGAGAGAGAGAGAGAGAGAGAGAGAAGGATGGTGAGGGTTGGAAAGAAGAGTGGCGAATGGGGAAGGTGCCAAGAGAAATTCACGAGAACGCTCGCGACGCTTTCGCACAGGCTGTGTTCGTCGTCTATAAGAGAAAGGTAAAGATATGTATATGTGTATGTGTGTATGCCACTCGGAGCAGACGTGATGAGAGTGTGCGACATGCTGGTCGCCAAGGCGGGAAAGGTCTACAATTCTGGTCTCTCAAAGTGTACGCGACGACAACTCTACGACGCGCCCTCTCGCTGAGCTTCTCTCAAGGATCGCGTTTTACTGCACGTTGTTCTATATATGCGCAAATATATATACATATATAAATACATGGAGAAGGATAGACGTGAACTATATATATACGATAGTGCAGTGGAGGCGACAAGAGGAATTTCTGACGCTTTCAGGAATGGATGGCTTTTGTGAGCGCCCGCAAGAGAGAAAGAGACAGCGAGAGGGACAGAGAAAAGCCTCTTCGTCTCTCTCTCTCTCTCTCTCCCATCCCTCTCATTCTCTCATGGATAATACGCCGGATGAGCAGTTCTCCCCCTGTGCGATTTACTCGCGCCGGAGTATAACCACATTTCTCATTAGACGGCGAATATTATGTACCAGCGATCTCACTGTTCTCGTGGAATTTTCGCATTAAACGCGTATCCGCGACGAAAATTGTGACTGACGATTTAATCAAAACAATACGAAAGATCGTTTTTTTTCGTGAAACATTCAGCTGCTGGATGAGAGCTCGGATGGAATCCTCGGTCGCGTATTTGTTCATGATATTTGTCGGATTGGATCGAACGTTATACGTATGATACCGTTTTTTACTGCATGGGACGATATTAAACGTCATTGAGATCCTCGACCGATCGTAAAAAAAGTGCAAAGCGTTATTAGATTTATTGTCGTGGGAGGCGTTGAAGGGCGAGAGGAGGGTTGAACGTGAAAGTAGAACACACCTGTATATGGATAGAGGAGTGACGCAACGTTGTATAAGGCCTCTCGTAATATTTTTACAATCTATAAACGCCTTCCTGAAAATGGGTGACCGCGCACACGTGCACGCCGGAAGCTCGACTCTCACGAACCGGAACCCACCACGACAAAGGGATCGAAACCACTGTGACTATAGACGACTGTACTGGTCGACTGGGACCTTGCAACGTACATAGCGAGTATAATGCCCGCTCATGGGCTATGTATGTGTAGGCTCGTGTTCGACACACCCAAAGATATCTGCCCGTGTATGTGTGTGCCTACTCGTATCAGCCCGAAAGGATCGATTTCGATGCCCGAGAGGTATACGCATGAACGAAGGATTGATCTCGCGTACTGAATGCACAAAATATTTTATACATCTGCCGAAAGTACATTCGCTGTATGTAAATGCAATATAGGTATATATAGAGAAAGAAATTTCATACCGAAATTTTGGGAATGCATCCCTTTCGCAGAGAATAGCGAACTACCCCTATTGTCATCATCTCCATTGTCAATATTTATAAATAAGTATTCGTTATAGAAATAACTTGTAAACCATAGTCACTTCTTTTTTAATCAATTGTAGGGAAAAAAAACGAACGACTTTTAATAATTTTTGTATGTACGAATCTCGCGAAAGTGGTGTCAATAAAGACAGTGGCATATACACGTTGCGATCGCGAATAGGTGAAATAGCGTGCTTCGGAAACTTAATTTTATTAACTGAGCCAGAGAAAATTAAATGCATTCGATTTTAATTGAATCCCTCGTGGAATATTCGCCAAGGGTTGGACCGTCGAATCGCACGCGTGCGTTTATGTGTGTATGTATTTGGAGTGAGTGTGAGGTAGTCGACGATGAAGTTCGTAAAAAATTTGTTAAGTGCCATAGAGGAGAAGGAAGGAACGAGAGGAAGAGAAAGCTCGAATTTGCTTGGTCGCACGTTGTGCAGTGGCAAAGCTCGCACACACGTTCAGGACGATTTAGGGGTGTACGCGTACGCTACGTCTGTGTATATGTGTACAGCCATAGCCTTCAGTAGATATATCCGTATGGTAGTCAGACACGCCAACCCCACTGCGCCTCTCTCTGATGACCCGATATCCGAGAGCTGTAGACCCGGTCCCAGAGAAAACCCGAAGCGCGCTCGCTTTTCTACCGTTCGCGTCGATACTATCGATTCCCATGAATTAAAACAATGTTTTGCGAACGTATATAAAGACCGCGCGGGAGCTGCTGATATCGATTCGGGCACGAGCTACACACACAAGCCACTACCGGCCTTTCCCTTCAATTCCGTCTCACATTCTACCTAAATCGGCAGCGGCCACTTTTTCTCCCTCTCTCTCTCTCTCTCCCTCTCTCTATCCTTGTCTCCCTCCCTTCCTCGGTACCATAATCAATTCACGTTATGAACTGTATTTTTTTCTCCACTTTTATCGATGGAGAAGCGGCAAGTTGCGGGAATGAAAAACATTCCAGAAGCGATCGAACTTTTCTCCCACTTTCGAGACAGAAATTAATCTGTCATCTTTCGATCGATCGATCGATCAATCATCCAGCGTATCGATTCGTTATTTGCGAGATGTTCTCAAAATAAAGAAGTGATAAATGAAATAAAAAACTTTAAAAATGATATTGTTTTCGTTCGAAGATTTCGATTTGTCGATGCGACGATCGATCGATCGATCATTCGAGAATGTGAACCACCTTTGAATTACGAATTGAATTAAATTTCCCGGCTGGTAAATGTCGTTATGATACAATAAAAATAAAACTACCCCAGAACGAATTAGGGTTATTAACTTCCTCAGTTTTCTTCCGCGTACAAAGAACGCGATGGATCGAGAAAAGCGAGGCATTTCGCGTTAGCCGTATCAGAGTAAAGTATATATAATGTATACCCATCATTGGTGGTTATTACCGAGTTGGGGTGAGGGATGTGTATAGGCATGTATATTTTGTATAGGTGTGCTTTTATATAATGGTATATATCGTCGGCTATGTGTACAATAACATATAGTCGTAAATGTATGGACCCACGGTACGTATTTACGTGGGTTTAGCGTCTACCGGAAGTCGTTCCTGGCAGCCTACTTTCTTCATAGAGACCGTTTATCGAGTAAAATATTCAGTCGATGTGAATGTACGGGTTCGCTCGGGTAAGGTGAATCAAGGTGGAGTACATTTTTTCTCCGTGGTACATAACGTATAATATATACGTTCTATATACATATATGACGCTCGTGAGTGTAGTGAGGAGATGCTATATCGAGATAATCCACGAGATAGAGGGTCAGTATCGGATTGATACGGGAAGCGGGCGAGAGCGACTTATCGAAGTGATTCGGTCGAGGAAAAAAGCAATACGAAGAAACGTTATAGCGACCACGAAAAAGAAAATACGATAAAAGTTTGATAACTGCGATATTTCTTATCGTTCCGACATTATTACTAATAGATTCACGTGTCTTATTCGCGTTCGATTATTTACCTATGATACGATTAATGTCTCGATGAAAATATTCCGTTTTAAATACGTCGAAAATAGATTGTACAACCGTAGTAATACTGAGTTTGAAAGCCTTTCATTCTCATCAATCTCAAATTTTTTTCCACCTTCAACACACTCAACATTTACAGTTGACGTACGCCAAATTTTTCATTCCCGTCGACGAGTAGCGTGGAACGTTGAAGGACTAATCTGTAACTTTTACAAACTATTTCCACTCGTAAAAGTCTCTATCTTATTTGAAAAAGTTATATAAAAAATAATACTCCGATTAAAAAAGCAATTGCTGACGCAATGTAATTCAATAAAACGAGGATGTCTTTGCTCCAGCTTACCACTCGACATGGATCGTACGAATTTGTACTTTTTCGATAATTTTTCGCTCTCAAAGCTTGAAAAGTGGAAGTATCGACAGAGAAAAGATACTCATATATATATATATATATATATACATATTAAATGCAACGATTCAAAGCAGGAAGTACACACAGTTATTCTCTTGCTCTTACGCCCACCCGCACCTTTCCCAGTGACGATCATCTATCCAACACTGGTACAAAACCTCGTCTACGAATGGAACGATCGTGCACACGCACGTATACATACAAGCAAGGCACAGAAGCCATGTTCCTGAACCGCGAACTCCCGAACGAGCAAAAGCCCTACCCTACCCACATCCTCACTCCGCGTTCCCTCGGGATTATCAAACGAAATTCTCCGGGTAGCGAGGTACGGCGCGTCTGTGCGAGGGAGAAATAAAAAAGGTATTCCTGGTACTATCACAAACGCGGACTCGGAGAGAGCGAGAGAAAGAAAGAGAAAGAGAGACCTGGTATCTACAGATGAGTGCTGCGAGCACGCAGATTTTCACATGTCTACACACACATACCTATAGTACCTATAGTACGTAGGCCACTTTCTCTCTCTTGTACCCACACGTTGCGGTAGAAAAAAAGTTGATAAAGAGTCGGGTGAGCAGGAATTTCGTCGGTACGCGACCGTCGCAGCTCGCCAGCAGTGCATGTGCGAGGGGGAGAGAGAGAGAGAGAAAGACAGATAGAGACCGACACAAACGCAAGGGATGGGCAAGAGGGCCACGAGGGAGTTTGGTACGGGATATAAAGCGGGAACCGCTCACGGAACAGAGGGAAAGGTGGTACAAAAAAACTAGTTAGAAATTAAAAAAAAGAGACGTACGAACGTTGCCACGCGGGGAGAGACTTTCGTCTCCCCACCTCAAAAGTACCCGTACGACTCGTCATCCCTCGGTGAAAGAGAACGCCCGCGACTTTTCTCGCTCGCACCATAGCCGGACGATATATCAAAGAGATAGAGCCGAGTTGTTTGACCGAACCGCCACATCCGGAGAGAGAGAGAGAGCTGGCCAGCGTCCGCAACGGAACATCGAGAGGGTTGTTGAGCTTGTTCGCGGCAATGGGGTGGGAGCTCTGGGGGAGGAATGAATAGAGGGAGAAAGCGGAACAGACAGAGATAACCTAATGCCTGGTCGTATTAGCGTCAGGAGACCCGGCCGGAGCGGGTAATAGGCGTGACCAGGAAACGCGGAGGTATACCGAAATCTCGGCGCGGCGGTGCGCTCTTCGTATTTGTCTGTGTGGGTGTGTAAGTTCGGGATACAAGTGTGCGTTACAATTCGGCAATACGCCGCTCACTTTCTCACCGCGTGCGGGAATTCTGATTAGCGGACCTTTTGATTGCCGATTTAACGCACACGAGACTACCCCGGTGTGCTCGTCGCTCCGTTAAATGTACCTGAGTGAAAGCATATTGTCGTGCCTCGATGGAAAACGGTACGCATCATTCGTTCGCCATTGGCTAAATTATCTGGTGTAGGATGTCTCTCGCGGTCGAAACTCGCGATTTCTCGAGATGGGTGGTCGAAGCTTGAGAATGAAATTCGAATAATTACCGTTAATTACTGCACACAATTATTGCGAAAAAATGATTTGTTTTTAAAAGACGACGCAACGATAATGAAAGAGTACGAGATAATGATAGGGAAGTTAACAACGAGTTTATAATTGTGCGTGATACGTTATGCCATTCATCGACAAAGTTTGCTCGTTAAATGAAGTTGAAATGATGTTTTGGTAATGTGCCCTCGATCGAAGATATAAATTACACAGAGGATATCATATGTACGGATATATTTAGGCTCTCGACTTCGGAATTGTTGGAATAATCATGTTTCAATAACACGTCAGAACCGTCGTGGATCAACGCATCTAATAGACGAATTTCATAGCGGAGCATGGATCAGAAATATACAATGGATCTAGAACCCTGCGCAAACTTGGACGCTGCGACTGTTTCATGCGTATTGTATACGGTTAAAATAAAATAAATAAATATATACGGCCGTACACATATGTAGTCTGTTTATCGCAATAGCTCGAACCACCCGATAACGAACTCGTTTAATTTATAACCAACAATTGCGAAACGCATACATGTACACGTCGAACATAATTAAAGTCACTCGTTGTTCTCATCTCGCGAATAAAGCCATATGTTCTCGGACGCGAAAGTCAACTACTAAATTTTGTCGAGGTTCGTCGCTCTCCATTCAGACACTATGATGTGAATACGGGAATCAAATATCTTCGGGAATCGGGTTTACTCGACCGGAAAATAGCCTAGATTCGTCGTAATCAAATGTCTTGCAAATTTGATTTGAGAGAAATTAAAATCGATTTTTATTACGTAGAGTGTTGAATGTAATATTATAAAATATAAAGAACAATCGATTCTTCTATTAAGGTTGTAATAATTTGATGGCAAATCCTATCGTTCGATTCACGATATGACAACCACGGTCATCGGACAGCTCTGTCGCTCTTCAGTCACGCTACATTATACCGTCACTATCGAGGAATACTAAATTCCGGTGTCCTATCGGTCTCTGTGCTCTCTCATCACTGATCAAGACAAATCGATTCGCAGCTCGTAATACGTGGCTATCCTCGCCCCATTCTAGCTACGCCCCTGTACATATGCATGTACCATATACATATATGTAGTATGCGTATGAATTATATACATACATCAGTACATAGATGGATATATATGTATATATATAATATATATAAGTGTGTTCGGGTGTACGCCTGGGTTATGTATAGACACGTCGACATACTCCATCGAAATTCGTCTTCGACATACACGATCAATAAACCGAGAGAGCATAATTGGCGTGACAAGAGAAGTTCATTTCGAACTCCATCAATAAGCGATGCCTCGGAACTAATCGTCATAATGTTGAAGATTTTTTTATCCTAACCTAAACATTCAACAACAAAAACGCAGGTAAAATAAACATTTCTTATAGGACTTTTAATAGACAAGTGAGAGATAAGCCGGACTTTATTGTAATTTTCAAATATTCAAACTAAATGATCGAATGATTAATCAGATGTGTAATCGGAACGATTGTATTCATTTACGATTTACTATGATTCAGACAATATTCTGCTTATTACACAACTGTAATTCCCGAACTAAGTAAACGTACACGCAGGCGCGAATGTGCCTGTACGTATGACAGAGTGAGGGAGGCAGAGAGAGGGAAAGGGAATGATTGATTTCATTACGAGAATGAGCAAATCTGATAAGCCTGTGGCAACCCTCACTTCGTTCTGACTTCGGATTAGCGTTACTATCAGCAGTACTAAATGTCCGATGTTATCTCGGTGGGACCAAAGAGTGGGGAGGGGGTATGGGTGGCCGTGGGGTGGAAGGGTGGGGGAGGGGCTCTTGTATGGGGGAGCTGCGGCTGATAAGCTCGGAACACGCAAACCCTTAACACACCCACAGCGCCCCGGGCGAGGTTGATCACAGTTTTAATCCGTGTATATTCTGGATACGAGGGGGCAAAAGCTGTCGTGTTGATAAATCTCGCGATAAGGGAGTGGGTAACGTTTATTTTTCGTTAACAAAAATAAGCCCCGTGATCCCCCCCCCCCCTCTCACTCTCGCTCACTCTCTCTCTCTCTCTCTCTCTCTCTCTCTCTCTATCTCTCTCTCGCTCTCTCACCCTCTACCTATCTCGTTTAGCCAAGGCAGCCCCAGTGAATAGCTTCGATAGTTGATATAGATGTACATTTTTGGAAAATTAGATAATCGATATTTCTCGTAATGTTTCTTTTCTTTTTGTTTTCTGTATTATCAAAGAGCTTTAGGGTATATCAGCTATTAATGCATCGTTCGTCGAAAATACTTAATGGACAGTTTGAGATATATGTGTCGATCGCGTGCTAAGCAGGAACGTATGATTACCGGGCGTGATAAGCAGCCGTTAGGGCTGATCAGATTGTGCGATATCGTGTTTCTTGGAAAAGCGAGATTTTGTAATTTTTGCGTAGCGTCGATTTTGCAAATCATGACGAATATAAAGAATCAACCGTGCAAAATAATGGCCTGTAAAACAATTAATCGATCAATTGATCGATGAGTTTTAGTTTTTCGACAATAGATAATTTATTCATAATTATGTGCAGTTTCAAAATTATTCTCGTGCCATTTTATTTAATTGAAGCTTATTCTTGCCGATACGTGGCTAATTGACCGATCACACAGCATGTTCTCCCCGTCATTAAAAAATGTCTTCGCCTTAATGACTCTTTATCACTTGACCGTTGAAACTCAATTTTCTATGGGGTGCGAGTGATAGTAAAGCAATACCTATTAACGTCAATGAAGGAAGGAAGGTCTCGATTCACGGGAGTAGCCGCACCTTCCGATAAGAAATGTTATCATGTCGATAGAGCCGGTGGTCACGTCGAGTACGATCAAACGTTCGAACATTCCTACATCAAACGATAAAACGCATCGTTAAATAAACCTCTTACGACCGATTTTATCACCGAACTATCGAAAACACGCTTTTTTCTCAGCACGTAACGTCCCGAAGCGCGTGAGACGCATCGAAGTGGTCATAGCGTTTAGTCGGACCGAGGGTAGAATCGTACAAATGCCGTTTTTTTTTCAAATTCTCGCACTTCCGTAATAACAGCGTTCAAAGCGCTGTTTTCTTCGCCTCACATTCCAGCATGAATATAATAGTTGTCACACCTGCGTTTAACGTCATTCAAATCTGAATATCGATGCCATTTTGCATTTACATTGAATAATCGACTCGGTATAAATTATGAACGAGCGTAAAATGTGACGCTGCGAGTGCGACGCAAATGTGATTTTTTTTCACCGTTTTCGAAACTTCTTTTTTCATTCGACTGGCATTGAAATTGCGGAGCAAATGACGCGTGGTGGCGAGAGGACAATCGAGAGAAACAGTGGGGAGACCATTGTTCCGGGTCGTCGGCTTGAAATCTCGATGAGCTGATGGACCCTGGTTTATTGTAATTCATCGACGATGTCAGCGTCGATTTCCGTGTTACCAACACTGAAATCACGTTTATAACGTACATGCGCACGCGATATCCTCAGCGAGGTAAATTCTCATTGTTATAATGCTGTTTTTACAACCTTTGGGGAAAAATCGCCTCTATCAGAATATTTGATAACTTACGTTAAAAAACGATTCGATCCAGAACGATTTGTTTATCGCAAATGGAGTTTCTCCTCTCGCTATACCAAGTGCTCTCATTGAATATCATCAATATTCTCTGTAGTGTGCAATAGACGTACGCTTGCGGTATAGGGGCAAGCATTGACGATTTAAAATTCGTAAATTCCGCGTTTTCATTCAAGCTATATACATCAATGCATACCAGGTTGCGGTACCCTCGGTGCAAATACGTATCAAACGTATGAAGTGCTTCGTTACCACACCAATGTCACGGAACACCACAAACTGTATAAAATATACGCATATATATCAAGTACACAATACCATGTGTAGTCAGAGGACTAGAATTTCGGTTACAAAGGGTGGTTCGTTAGTTCATTCCTCGAGTTATATAATTCACGAGAAAGGTGTGTGCCATTCAAGCTTTGTAGCTGAGCCAACAGCTTTCAAGAGCAAAGCCGAAAAAGCAGTTTTAATGACACGCAGGTTGTTATATATATATATACGTCCTGGTGAGGTGTACATGCGTTACAAGCTTAAATTATACGTATGCTTTCAACGTTACTTAAAAATGAATAACATGTAATTAGAAATTTTCAGGATACAGGCGTTCCTTTAATTTAATAATTCATCGTTCGCGTTAATGTCTCCCACACTTTACACTTATGTTGGATCCGATAATTGGATAAGTTTAGTTAACAATGAATTGTTAATCGAAACGAGTTTATTTCTGAACGAGAACGACCCCGAATATCTCGTGACTCGGATTAACCGCGCTCCCTCGTATCGGGGACGAACGTGTTCCGATATCGTTGGGAAACTCGACCTTTTACCCAGAATCTCCAGGGATGTGTCGCCTCTGGGAAGATTCTCTCACGAATGGAATCCCGTCGTTTGTCGTGTACGTGTGCTTTTCGCGAGAAAGCTTCGTTATTGGATAACTTGCTTTCATCGGCTCGCGGCCGGTAACGTACATAGTGGGCGCTGGCAGGACGGGATAGTGGCTGACAAGAAAGGTCAGCGCGTCCTTGAAACTTTCTTAGAGAACGTGCAATAAGATAGTGGGTGGCAAAAGCAAAGGGATGACTACCAGTAATCGAAATTGTGGTAAAATCACGTGTCAGAGACCGTCTGAGAAAGGACAACCGCTCGACCACCAAACTTCATAGTACAAAATTATTTCAAAATGTTAGAAACTTTTATTTTTATCCCCTAAGCTGACCTTGAAAGGTTAAATGATCCAAAAGTTACGTCGTTTCCAGAAATTGATTTACGACTAAAAAATCGCATTTAAAATGGCGAGGATGCCTTAAAAATCGTATGCGTGCATGATGGGAATGTACGAACATTCTCGTCGTTTGGAAAATACTGCGGTGGTCGAGGGGGGCTGTTGCTGGCAAGCCCAATCCCAGAGATACGGTCTAGAGGACACGAGTTTCCTAACAATCGACACTCCTGCGGTTAAATCCTGTGTTCGCCACGTCTACAACAACGGAACGCATACCCTCCGAGCATATGACTTTCCGACTATCGCGTCCAAAGTCCTGACGTTGTCGCGTGTCCGCAAAGCTTTTCTGGTTCTTACATATATATATAGCATTGCTGCAGTACACACTGGTTCGTTCTATTTCCCGAGATGACGATGCTCTTTCCGTCCTTTTCTGTACATCTCTGTTCGCGACACCCACGCGAAGCTCCCAAGTCTCGTTTCTGTACAAACTATATATATTTTTTCTTTCTCCCTCTCTCTCTCTCGCTATATATATATATATATACAGTATGGGAATAAGTGCTACATATAGACAAACACAGGGTGTACTTTCTTGTTTGGATGAAGGTCCAGAGTGTGGTAAAGGGCGGAAGGCTGCTTCGCGTGTGCGATTGTTCCATGTATATACAGGTTTGTTGGCGATGTAGAATGGAAACTTCTTCTTTCCTAGCTTAGCCGTTCGACGCTGATTCTGGCTTGGGCCAGAACCCATGCTCGCACCAACCTGACAAGCCTCAGCCTCGTCTTCCCATCTACTACACACCCCTGCTAACCGACGAAGCAACTTGTCGGCGCCTTCTGCGAGACAAAATGGACCGAAAGGGTGGCTGTGCTCGAGTCGGGTGCAGTCTTGACATTGAGCACAACCGCTACGAGCCGAGACACGTCAAAGTAACAACCCCCTTCTTCTCCAGTACTTAGAATTCCAGCGAAAGTTAAAATTCATTACTTTCATTTTTGCGCGCAAAACATTTGCTCGCCCGTGTAACGATTTACGTATACGCGAGTATCTAGGAAGTCGTTCGTTATCCATTAAACGAATTCTCCCACAACCGTCAATTTTGTCAGAGTTGGTTCACTCGTCCGTTTGGGAAAATTTAATAATTCGATAGCCACCAATGGGTTTCGAAACGAAATTAATGCCCCCAGGGTGAAACCTCGTAATATGTAGGGAAAACCATGAAACTTTACTAGTTTCGTCGCCAAAGGGCTGTGGGTTACGTTACTACGGTGATGGCTGTTGGTTATACCGGACCGAACGGTTAGTACACTCCTCCTCATCTGGGTTAGCCTCAAATTCTCGTTTGTTTTGAGGGATACGTTGTAGCTGCGGGCGATCGATATTGAAAGTTATATATCAAAACTTCTCGTTCATTCGTTGAACTTTCGAGCGCAAAATTTGCGGGCGTAACGATCGGTTGACAGTAAATTAATCCGCGAATTATGCTTCGTACGATGAAAAAAAAACATAAAAAATGTTTCGATGCTGAGGAAATGAGGTGCAAAAGGAGTGATGAATCCAGAAGAAAAAAAAAGAAAAGAATAAATGGAAAAATTGCTGCACAGTCGACGAAGTGATAATGGTATAAAATGAGCCGCGGAAATGCTATATGTGCAAGTTAAACGAGCGGAAATTGAACATGGGCGAAATGATTATGACAAACGCCCCTTTCCCGTCTCATTGCACCGCGGCCATTTCTATTGCTGCTCGCTGCTTCGTTGCACCGTCTTGCGAGATGGTACTTCTCAAAATAGCTATTGCATATACATACGAGTATATATATACATACAACAAGAGCAGGAGCTTGAAAAGAGAGCTAGTGAGAAACAGATAATGCAGCCCGGAATTTGGATTAGGTGTATTAAGACGATTTTAGATGGGAACACCGGCAGCGAGCAGTTCGCGGCGCCCTTCTCGAGGGAATTCTAGGATTAAGGTCGTTCCGCGCGAGAGAATCGAGAGAGGATGAGCAAAGGGATGGTGCAAATAGCACCGTGAAAGAGAAAGAAAGAGAAAGTGGGTGGAGAAGAAAGCGCGAGAGAAAATGAGAGAAACGCGAAAAAGGAAGATAAAAATTCAAAGAGAAAAAGGCAGAATTGTAGGGGTGACGAAGAGGAAGTGATCGAAAGATAGGTAGAACGAGAGAGACAAATGAAGAGATAGAGAGGATGAAGACGATCCGCGCGTCGGATAATTCAGGATTCTACTTTCCAACTAGATGATTCCCAATTCGGTCCTAGAGCATGTTCCAATCTAGCCCATCTCGCCTTTCCGCCCCCTTTCCCTCCGACCTCAACTCCTACCCCTTCGATTTCGTGGTATCAATTTCAAATTAGCCGGATAGCTCTGCCGAGCGTTAAAACCGATTTTGGTGTCTCCGCTCGCGAGGCCGAGTGCCGACACTCACTAACGGAATTAACTTCTTCTCGAGCTTCAATCTACCTGTGCCCGATTCTATCGATCCAGACGATGGCATGACAATTTTTGCTGCCGTTAAATTCCCATCGATGGCTCAGTCATTCCACCAATAACTGCGTATTCGACACTTCTCGTGCGTTATTTGGCTTACAGATCGTTTGTTATTTTGAGGATTTCTTCATTTAAATCTATCTGATTAAAAATAATGACGAGCATCTATCATGATTGTCAAATGGAAGATTTTACTTATTCAGATCCGGTAACTATTTAGTCGACGAAAATATCAGGATTAACGATAGATCGATACATGCACATGGTCGTGCAAGAACTCAACATTTTCCCTCTAGCAGATACGCATGGACGTCACTCCAGGAAAACCCATTTCTACCTATATTAATATCGGAAATAATTTCGATAATAACGATAATAATAATCATCGTTTTTCCTAACCGATAATAATACAAGCTACAATACTATTTGCGTACGATATCGAATTCGATGAATTTAATTTATAATAATGTAGCATAGAATGCACCCGAAATACCCGAATGAGAATAAATTCATTGCAGAGTTAGCTGGAAGATATTCATTATTGGTTTAATGCTCAAAATAACTAGCGATTTCTACTTCTAGCTTTCTAACTTTCTAAATTGTAAGTCTCCAATCGTGAATTTTTATACGAAAACAATAAATCTAACGATACCGCGAGGTATGGACTCTTCTAAGATAATAATTAAAGTCATTCAGATATTTTCGAGTATTGTCTCAACGGGAATTCAATTTTTGACAATTTATAATTGAATTTTGCAGGACTTAATAACGCTCATTGTTGTTTCGGGATCTAATTGAAAAATATGAAATTAAGTTTGAAGCGGTTGGTATCTTGTAAAAGATAAAGATTCGACCTTTCGCGTCGCGATCTAAATTGTGACTGCCTCTTGTGGATGGAAATGTGGATGGGGACGGTATGGAGTTCTTAGCAAAAAATTCATGGTTCGTGCGACATTATGCAAATCAATGTATTGGTTTTTTACAAGTAAAAAATCGCCGCCAAAACAGCCCCTAGCGTTTTTGGCACATCTTGCTCGCATTCGGGTCATCCTTTACTCGCTCCCTGTCGATGACCGTTGTAAATGATAAGAAAAATAGAAAACTCTGGTCATAAAGTGAAGTGGTTATGAAGGACCCCGAGTGAGACTTTCGTAATTTAAAACCTTTAAATTATTGTATTTTGTCCTAAAATTATTTAAACTGTTTACTCATAGATTCAAAAGCGATGGGGTTTGAGTCTGAGCGATAAAAAAATACAGTGTTATTTGCGTGAAGAATAGTTCAAGTACTTATCAAGAGACGACAGCATAACTGTTAATGGTGGAAGCCTCAAGATCAACGACACACGCCCTATATGAAATTATGTTGCGGCTGGTTGGACACTCATCCGCTATGTGACATCGGAGATTGTATACCGTAGCCCACATATATAGAACGTGTGATAAGCTCAGGGTGACGAGAAACGCGTACACCCATTATAAAGAACATCCCCGGCCAGGCCTTCTCGGCCGGGTACCCGGTTATTGTCGACCACCTCACGTTTCGTGCAGCCTCAGTTGACGTTCAGCATACAGTGTCAGGATACCGTAATCTAAACCTCAAATTTCTAATTCTCGACCCTTTGCGATTAAACGTTACCCGAAGTTACGAATTTTTCATCCCTTCACAATTCATCCCTGAAACATCTAATAATGTCGATTTTATTCGGATAATTTTTTTTTCTCGATAACTCTCTTCGTTACTACACTAATTAAAAAAACAACGCAGATAATTATTATTAAAAAACAAAATAACAAAATCGTTGCCTCTTGAGGTCTCAAATTCTCGGGTTGATTTCGGGTCACGAAAAGACAGCGTTACAAGAGATGTGACATCAAGTCGTAAGGAGAGAAACGGAAATGAAGAAAGAAAGGCAGACAAAGAATGCAGTAACGGTGTGCGTTTATGGCTACACAGTCAAGTATTATCAGAAGTCGGCAAACGGCATCGCACAGCTCGGATGTAAATAAACAACGAGACGCATATACGAGGCAAAAGAGGAATAGAAAGGTGATGGAACGAAAGATAGGGAGAGAAAGAGAATGTGTTTTGAGCGAAACTGTGGAGTCGCGTCATAGAGCGATATATGGTAGATAGAAGTGCGGATAGAGGGGAGAGATGCGCTTTATGACAGAGCAACGAGAAATGGGGTCGATTCACAAAGCGGATGCAGTTGCGGGGTGCCGCGCGCAAAAGAAGATTTCTTGAATCTTGGCACAACTCTGACTCTGTCAGGCTCGTCTTGGTTTCCATAGCTCCGTTAGATCAGACACACATACATATATTATATAATACATATAAGCACAACACAGCAGAGAGTACAGATGCAAGGGAGGACTGCTGCTCTGGTTGCCGGTGTGCTCTTTCTGTCTCTACTGCAGGAACAAGCAGCGGATGAGTGGAACAGCGAACTCAAGGGTTGAGTCGGAGTTTACATCTGCCCACCTTGCGTACTTGTAAGTATTCTCTTTTATTTCGACATTTTCAATAAATCAATTTTGGCCGCCGTAACGAAGCTTTTAAAATCGCCGTTGTTCAACCCGAATGAGTCTCCCGTGGAAAAAGGAAAACATATATTTTCATCCGAAATTTCCCGTACAATACGAAAATCATAATTATTCCGCCTGTACTTGGCAATTAGTAGTCAAAACCCCTAAAAAACTGTGCAATTTCTCGTTTTTTCACCAATTCACCTATCAATTCTCGTGCGAGAGGAAAACAACCGTGATATTCGTGATCAGCGAAGAATTTGCGATTATATAGGTGCTTTAAGAAATTAATTTGAGAGGAAAAAAAATTGACCAAATTTTGAAAGTTATGAAAAAATCGTCCTCAAAATAATAAAAAAAAGAGAGTTCCTCACAAATTATTTTAAAAGGGTATATTTGCATCGTAAAATTATCGTACAACCCGAATATATTATCTTCCCGCACAAATTTTATAGTTTTTCAGTAAAAATTTCGAAACCGATCATTCGATAAATGGCAAAAAATCTTCAATAAAGACTTTAATTAGTTTGTCATTTATGAGAAACTTTCTGTCCGAACAGAATCATGAAAGTTCGACAAAAATGTATTACAAAACAACGCATTGAACTTGAACGTCACATCGGAAAACAATCGCGGGTGTTTTATTTCTCTTGTAAATGCTCAGCAAGACATAAAGCAAGAAAATGACTCTGGGTTAATTGTCGCAGAGAGGTGATGTACGGTGATACATTAGAGGATAAATGTAACGACTGTGCATATCGGGGCGGTTTTACGACGATCCGAGATAGGAAAAGAGGCGGGGTTCGGTGAGGGAGATGGTAAGAATAAAAAAAGAAAAACATTAAGATACGACTACGTCCCCGTTAGTACTGACGAAAACAAATCGTCCACTGGAGCGAAAGAAACGCTCGTGAATAGATCGACGAATGGAGAATGGAACGTGAATTGTGAGAGCGAGGACGAGCAAAAAAATGCGAGAAACGAGGGAATAAGAGAATAAGAAAGAATGGTTGCACGGCGTGCGCGTGGCTGAGTCGTCGAGTACCACAAGTGAAATGAGGCGAGGGATGGAAGTGGATGAGAAAGAAGAGGATGGAAAAAGGAAGAAATGAGCGGGGGTAGAAACGAAGATAAGAGCAGGAGGGTTGTGCGCGCTGATGGTTATGTACCGAAGTAAAATGGTACGGAGGATGAAGAAAGGACGACAAGAGGATAAGGGTGAGAGAAAGAGAGAGTAAGGGAAAGGGAGTGGGCTGCATAGGTCGAGGGTGAGAGTTCGGTGTCAGTCGTGTCTGACAAGAGGGGCACGCTTCTGCAGTAATGAACCGCTCTCCTGTTTCCTTCCTTTCTCGCCTCCTCGCTGCTACTAAAAATACGATGACGTCGACGACACCGACGACGACAACGACGAAGGCGAAATACTCGTGAAAAACTGAATACAACACACGACCTTCCTATGAAAGGCCGTGTGTTGTATTCAGCAAAAAGGTCCGGGTTAGAATGGAAAAGACTCGAGAGGATGAGGTCATTTTGTATTTATACGCGAAAGACTGTGTTGCCTGTTGTACATGCGTTTGGCTGAGTCGCAACAAAACTGTCAAGTCATCGGGAGAAAGTATACAGAGGGTGTTCTGCGTCCATGAGTATGTAACTACGTGCCAGAATACTTTTTGTTCGTCATTGATTTTAACCAATTTCCAGTATCCTGCGAGGACCACTAAAATAGTGATATCTTTTCAATATTTTTAGCTTCTGCTATGAGAAAGACATATAAAAAAATTGACGCCGGAATTTTTCGAAAGAAAGATCGTTTTATTTCAAAAGACATAGAAGATAAAAATTAAATTTTATTTAACCTGATAGTAGAGCCCTCTATTAATTCGGTGAGCGTTTATAACGCGTTAAACGCTCATAAACATTGACATCGTATCGTCGCCCCGACAGACACTGAGGCATTCGTAGTCAACAATGCGCGCGTGTTACCTTCGTGTCTTCGGGGTGAGCGTAATTGCGCGAGGTCGTGTATCCCTCCAAAGTTCACCCTTCGGTATGGAATCTCAGACTCGCGAGAGCCCGCCGTTAATTCGTGCATGCGTGGCTGTATATCGGGTCGAACACGCGACCCGAGGGATGTAAGAGCCCCTTCGAATTTTGCCTGAGTACATATACCTGAGAGTATATACCGGCTGGCAAAGAGTACGGAACACGGAATGCTCGGAGATGAAAGGGGGCCGTGAAGCAACACGCACGATTTCTGTCATCAGAGTTTAAACCGAGACTGTGTTAACAGACGAGAAATTTCTTTTCGTTTTGTTAACTCAAGTACTGATGTGGAACGTTGAAATTGCCTACTCATCGTCAGACGCACTTTGGTATAATTAGGGATTTAATGGAATGGGAAATATGTCGCGTCAAGAGATGGGAACCCTCTTGTCTTACGTAAAGTAATATGGATTTATTCCTATCATAAATATGATCCAGTTCCTATGTATATTGACTCATTAAAATAGAATGCCACCTATTTCCATATTCATCTTAAATTGTGCTACCGAAATTTAATTAAAACTTTTAATTGAAACTAATGTTAGAATATTGAAATTACTATATTTATTTTCAACTAACAATAAGACTAATATATTTTTAGTTCCGATAAAAAAAACGTACGTTTCCATTGTGACGAAAATAAGATCATGTTTATTCTTTATCCATACGGTTGTGAACGTCGCCAACGTGAATATATTCGATGTATTTTGCGACGTTTTTTTCGTCTCTGGGTCACTCTTATCTTGACCCAATGTAAAATTCAGCACGTATGGTATTCGCATACGTCATACCGTAAATATGTATATAGGTTATACATTTTCCGGAATAGAGCAGGTATACCATTGTTCGGGAACGTTCGGCTCACATTGCAGATACACGTACGTTCAAAAAGAATATATATGCATTGTAGTATCCATGGATATACCTTAGGATATGAAATAACTCGATAGATAAGAGATATCGATATTCCCGACACCCTCGGTTAGGTAAAGGAAAGGAGGCCTCTCTTGTCTGACTCTCTGTTCTTCAGGTCTTGTCCTTTCTCATCTTCGTACCATATATATAAGGCATGTAGTGGTCAAACGCGTCAATCGGTCCTACACATCAACCGTGACCTCGTAACTGTTTCAATCTCGCCGAAGGTAGGATATTTCTGTACGTACGAAATGTCCAAACGAATCAATTATTTCGATCGACCTTTTTCTCACTGCCTACGTACGTGCAGTCTTCCATGTCGATCAATCAGTACGAAATCATTCTACAAATTTAATAGAAACCTTCGTTGATTTCGAGTCGGAGATGAACATGTCCAATGACCATCAATATTGCATATTGGTGGATGGGTACTTTTTTCTGAAATATGGATAAAATGATGTGCATAATGATGTGTGAGAAAATAAATTCGATTTTAAAAACGTTATTTATTGAATCATACATGTAATACTTGAGTTAATCCTGAAACTTGTTTTTTGAACACTCAACAGGCATATACATATTGCAAAAATAAACAATATTAATGGGTTGACCAAACCGTAACTGCGTTTTTTAATCATGGCTATCTATGAAAAAAAATATGATGACTTTTTGCCTAACTTAATATATAATACGTATAGCAGGTATTTCTATCTATCAATATATCTGCTATCCAATCGCTTTTTGGACACACCCATTTATTCGACTCATATTACAATCTCAAGCGAAAAGGTCCTTCCAGTGATTTTTTTCCCTTTCGTACGAAATTGTCTCACGATCCCTTTTCTTTTTCCTTTACGGCCTGTCTATCGTAGTGTCAATAACGACCGAGGGAGGAAAAAAGAAACGGCCGAAGGGACTCTTTCATCGTCCTACCGCGCTGCGTAATCGAGCAGTAAAACTATAACCTTAAGGGATACGTAGGATTGTACGACCCCGAGAAAACGCGAAAGGAAAAATAAAATGGGGGAGATGAATAAGATCGATATTTTTCAAAGAGAGGGATGAAGAAAAGAGAGAAAGTGGGGATTATAAGGTATGGTGTAAAATACTGAAAGCCGGGGTCAAAGTTTCTCTCGCGTGTCGTATGCCTTAACCGCGGCAAGGCCCCTCAGTCTCATTCATTCCTAAAAACCGTATCCGAGCAAAAACTTCGGTAAGCGTGCAGGACTTTCTCGTCTAATCAAACACACACGGCATAAGAATAATGAGCGCGCCGCTACGATAGAGCGGGTCATTCGTCATAAGTAAACGTCGACAATGCAACAAGATCTCTACCACCCATTTGCACCATTCACTCACACTATAATTCTCAACGTAAAGTCTACAAAAATGTACGACTTCTAAAAGAAAAAAAAATGTCTTTCACGCAAGACGAAAATTACTCTACATAAAATATTAGAGACCTGAGGTGTATTTGACTTTTGACGAATCGCGTACGCGACTTTAAATTAAATTATTACTTTTAGGATGAAATTAATTTGGTAAAAAAACTTCATAAAATAACGATGTATATTTTTTTTCCAACGACAAATTTATACTCGTCGTAGATTCGAGAGACTTCGTAGTAATACAATTAATAACGAAATAATGTACGACGCTAAAAATTGTATATGCTATTCTCCTCGAGCTGATGAACGCGTTTTCGTGCAAAAGCGAATGGAGGAGCAAAGCGGACGGAGGAAGTACAGAGGAAAGACGTCGTGGTCTCGAAAGCAAAGGAATCTATATACGTGTATGAGTTCGTCACGAGCTAGGCACCGAGCTTAATGAGGTACCGACAGAGAAAGGAGGAGGAGACAGCGAGAGATAGAGCGAGAATGTGGAGGAAGGTGTACGAGTTCCTTATAGATATAGAAGCGAGATGCTCCTAGTGTCTCGGGTGTCGTGATGAGACACGGAAAAGCCGAGGACTTGCGAGTCTAAAGGGGAAAGGGGCAGAGGAACTCGGAGAACTCTCGGGACGTCTCCAGCCAAGTACTTGCAGAAAGAGGCAGCTGCAGTGCAGTGTACACTAGTGCTGGCTAGCGGATCCTCGTACATACGTCGTACGTGAGAAGAAGCGAGAGAGATGAGTTAGCTATGGGAATAAACAGTCTCGCTTATTTGGTCGAGAAGCGAGGAGTAAGGCAAAGCTACGTATATATAGAACGACGTATAATATGCATGTGATAAAGTCGGAGAATATGGACCTGACCGTCATGATTAACCAGGGGTTTTCGCTCGTACAAGTCAGGAGGTGTCGATTATCATTTGGGGGCAGAAACAAAAAATTGGAGATTATACATTTAAAAAATTTTTGTTTCGTTCACTCATATATATTTTATAAATTTTCTTTAACTCACCTATTGTCCCAGGTATTATTTAGCGTATCGTGCAAGGATTTAACGACGTCGAGGGACGATGAACAATAAGGCGATGTTCTCTTTAAATTTTGACACTCGACTGACCTAATTGCATTCGTCAAAGTGAACGAGGGAGGAAACACTCCGAACGTAAACAAAAGAGCGCGACACTGGGATGCCCGAACGACCTAGAGACCCTTTTAGGCATCATCGTTACCGTATGAAATGAGGCTTTGCGCATGCGCGACAGCCGCGACATCTATCAATGAACACAGCAATTTCGCGAACGACAATACGAAGGCCTTTCGCCCTTACACGCGTGGACGATCAGCTGTGGCAAGAAAATCGATAATTTACCGCCGTTCTCTACCCACGCTCGACATTGTTTCGACCTGTGTTAACATACTCGCGTCCTTGCGCAATATCCACGATGTCTTAATTCATCCACACATAAAGACACTATTTCGTATATCAATGTTTCACATAGACTGTCAACCACTGGAGTTTCCCCTTCACCATTCAAAGGAGCACTGGTACTGTCATATGCGCTGCTTGCGGTTGCCACGGCAACGTGCGCGTGTAACCGTATTCGGGCTACTGCGCATCCCCAGGTACCGCCCCCACCTTTGTGACACCCAGGCGCGTCGTACGTGTGTCACTTGCGGTTGCTACGGTAACCAATGCGCGAATGACCGAAACTGGTCTACTGCGCATCGAGCATTGGAAATTACGATCGGTGTGAGTATAATCGATAAGAAACGATTTATAGAATTTTAATTATTCTCATTGTCAATCATATATAACCTTTTTTCTTAACAGATTGTTGAAAATTCATAATTTATTATGAAAGTTTACAGAAATTACTTACTCGGTTGATACGTCGACGATAAATTTATGTATAAAGAAGAATATAAGCTGGTTAATTAATAAAAGACTTCATGGACTGTCGATTGTAGATCGTCAATTTTCGTCCCGAGTATATATACGTGCTTTGCCATAGACGAATCAATAGTAAGTAATCCAACTGGATTGTTTACCCTATAAAGGGAAAAGAATTCGATCACCGCGTGGTGAATATAAAATGATTCTCGAACGATCACGAGAGAATCGGTAAATATATGTACACGTGTAAATGTTCGCAAGTACAAAGCTTATATCACCTAGTCTCAACAGTATTACAGTGGCAATGTGGAAATGGAATAGCGACGATATATTCGAATGAAGTATCGATCATCCTTTCATTTCTCCGAGTCCGATTTACGATTTTCACATATTCGCGAGCCATTTCTATTCGTACCTATTTTTCCGAGGCACTTGTAAGGGACACTCGAGAGAAAGCGAAAGACGTAGAATTTTATTCGCAAACAAAAAAAAATTTCAATTTTTTTTTATCTTCATCGGACGTGTTTTCTTTTTTGGTAACTTTTGTCTTTTAACCAAAGTCGTAGAAGCATACAACCGTCTCTTTCTCACCCTCTCTTCCCTCTCATCCCCTAGCCCGTTTGGCTTTGCTCGGGCGCTATGGACCTGCCTCGCGTTAGTGACGGGACCGACGGCTCTGCATACAAGACATCTCCATTTGGATGCTTCCTCTTTCACCCTGTTACGAGCGAGTCAGCCACCATCCCTCCACCTGCTCGACGTTCTTCCCTCTCCTTTCAGTTTGCGACATTCACGAGCGTATAACCGTCGGTACATCTCACTCCACCTTCTTTCGTTTCGTTCTCGTCTACTCAGCTATGTACTCGCGCCACTTCTTCCACAAACACACACACATACGCAAATACACATGTACGCGTCCTTCTTACGTTCGGCCAACTTCAATGACATCTTTTTCTCATCGCTGTATCTTCCCTAGTCTCCTGGACTGCAAACTTCTTTTTTCCTCTCTTTATATACATATCTTTCGACTTTACGTCGGCGTGCGCTCCCATCGATAGACTTTTAAGCGTCGTAAAATGTCACGGGAGTCAGGGGTGAGTCCTCGATCGCCAGGTCGAGCGATCGGCAGTTTCGGGAGGAAATCGTTCGGGAGAAAGAAAGCTCATGGCCAATCATTGTGCGTTCGACTGGCCAGTCGCTGTATATCTCCTCCTATCTAAGAATTTAGTCCTTCGTATTCCCGACACCCGAGAAGGACCTATTTTTCGACACATTTTTTGGGTCTCACGCTTTCTACTCCATCTCTCAAAAAAAAATCGTCTCTCAGGGTTCTTTGGAACAGCCGGAGGCCGAAAGAGCATACGCTTTAGTCTGACATAAACTCGAAGCTTTCGAGAGAGGATCATCCTCGTAAGTGATTCTAAAGTGCATTATAAAAGTGGGAGCGTGTCGTGAAAGAAGTGTATAGTTTACGCGAATGTAATGGCCTATGTCAGCTACATATAGCCCGGTAATAAAAGAAATACGCGACAATAATTTTTTTGACACATGCAACTGCTCGTGTAACAATGAAAGTCGAATAACTTCACCGGCGTATGGCGCAATTTTTGCTTCATTTTTTTGAAAGGATGGAAATAAAGAATATATGGCAGGAGGGCTGGAAAAGAGGGGCATCGCTTACTGAGAAGCGTGACAAAATATTATTAGTACCTATCGGGACTTAATTTCATATTTTTGCAAAAGTATCGATATATTGGAAATGTAACTGACATTGTCTCAGACCACAAAATACGACGTTCTGTCGCAAATTACGTAATTTTAGCATCGGAGGATCGATGGTAGACCAAGAAATTCCAGGTCTTTGGGAGGAAAAACAGACGGAGAGTTGAAAAAAGAAACGAACTTGGTGAAGGGAGCAAGAAGAAGCTGCTCTTGAGGAAAAGTTTCCGTTGGGGCATATGCGACGTAAACGAGGGAACAAAAGAAACCGAGGCGAAAGGTAGAAAAGAAAACACGTTTTATCATCGTTTTCTTTTGAAGCTAGAGTTTCACCCTTTAATGGTCTCGCCTTAATGTTCGGCAAAGGAACGATTTAGAGACTAAAACGAAACCTACAGTCAATGAGCACTCGTGAAGAATGCGCGCAAAGCAACACAAAGGTTTGCCATTGAGGCGCCAAGGGGAAAAGAGACGATGTAGTTACCAGAGGAACAAAAAATGAGATAACGATACGCGTTTTGCAGGAAAAATCCTGTTTTATGACGAGTATTTCTCCCATCTGGTGATGTCGGACACCCCTTGAAATGCATAAAGAAGGAAAAATAATATTTGAGTAAAATGTTATGGTTCGGAATCGATGATCGTCGATACCGATCATAAAAAATGTATTTTTATATTATTCTTTAACCTTTTCACGTCGAGTTACTCTCAGCCTGTATAGAATCGCGCCTTCGCCGTGGGAACTATTCCAAGAAAGACATGGTATTATATTCGATGCCCTGTGTTTTATCGAAGAGCGAGAATTTTCGTGCGCCCCGAGCGCGAAAGAGCGAAATAAGGAAAACGCGAATCGATCAATATCCGACTACACCGAAAGAAAGAATATATTCGTGAATAAAACAAAGTTCGATAAGATCAAATTTACGCTTATAAAATAATACACTTTTCGTTAAATACGAACGATCGATACATTTATCAAAGCTGCTAAAACGTGTAATTTCCAAACTAATAAATTTCAACGTAATTTTCTAACTTGAATGAAATTTATTCGTTTTACCCTTTTACAAAGGGGTACTTGCGTCTTCGTCTTCGACATTCCAATCTATCAGGACTTTTTGAAGCACTTTCCGAAGATAAATTTTCCCTCGGAGGCTCCGAAGGCTACACACCCATAGACACACACACATACACATACGTGTGGAGCTAAGAGCTTGTATTTGGTCGTGAGCCGCGGCCGCACGGTATACACTCGACTCGACAATTACCCCCGGCGTTAATTAGAATTCTAACGCAACCTTAGACTCTAGAAGGGGTTGCTTGGCCCGATGATCCCTTCATATATATATACATATATATATATATTTATAATATATACATACCTATATAAATATACGTATGGTTGTATAGAACCCGAGTTCTCAGGCTTCTGCTGTAAGAAAGCTCAGGGAGCTTCCGTACCACGCGACGAGACGTCGGGTATACACGTACATCCGCCATACTCGAAAAGCTTCCCCCACCCCCTCAAGCCCTTACAGCCGCATGCCTTCGGGGCTCTGGCCGTGCAACTCGCAAGCCTAGAGCTCGCGTGCGCGTTATCAAAAGCCGTGCCATAAAGGAGAAGAAGTCCCGGGGGTGCAACACTAAATTATAAATAAAAAATTGTTTTACATAGGCCATGACTCTCGCCCGGGTCGCGTACCCCCCTTGCTCGTAAACACCTGACTCAACCCCTTTACTTTCGTGACCCCTTCAACCCCTTTTCCTCGATCCCTTTCTTCCAACGACCTCCCGAACCAACTATTCTTCGTCCGGTACCACATATAAACGTATAAATGCTATCGTTTCTTATTCCATTTTATTATATAACGCATGGGAAGGCAAGATTTGCGAAAGCAAGGTGTACGACTCTCGTGAGATATCATCTTTCTCTTTCTCTCTCTCTCTCTCTCTCTCTCTATGTACGAGCAAACATAAATGTATGAAAACAGCAAAACGATTTATTCAGGGATCTCGTTATGTCGGGAAGTTTTTTTCCGACTCTAATAAAATAGCTTGGAAGGGCTAATACGTTTTTTTTCTTCTTTTCGTCGTGAATTAAAGCCTTCCGAGTCAGATACGTTGTATCATGGACATTAGTCGACGTTAGTTTATGTCCCTCGTGCCGGGAAGGTGTACCAACAATTTAACACTCGAACGTCACCGACTAATGGGAATGTAACTCGTCGCTAATCACAGGATTTCTCTTTTTTCTTCATTACTTCGAAAATTAATCACACGATTATTCTGACATTTTACTTTCTTTTTACACATTATTTAATCGATAATTACTCGTTGAACGAACGAACCGAAGTAAACATCGCGTCGCCTATGAATTATAAATATTTAGCTAGTTGACGTAAAATCGATAATAACGAAAATATATCATCAACAGATCGCTTGGCGTGCTAAAAGCACGAAGCACCAAAATGCAACTCGCAATTCGGTGCAAACTATGAGATACTCACGGCTAGCATAACGAAGTTTCACCAAGTTCGATGAAGCAATTATTTTCAAAAGCGTCGTTCGAGCGCAAATTGCGATACGTTACGTTTCGATGATGGACAGACCTGCATTTCTGCAAAGCACATCAAACAGAGGCGACGTCTTACGAGCGTTCTCGTACGGAGTTCCTTTGATGCACTGGTGCATGTATAATCGAGGAGAGGGGACTATCGGGTTAATGTGTGTATGAGAGAGAGAGAGAGAGAGAGAGAGAGAGAGAGAGAGAGAGTAAGAGTTGGAGCAAGTTGCCTCGAGGGTGGGTAAGGATCTACGTACAGCGAATGGATGATAGCTCTCGAAGACATCTCGAAACTTCGATTATTGCTATGGCCTGTACGTGCGATATGGGGTGAGTTTCCCTATATAACAGAAGCATTATGTTTCTTTGGCTAATGTACAACCAAGATGGCAATAATAGTTCGAACACAATGAAAGACGTTTCATATAAATGAAAAAAATATATATTTGAATTGTCCGTGAATATGGGGGAGGAATACCGAAATTTGGTAAGTATGACAAATTTGTACACAAAGAAGCAAATCTGCCGTTGCAGCAATTCTTCAACAAATACGGTTTATTTTCACGTATCGTACCTCTCGTTGCACAATAAGAAGATAAGTATGCACATGTACAATGTTTCGCGAAAGGTTTACAGCGCTCTCTCGGAACGATGAAACATAAAAACATAATGGAAAAACGTGACGAGGAAGACGACGACAACGTGCGAGATGCCGACGCACCGGGAAATTTATTCGTCGTACGGAAAAATAAGTCTCGTGCGCCCTGGCATATGCGAAAGGATCGATACGACGCGCGACAAATGGTGGGAGGAGCTCGGGCCAAGAGAGTGCTGAGTTGGTTTTGTATCGCTACAAAATAAAAATCCTCACCACATTTGCTAACAATTCAATCGGGTCCACATCGGCAATATTTTTAAAAAACATTCGATTTCCAAATCGATACAATTTAATCAAGAAAATATTTTCTTCGAGGATTTTTATTCTGGCATGAAGAAAATTAACGAGGTAAATAACGAGCAACTCGTAATTTCCAGTTTTTCTTCGCTCGAGCATGTCCAAATGCCACGCCCTATTTAATAAATACGAGATTATTTACAATTAATCGTGTTTTTATTTTTGTCGCCGACAAAAATGACAGGCGGGTCGAGCAAAAAAGGAATATTAAACGTTTTTTTTTCGCTGATGAGAATGCGTGTTGAACGGTGATACGTACGTATAGCCGTTCGTGCGAGGGTGTTCGATCGTGACCCATATGCATGAAACGACAGTGGTATAACGAGAGGGAGAGTGTGCGAGGGGGTAAAAAATAGCGAGGCGGAGAGAACACATCGATTGTTCTTGCTGACCGCGGTTACGGAGTTAACGAAACACTACAATATGATATTTTTCCTCCCAGGCTCGATGCGATATATACATATGCATGCGAGCGACACGGCACGTCAAAATAATTTTGTTACAGAGGGTACATTAACAACAAACAAACAAAAAATGGAGCACACATGGCTCTTCCACTTGCTGATGAGAATTCGTTGTTTTATTTTTTATTTTTTCGAGCCATGGAAAATCGCTAGCCATTGAGTATTGTCTGCTACAATGTTACTCGCAGTGACTGACAAATTGTTCAATTTTGCATTGACTCGTCTCGACGCGAAACAAAAATTGGACCGAGTAACATAAAAAATCGCGGTAAACGAAAAAATATGCAATATTATCGAGTCTAAAAATTGAACGAAAAATAAAAGAAAACGCGCAACTATCGATCGTATGTAAAATGTGAAAGACGCGAAACGGGACGTAGGCGCGGTGCTAATGGATCTCGCGTGGTACGAATATTATAATTATGAAATCGCGGTAAAAGTGAATTTCGGTCCAACGAGCCATTTCGATAAAACGGTAATTATCGAAATGTTGTATTAATAACGAATAATATCTTTGGAGAATAATGTCGTTAAAACCGTATCGCCGATATTTAATTTTCTATTGATAATCAGCGTCGCCCCAAAATATCCAGGATTCCGGGAGTAAAATCCTTGTGACTCGTAGAACATTTTTCTTTCGCTAATTATTTCCAACTACATGTTACGGCGCGGCTGAGCTCGATACGAAAAAAAAAAACGGAAGGGAGCTAGGGGAGAGAAAAATGAAGAAAAGTTGGCTGCTTTCGCGTGTACCAAGCCGTGCAGATGACGCATTCGAGATTAAAAAATTTCGATAATACGCTCGCGCCTGTTGCGAAACGGGAGACGCGCAGACCCGGGAGATACTTCGGGTGAAGATAAAACAAAAGCAAAAACGCGAGAAGAAAATTAATACTCGCCAACACTACGGAGATCCGGCACCCTACTCGCAATGATCGCCCGGAAAAATATTAAAAGTTTCTTTTTCCAAGGATGAACCTTAGCAACACCCTAGCACGTACAAATATATATGTATTTACCAGAGAGACGCCGTGAATAAACTATTTCCCTTCCTACGTAAGCCCACCAACCCACCATTCGCCTACGATTTTTCAAGCCTTTTTTCTCTCCCTTCGAAAAGTCCTCCGAACCTCTCTCGGCGTCCGGTGGTACACGAAGCTCGTGTGACCCAGGGGAGTATACTCGAGACAATGCTCGTAGCCTGTGAGAGAGCTACAAGGGAAAAGCAACTTTTCTCGGAACTTTTATCCACGGCCCGTCTCTCGCTTTTCCTACCCCCCCAGATGCGCGCAACACGCGCACAAACACACGTGAAAAAAGCATGCACGGACGCTTATCCACCAAGACAGGAGGCGAGGGATTAGAAAAATATATTTCTCGACGGTTTTTTCCAACGACGACGTGAAATTGCTTTTGCATCGTGGAAAATTTACGGAAAATAATGAAAATATAGTGAGCAGTCATCGTGTCACACGTGAGAATATTTCTCACCCCCGTAGAACCCTCTTATTTACGTATACCGTGTACACCGTTTAATAGGCGTCTCGACACAGGCAAATATCCATCCAAGTCTTAATAATCGATCTTTCCGCCGATACGCGAAAACATTCAAGGGAGGAAAAAGCTCTCCGTTGAGCTTTGTAACTTTAAATGAAAGGCGTTCGAGCTCGAGCGGAAACGCAATTGTTAAGAAGGGTGCGGGGGTATCTAGGTACAGCGACCTGGTATAGGTCATCGAGCACAAGACGGGCGCTAAAGAGAATAAGGGTGCGCCGCGTGGTGGCCTTGCGTGCCGACCTAATAGAATTGGAAAAGACGCGCGAGAGAGCCCCTTATATACGTCCCGTCGTCGCGTTTGCCTTCTATTACACCGTTCTACATAGCTATATACACGGACACACCGTGAAACCTACATAGTAATACGCGAGGACGGGGGGTTAGAAAACACTCTTTTATCACCGTCTTTCCCTATTTTTCTTTCCTTCCTTTTTATTCGGAGGTCGTCGACGTTCCAATAATACGCGTTCATCGCCCACTGGCTCACCTTGAATAAACGTCACGCTCGCCCACCCTCTAACGACCGACCGATCAACGACTTGTCACGCAGACTTGATTATCGACAGGTAGGCAACTCTTTTGGATACAACGTTTATCAAATAACCCCACTTCTCACGCTATATTTCCATGTGTCATAACGTATTAAGTATACGAGTATTTATCACACTGAAAACAAGACTCATAAAAAGATAATAATAAAATAATAATAACAAATAAAACAAATAATAATAAAATCTAAATAAATATTATCTTTGTGAATGGAAATGAAATTCATTCAAAGCCATTTCGTGTCAGCACGAATAAGTCTCGTTGAAGTGAGATTATCGATCAATTTCTCGAAAAGTCCGCTTCAACTTCGCGAGAGGGAAGAATCGACGTTTATCGCAGTAGCACGATGATATTCAACGAAACTATACCCGTCAGATTCTCTTCCTCCCTTAAACTTCACATTTTCGTTAAAAATCAGCATCCCCTAACATTTCGTGCACAACGGAGAAAAAAAAATTCGGCTTTCGGTACTCCAGTAAAAGCTGCAAATGTCTGTCAATTGAGAACAAAAGCTCGGGGGGTGAATGTTTTTCTTGCTTCTTTTTCCCGTCGACGTTCACGTGCTTTTTGCAGCGAAGCTTTCGATGAGAAAAGTAGGAGCGAGGGAATCGGAAAAGCGCGAACATTCGCTACTATGTTCACACACATACACACATTTATACATACATACATATATATATATATATATACGGTCGTAGTTGTGTGTATGCGGTTCTAGAGTTGAGAGTCCAGGTGGGACTTTTCGTCCCTTTTTGGTTTACACCGGTCGTTTGGGTGTAAGAGAGGGCCGCGGAGTGGCCATCCCCTGTCGTTTCCAACAGCGGCACAGCAGTAGCAGCAGCACGGATGGGGAGAGGGAGAGAGAGCGCTACCAGAGTGTAACGACGACAAAGACGACGACCTCGACGATATACTTTTGCCACACGACACGAGGGCCGGCTCTACGTCGACGCAGTAGACGAGAGAGGTGAACATCCCTCCGTCGAGGGGTTGTAAAACTGTACGACCTACGAGAGAATCCACTACCACTGCCCAAAGACCTCTTACTGCTCTTACACTCTCAAAGATCCCTGGCATACTGCTGCTGTAGCCACCCTCTTCCTCTCTCTCTCTCTCGCTCTTCCTTCTTCCCTTTCTCTCGCAGAGCCTGTACTTGGAATTTCGTTCTTCCTGGTGTCACATTTTCCATTCGCCGACAGACTCGGTAGAGCTCAACCGCACACAAAAACGCATATAGTGCACGAACAAAAAATTGTGATATCCCTTTTTTTATGGACATTTTATGACAGGGCCATCAGCTATCTTTATCGTTACGATGATTGCAATGAAAACGAAATGGCCTTGTTATATACACACTGTTTCGATGCAAAAAATATAAATCAAACTAGAAAAAATAAACGATCGAAATCGATCGACAAAAAAAATTATCAATGATTATTCGAAAATCATTTCTAGTATCAAAAGAATTCTTTTTTTTTCCATCGTTTGCAAGTCTAATTATCCTCACTCATTACCAGACATTTTTCTCGTCAGGCACACATCGCTGTCATTTAATCGCGAACGATGTATCGAGAATAATATTTATCGTAAAAACAAAAAATAATTACGTTTCTAGTACGTAAACACGTACGTTCATCTATTGAAACGAAACGCAGTAACTTTTTGGCCAGCCTAATATTATTATAATAATCATCGTGAAAGTATTCAGAAAAAATGACCGCGATAAAACGCGAATGGGCTACAGGTATTTCACTTGTACAACGACGTCACGTGAATCGAGTTCGATCTGTACAAATACACACAAAAAGCTGTATGCATTAAGAATATATTTTCATAGACACGTCAGTGAGACAGTTGGCTATCAGATAAAAGAACGTTCGGGAGGGGCACGTCTCGCGTCTAATGCAAACAGCCAAAATGTACCTAAAGGTAAACGCGCAAAGGTACTCGTTGCATGGTCACGTGCAAACACCTTCCCCGAGTCCGACAAACGTTACTATTTCGTCCAGACGAGCAACACGCGTAAACGATAGGTACATACGTGTATAAAAACGTACAAAGGTGAAAGTCTTAGCCCACCGGGGCAGTTTTGACCTGGTTCCAAAACGGAGAAAAAAAACCCAAAGAGAAAATAAAAAAAAGTCTTGAGGTGGAAAAATGGAGACGCTGGCTGGAGATGTCGTTCCAGTTATGCATTGCTACGGCGCAGCCTGACATTGCGGACATAAATTCGCGTATAACTCCGTGTATTGCAAAAGGGCGAGGGAAGTGTATACAGAGAAACGGAAAGAAACGCGAACCGAATTTGAATTTTCGCTCTTTGAACACTTCGCCATTTACTCTTGCGTGAAAGGAAAGCAAAGAACTCAGGTGTGTGTATGTGTGTGAGTGTGTGTGTGTGTGTATGTATAAGAGGGTGTGGGAAAAGACGAGAGCCGGAAGAGAGACAGCGGCAGAGCCAACACTGTGCCATATCCACCTCCGACAGCTGGCAAAGGAAATTCTGTCTGCCCGTCTCTCCCTCTCTTTCTCGTTCAACCCCTTCAAAGTCCCCGTTTAAACGCGAGTCTCTCACATTTGCTGGCAACTTGCCACGAGAGCTTCCTCCTTCGACTCGAGAATCTGGCAGTTAGCATAACTTTTGGATTGAGAAGAGTGTCTCGCATGGTGCAGGACGATACGAGACACATGTTATCGATACACGTACGCTTATAATTTATTCGGGCTCGGGCCGAGGGGTGGGGGTAGTTTTTTTGTTTTTGCGTGTTCAAAAACGATCGGGTGCAAAAATACGTCGTTACTTGGAACACCTTGGTAAGAGACTTTACTATTTTATCGTTCTTGATTTTTGCAAAGAAAATTAATACTCGAAGAAATTCGTCATTAAATTAAATCGCTCTTCAATCTCGATCGCACCATCGTAAACGTGTTGTTTCACGAGTGTAGCGTTATTTACAGTCGCAATAGATACGATATTATCCTTGACAGTAAAAATTATAGTCCCGCGGAGATTCGACAATAACTCATTACGTGGGTACGATTCTGGCGCTCGAGGCAGGGGCGAGCGTTTAACTCGGCCTGACTGCCGTTGCCACGAATCATTATCAGGCTCGAGGCAGATGTACTCGACCGAATAATCATTCCGGACTATGAAACGCTATCGTACGTTCTAAGGAGGCAATTTGCTCGAAGTGCGCGCGTGCATTACGGCAATTTGTGTGAAATTGGAGGGTGGGGGAGTGGTGGGTATGTTGGAGGGCCGAACGAGAGGGTAAATAGGGGGAGGGGGGTTAGAGAGACCGAGAGAGAATGGGGAGATTAACTCGCGGTGGGATAATGCTTGTGCCATACAGTACGACTACAGAGAGAATATTCTACGTCTCGACACAATGTAATAATCCTCCGTTTCTCTCGCCCACTCGCATTATTTTCCTCGTTACTAAATATCTTATTTTTAATCGTCGAGAAAGGCTCGTGATCCCACCGACCTATACTTCTCCATCGTGAAATTTCACGAGAACGAAACGAGGCTTTAAATATGATAATTCGAAGTGAATAATAATTTGAATAATACGTCGACTTTGAGTGGCGGAAAAAAGAAAAAGAAAAACTTTTGTGGCCCGGACGACAAAGGCTCTTTGGGGAGGGGTTGAAAAGGCGGGGATCGAGTACAAATATTTCTTCAACGTTGAAGTACGAGACGTACGTAGACGGAAAAATCGATCCCTCTGTACGTACGATGTACGTAGATATATACGTTTCTACATGTCGTGAACTCGCGGTATATATATATATATCACGATGGACGAACATGGAATCTTTCTCATGCACCTGGAGTGGCTTATGCCTACGTGAAATTCGTGTATTATGCAGGCCACGCTCTCTCGCGGCCTTTCGAAGCCGTTCAAGCCAAAAGATGATCGACCGGCGACGGGAAGAGAGGAGGAAAAGAAAGGGTGGAGGTGGGGAGGAAGGTCTGGCTTCCGGTGCATATAGCATATATGGAGACGCCGCTTTGACTGCGCTTGCAAGGCTGGTCTCGCAAATTTTGCATGAGCATTATGCACAAAAAGCGGAAGAAAAATATGCTTTCTATGTGGGTGTCTGTGTGTGCGAGAGAGAGAGAGAGAGCCGCAAAGACCTCTGACGATGTTGAGGAAAAATCCGACGAAGCTTTGAAAGTTCTACAGTTGAGCCCGCGCTCGCTACCATCCCTTCACTCACATCCGCGTATTTCGCGAAACAGAGCTACCAGTTGAGAAAGTATCGGTATTCGAACAATCAAGTGTCCACCTTGAAATGCAGATATAGGATGAACAAAAATTACCCTTTCACTTTTTTTTTATGACAATTCGTCGGAGGTTTACAGCTCGGGATTTTTGACGAGAGAGTACGAACAAATGTAGCACAAACAAATTCACCAACGATCCAATTAACGTCACGAGTAATTGAATTCAGGAAGAAAAATTGTCATTTGTCAAAAGGATGAAAAGAAAACGATTTTATATCGCGAACGAACTTGAGGCGAGTTTTATTTCCAGATTGATCTCATCAGCATTCGCCATGAATAATTTATCGCTAGCGATCGACCTCCTTTTACGTTGCTTCATGCCGGACGATGGCAAATGCGCGATACATTTTTCTTTTTATTTTCCCTCTGAACTCATTTTATAATCTTTGTTTTCCACCCTTTCTTTTATCGTCCCTGTCAATAAGGTTTGGTCGATAGAGCCGAACGATGAAAGTCTCGCTTCTCATTTTCCCGCTTAATGATCCCCGATGAGAGTACTCTTTCTCTTTTTATAGTCGTACGTAGGTATGTATGGAATATTTTTGCCCCTTAATTGTTTTCTCTCTTCTCGTCGTAACGCAACGAGATATCACGTTGCAATATTATCTTCGATATATGGCGTTTGTACATCGTCGGAGAGTCGGGAACGGAGCTGGTTCCGCAATGGCAAGAGAGCGGCGGAGGACACCAAAGCAAGATGGTAATTGGATAATTTAATTAGCTTTTTAAATGCAACTTTGTCGTCCTCTTAAACGGCCCTTTGCCGACCATTTTTTTCCTTTGCTTTCCTTAACTTCCGCTTTTTTTAATACTTTTTTTCCTTCGCAAAGGCCCCTGCGGATGGTCTCACGGCACACCGTCAGAAAGGGCTTTCGGGGCTCGCCGAATGCCCGTACATTTTTTATCTTCCTACATTTTCGCCTTTCGGTGTATAAGAGGGGGGAGAGGGGTCTTAGAGCGAGAGAAAGAGAGAGAAAGGAGTGAGAGAAGGATGGAGGAAGAGGCATAGGATTCGACGTTGTCGCGAAGGCCGTTTTCTCGACCGACCAGAAGACACCCCTTGCCCCAGTGGGCTTACTACTTTCTCGTTCCTACGGATGCACGAAGAGTGAGACCGACAAAGAGAGAGAGAGAGAGAGGAGATGGGTGGAAGGATGAAAAAGCTTCTGAAAAAGCGTAGAAGCCTCTCCGCGCCTCTTCTTAATTGCTACCGCACGGGGGAGCCACCGAGTGAATCTTGAAAACGCACGGCGTCGAAACGAGTAGCTAGGGTGGTCGGGGCTCGGAGATGGAAAGGGCGGGGGTAGAGGCTTTCCAAACTGAGTTTCCACGGCTGGTCTCGCTTTGATTGAGAGTGCAAGGATTTTTATTCTCCGGACAGTCGAGAGGCAGCAACCGCAGCCGACTGCGAGATAGAAACGCGACTCGGGGTTGACGGGGCGAGGGTGAGCGAGGGTTGGACGGTGAGAGCGTGTTCCGTTGGTTATATACTCTTCTTTTTATTACGGGTCGGATAATCGACAAAGAAACGAGAGAGTAAGCGGAAAGAGAACGAGACGGAAATGACGTCGAGTCAGTTTTTTTTACTGAACATATATATATATATATATATATATATATAAATATCTAGACGCCACTGTCAACGAGAGGCAATGAAATTGACTGTGAATGCAAACTAGGAGAGCCCGTCGAATCGCGAAAAATAACATTTTAATTGTAAATTAAAGTAAAATTCGATAAAAGCTAGCAAAGGAAAGCTCCGACGTTTCAGACTTTTGAGTTTTCTTTTTCGTCAACAATCAAATCGACAATTTTTTAGATAATGTAAAATCGAAAAATAATTATAAATAACAGAATATTAAAGAAAATTAATCTTACAACTCGGTATAAATAAATTATGTTTTTCAGATATTTTTAGTTTTGACGAAGCACGTCGATATCTCGAAAATGGTGAATTTTGCAGTGGCAGAGACTACGTATGGGTAGCCAGTGATACAAGCGTTCGATCAATGGCGAACGGATTTCTGATGAGTTTTCCCACGGTACTAGCAGAGGCCAATTTTGGAGTCGAACCAAGGGATGGTACTATCGGGTCATTTTATGTATTATATATAACCGCAACTCTCCCGGAAGCAGCGATCGTGCGAGTGTACGAGAGCCGCAGTTTGCAACGGGCATCGAGATCGAGGGCTCTCATCTTCCCTCGCATTTTTCAGCGAGCTCGAGAAAAATGGATCGAAATAGGGGTTTCACCTTCGTTTCCTGCAACCTTTTTCCCCCTACATTCCGCACACGTTTTGGCTCGCGTCACCCTTATGCGCGATTATACGAACACAGCAGAATTTACACACACATTTAAGGGAGGATCGGTGGAGGAACGGACTGATTGAATAACCGGGCCACTCGCGTTTCCGAACAGAGTTTCGGTAGTTATACAGCATCTGAAGTTAAACGTTCATTTATTTAAACCCCGTACGGTCAGCAGCCCGATTTCTTTGTGGTCCATTCACGCTGTTCGCCTCCCCTATGGAGACACCTCTACACATAAACAGGCGTACAATACCCTAGGCAAATACGTGTGGTCTATCCCCGCTGCGTATGCCCTTTTCTCTCTGGCTCCCTTTTATTCGACAATTTGTCGGTCGCTCGAAAAACGAAGAAAAAAAAGAAAAAGCTCGACGAGCCGCTGGCGCTCGCGTCGATAATTCACGTGAGCGCGATGTACTCTCCCAGCCTGCCCTGCATGCCTGCCCAACTGTATAGCTACTTCATCCCCCCGAATCGCTCTTTCGCGAAATGAAATTGGTCCTCTCTCCCACCCTCCCCCTTCTCGGTACTTTCGGTACTATCGCAGTATGTAGTGGGAGTATCCACTAGTATTCCGCGACTCTCCCTTTCTCTCTCTCCCTCTCGCTCTATACGCGTATGCCTTTCGCTATATAGCTGGAACGAAAATGGTACACGCGCACCCTTTGGTGGCTAATTAAATTTCGTGACTACTGTGTGCCCAACTTTATGATCCGCGGGCTGAGAGAGCCGAGGATAGTGTCAGAGTGAAGGACACAGACACATACACTCACACACGCATAGAGAGAGAGAGAGAGAGGGAGGGAGAGAGAGAGAGATGAGTATGAAACTACCGCTGAGGAACCTTTACGCCACCACAACCTCTACAGCTCGCGAGTTCAACTCTCACCACCACGCACTTCGCTCTCCTATATACCCGCGACTGTTGGCTACGTCACGTGCTATTTTAGCAAAACTACGACCTAATGAAGTAAAGCTTTCAGCTGTCCCTATACTCTTCACGAACTACAGACACTGTGTGCGCATATACTCGGTTCAACCGACGAGCTCCCGTAACGATGATAAAACTAAAAGGTTAATGTTACATTCATCGTCAACGCTCCCCATTATCCCTCCGAGTATCCATTCAACGCTTCATCATTTTCATAATTCCTTGTACAACATTCATTCCTTTTGTATAATAAAAATGTTCAAAGGGGTTGTAATTATAAAATGAATTATTTTTATTCGTTCGCACAAGGATGAGCGATTCATTATTTTTGATGCGAACGTCATTCGGGCAATTTTATACGAAACGATATTTCGCCCGAATTTTGAATTCGTATCATTAGCAAATAATATTTCGCGTTTAAGCAATCAAGAGGAACAAAACTATAGTTACGTGTAAGGAAATCGATATCACATATTCATGTTGAAATTATTCGCGTAAGCATAGATATGTGTGGATAATTTCGTCGCTGCACCAACCTCTCTCGAAGAGTCAAATAAAGAGAGAGAGAGAGAGAGAGAAAGAGAGAAAGTTGAAAACAGCAAGACCCAAGAACGTGGGTAAGAGCGCGAGAAAAAAAACTCTGGAGAGGTAAAAAAAAGAACGGGTGAAGTTGAAATTATGTATAGCACGCGATATGCGAGGTCGAAATAAAAGTCGGAAGTAAGTATGCACGGAGAAGTTAACACTCTTATAATTATCGTCGGCAATGGTCTTGGAGCTTTTATCCCCACCCCCACCTCGTCGTTCCAAGGGTTTTCTTCCACCGCGCAACGGCGTCTACCACGGGCTTGCTCGTTTCGTTTACCCTTTCTCACGACCACCATCACCAACAGAACCACCACCAATACCGCTCACCACCATGACTGCCACTGAAGCGTATTCTAATTGCCAATGAAAAAGCTCTCGACTTGCCCGCCGTTCTCGGTGGATGTTCCGCTTCGAAGGATTCATAAGCAAGATATTACTACGGCTAATGTGGGAATCAAAAATATTTTGTCATTGACAATACGTGGCCTCGAGCGAAACATAGGTAATATTCGCTCTCGCTCATTTAAATGATAAGTTAAAAAAATGCTGATGGATGTTACGTTATGTTTACGCATAATTACGCGATACTTACTAGCGCTCTCGACTATAATCCGATTTTCGCTTCGATACAAACCTGATCCCTTTTGTCGACATAAATCATTATTTTCTATATTGTTTGTCAGTTTTTTTTTTCATTGCACGATTGACGAAATACAGAAGGGTTCGTCGTATAAAGGGTTGCCAATCTCGGTAGTTGCAGTTACGTCCGAAACTACTGTTATCCGACCAGTTCATCGTATTCGGGCATGCGCCGGGTAACGTGCGATGTACACGCATCGAGGAATTTTGGTTCCCGATACCGGTACAGCCTGAATATAGGCTTTAGAAAAAGCGAGCTTTGATATTTAACTGCTACTAGCCTGGCGCATAGAGATAGAAAGCTCGTACAAACCGAACGAGAGTTCTGCCGATAGAAAGAGAGAGAGAGAGAAAGAGAGAGAGAGAGAGAGCGAGAGAGAGAGAGGCAGAGACAGAGAGACAGAGGAACAGAGGTGGAGGCAGAGAAAGAGCATAGGATTTTCCGTCCACAGCAGTTTTAGTATCTCTGGCAGTAGTACGAGTAAAGCTCGTGCCAGGCGGATTTTCGTGGACCGGATTCCAACGAGTGGTGCGTTTCGAAACTCTCTCTCTCTCTCTCTCCATCCCAGATCCTCCTCTCCACCCACGTTCTATACAGTACGTGATCTTTTTTTCCTCGATTTTTCACAGTCCCTCACAATCCTCGCATTTTTCAACGATCGAACGCCGATGTGAAATTCTTTTTTTTTTCTTTCACTTTTTAATCTCTTTTTAATCCGTGTCCCTCGTCGATATTCGCCGCGTTACCGTGAATTCCATTCCGGAAATGCTTTTTCCAAAGTTCCCAGGAAATTCTCGAAGACATTTATTTTTGAGCCGCATAACTTCCCACGTAAGAATTTCATTTTTCGACATTATGGCCAAAAATGTTTTATGAGTTTGTCCGGAAACATTTTCGTGTATTTTTTTGACTTCTTTTGTGAGCCGTTTTTTATTTAATAACGCCGTTCGACAAAACTGGAAAATTCCAGCTGTATCGCACGAGACTTTAAGGATAACATTGTCGACCGATTAACCCGGAATTTATCGATAATTTATTGAAAAGGAGTTTACATCCAAATTTTTAATAACAAAATCGGTTCGTCGTGGCTCGTTATCTGTTGCCACCACAGTCGGATAGATAATGATACGCGTACCTATACATAACGCGTAATAAGAGTAAAAAAAATGAAAAACCAACAGAGTCGGCTAAAGGGCTGAGAGAAAAAAATGAAAGGGAATAGGAAAATGAGCGAGTGCAAAAGGGGAATATATGAAAACACGCGCGTGCTAAAAGTACAGGACGAATGTGTAGCTCGAGTCACGTGCATATGCATATACACGTAGAACCGGAATCTAGACGTTTTTTCGTTTCGTGTTCGAGCTCTCTCGTTTTTACCGTTGCTTTTTTCACTCGCGCAAAAACTCCCGTATCGCTAACCTACCATTTTCCAGCTTTCTTTTCCATACCGTCCAAATGAACTCGTACCTCGCATATTTTTTTAATTGGAATTTTTAATAAAACCCATTTTGCTCACCCGCTCGAACTTCAATCTCATCAATTTGCGGTCTAACTTCAATTAATTATGTAACGACGAATTGAAAATAAAACAAAGCGCAATGATGAATAAAGACTTTAGTCAATGTCGAGATATCGCATCTTGACGATATCATCTCGATATGCAACGGAAATAAACTTTGAATTAATAAATTTTTCTATCTTCCGTTCTTTTTTTTCTTCTCATTCTTCCTCGACGGATAATTGAATTTTCATTCCTTATATCTCTCGTCTCGGATCCCAGACGCCTCATCCGGCAACCCACAATGCATTACCCTCGTCAAAATATCGATTTTATGCTCGCATACAAAGTTAATCGTTTGAGTTTCGAAATGCAGCGCCATTCATCTACCTTTCTCCTAACCCTTATCTTCAGGGAGGATGGGTGAATGCGCGTGCGAGAGAGAGAGAGAGAGAGAGAGAGAGAGGCGGAGATGGGGTGTAACAATCGTACGATAATCAAGAAGCTATCGGAATAGCTGGACGGCTCGCATGATTAAGATGATAATGACTCGATTTTAGTTCTCGTTATACGTGTATACGTCTATATATATACTTATATATGTATGTGCGTGTGTGCATGTGTTTATACATATATATATATATATATATATATATATATATATATATAAACATACAGCAAATCCGTACACGAAGCTTCATTACGAACTAAAACACGGTGTGCTAGGGCACCTCAAAGTTTCTACTCCAATCAGACCTTTATCTCTCCGTAGTCATCGTTGCAATGGGGCGAAAGCAGTTGCCAACGTGGAGGGCGCGAGGGGGGGGGCGGAGTGCGGGCTTCAAAAGGTGATAGGGGAAAGCGGGGAACTTTACCAATCGATTCTCTCGATATATCGAGCCAAACTTTGCCGTCTAAGGGCTGATCAAAAGGTGGTGGGGTGTCGGTGCAAGGGCGGGGGAGGGAGTGGAAGAGGGCTGACAGAGGGACGAACAGTGGGTGAGTTTCTCGAGAAATTGACTCGGGATCAGGAGCATCCAGTCGGCTCGTCGAGTCGACTCAACACCCCGAGGATAAGTCTCTCTCTCTCTCCCGCCCTTCCTGAAAATTCGATTTTCTCGCGTCCCGAACTATCGAAGCGAAAATATCTCGACGCTGATATCTCAACTCTGAGCCATGCTCTCTCACTCGTTTCTTTCGGAAAATTGCCAATAAAAATACGTCATTTTCCACTATCTTTTCTTATTTTTCTACGCCGTTCAATATTCGTTATTAACTTATTGACATGAATGCGTCACAATCTTGCCCCTCCTCAAACCCCTCCCTCCCCCTACCCCTCGATCTCCTACTTCCGCGTAGCATAGAGAACGGTTAAAAGCGACTTTGAGAGGGTAAATTATTGCCAAGTATTCGCGGAAATCTCATTTCTTATCGCACCATCGATATTCCACTCGTAAATTCGTTCCCGTTAGAAGCGATCCCCCCAGTCCGATATCATGACAGCTCACAAACGTGAGCTATATACGTATGCGTTTAAGTGTTTAGAGACTTCGAGCTAACCCCGTGATAGACGTAGGTGTTTTAACTTGAATTAAAATTCCTATCGAAAGGAAAGGAAATTTGATAAATTTGTATATTTTAATTTCTCAAGATCGTTATTAATGTTCTCGTCGACGCATATTTCAACCTCCAACCATTCTCTTTTATAATAATTGGAAAATTGCTATAATACACTATAATCCTCGCATCTATGTTTTTCGAACAAATGAAAATAAATGTTTCTCAATTATTCATCGCACAAGCGATTGTGAATTTGCGAATGAATACGTAAAACGAATCTCGTCGCGAATGCGACTGGGCCCATTAATTTATCACAGTAATTGTATTTCAGGAAAAATTTCAAAATTTTAATAATTCAGTACGATTATTCTCTCCCGACATATATATTTACGTTTGGCTGATTAATTTTCCAGATCGATGTATTTCCTAAATAATACGGAAATCGATTGAAACGAACCAAGCCTCTCTCGATTCAAAATAAATCACGAATTACAAGAATATATCAATTCTCAAAATTCGCGCCCATGACAATTATTTTTCCGTTGTTAAAAGAGAATGGATGAAACAAATTCAACGAGCCACCGTGGTTATCGAACCCGATGAATCCCCGGAGTAATATAACCGTATGTGTTGTGTCGAGGTTCTATTTCTCGCCGGTACTGTCGAAAGTTGAGGAAACGAAAAACCGCATAATAAAAAAAAGAGTTTGCTCGTGGCTTTGTTTCGGAACAAAAAAGAGAGAGAGAGAGAGAGAGAGAGAAAAGAGAATACAAGGGAACTCGCTTTTCCCACGGGATCGAGAGCCCACCGTATGCGAAAAGGAGACGCGAAAACAAATTTCGCCCCGAGTCCTCGACGAAACAAACGTAACAATATTATATACCACCGCCAACGTCGAGAGAGGGTAGGTGCAACCCCCCCAAGATATGGCGCACACGCTGTTCGGAAAATGGGTAGCACGGTCATATAACCAGACGCACGATGTCCATATGGGCACTTTGGATCTCATATAGGTTGACGCCACGAGGGACTATGTGGACATTGCGTGGGTGTACTACCCGGGGATGGCTCAACTACCCTATATTCTGTAACGACGTCGCGATAAATATTTACCTGTCATCCGGGTGCGTTGGCGTCTGCACAGTTTTTTTTCTTTTTCCTTTTTTTTTTTTTTAATTAACGCATATCCTCCGGCTGCTTTATCCACCGAGTTTATCCACACGTGGTGCGAGTAATGCAGTTCTTTTTTTTTGTATTGTTACCCTCGGCGTAAAATTCCTTGTCGCGCGATTTTTTTCGCTATCACTAACACTTTACTACCCCTGGGTGCACAAGAGCACAAAATCCATCGGGGTGGAACACGTCGAACCGCTTCGATCGTTCGTTTTACACCACTTTGAAACCGGATCCCACAGAACTTACTCACTGATACGAATTCATTTTGGTCTCACTCTGGCGATCCGTGGAGTTAACGTTTTTGTACGAATCGTCATGGAACGTTTTTTTACGATGTTTGTCGCGACGATTCACTTTGATATATTTTGGTTCTTTGAACGTATTTTCGATATGGACGAGGAATCACAGGATTTTTGTTTAACACGGTGCTGATATCGATATGTCCGCGAAGTTTTTCACGATATGTGGGAGATATGTTTGTATATTATTTGTTTCGTTATTTTAATTTGCGATTTATAAAAATCCTTCGATAAATTCGTGCGACGCTCGTAAAATGTTTATAGTCGATAAATTTACGGTCCGGGACAAGATCGATATGCTCTTATTACGCGTGGCCAGAGACAACGTCTGGCTGATATTGAGCTCTTCCTGCGCCAACCGCCACTTCCTTATTTTTCTATTTAAATACGGATGTTTTTATTACGCAATATTTTTCTATTGATATTTTTTTAAGCACTCACACACACACATGTACATATATATAATTTTTATTGCAACTTTATGACACGTTAAACTTGTCCGTTTTCTTTTTTCCGCAACGTTAAAATATTCTAGATTCCTCGAAATTTGATGAAAAATCGGAAATAGATTTCGATCGGATCAGTCGCGATGCGAAAGCCCCGAGGGTCGTCGTCTTTCGTGCAATTTCAGCTCATGCTGCATCGCGCGAATCGAGCCTTGCGCAAAAATCTTCAACGTAATTTTTGTACGTCGCTCGTTGCAACGCGAACGTTACGAATCGCGTCCAATTCGCTCTCGTGGAGGGATTTCCGGTCGGGAGACGGCGAATGGCGAGAGAGGCGGAAGAAGGGTGCACGGGGATTTCTACTGGCGAAACAATTTATCGCGAATTGCCCTAGCTCGAAACCGAGAGAAAAAAACACACACACACACGAACTCGAGCCAATCTTCGTCCTATGGCCAATCAACTCGAAGCCACGACACTCTCTCGGTTTTCTCTTTTTTTCCCTCTCCCGTTCCGAAGACTTTTCAGCTCTTGCGTTATATCGCAATTTTTTAAGCTACTTGAAAAAAAATATAATAATATCGTCAACGAAAGGACGCGTAGGCTCGTCGCCGGAGTGTAGAGGGCTCTCTCGCTTGATTACTCCTCGAGAAAAAGTGCACACATCATTGTATTTTATATATTTATTTCTCAATCAAAACACCCTTATAACCGCCGATTGTACTTAAATTACGTTATCAAAGTCGTAAATTCATCGAAACATCACGCACGATTAAACAAATATTTTTCGTTCAACGTAATTTCGACCGCGACGTTATTTTTTGCACCCCGTATTTCGGCACTTTCGATTAATCGCGGAAAAGCGGAAAAAAACTCACCCCCGAGCGCGTCCAATGGGACGCGACACCGTTACGCGCGTATTACAAATTAATTCGTCGATTATCGACGTAAAAATTATCCCGCGTGTGCGTATTTTTGTTTGCCCGGTAATTCGTGCGGTAACATCGAGCACGGCGCGAAACGGATTGAAGAAAGTCGCGCGCGAGATAAAACGTGACGCCGGTGCGAGCGGACGCGAAAACGATGCGACCCGGGGTGCGACGGCACGCCACGCGAGTTCGCCGGCCGACTGAACCTCGGTACTGACTGGTGGATACCACCGGCGTCCTGAAAGTCGACGCGCTTCTTCGTCGACCGAGTTCTCTCCGTCTCCGTCAGTCGCGAGGGGGTTGTTTCCACCCTCTCGTCTCCGAGGCAGACCCACCCCCCGCCAGTGCACCGTACCTGTACATATATATGTATATATATCTATCTATATACATATTGCATGTGTCCGTATACACGGGGGTGGAGGATTGTGTGCACGCCGACGTGGGTGGAACGAGACGCGGCGATGCTACGCAAGGGGAATGGAGTGCCGGCGCATGCGCTTTTGCCCCGAATACCTCCGCTACGAGAGCACTCTAGCTCGATTCTCGCGATCTTTCTCCTTTTTTTATTCTCTTTCACATGTTTTTTTCCTCTTTTTGTTGTTGTTGTTGTTGTTTTTTTATTTTTTATTTTTCTTATGTTTTCATACACAGCGGTATATCTTTATGTAACGGTGTTATTAAAGACTCGCTCATATATACCGTAGCACCTACGCGGGGAAAAGCAATTCTTACGCGGGAATATATATTTTTTAATATTCTCGAAACTCGCGCGAGCCGAAGTGTACTTAACTCGTGCATTACTACCCTACCATTTTTGCTCGTTCTTCGTTTCTTTATGTTCTCTCATTCGTTTTTTTAAGTTACGTAAAGTGGTATTTGTTTTGTCTAATAGTTAATTATAATCTCGCGAAGCTCGAACGGCGTTCTTCGTTAAATCGATTTATATTGTGTCGGGTTCACGCGTGGTTGATCGATCGAGACACGCGATAGAATTTTCTCCCTTTAGCATTATTCGCGTCAGTGCCAAAATTCGGGGAAACTTTCGCGCCCGTATTTACGAGTTTAAAGTTCGTTTATATTAGCGAACAAAAAGGAAAATCTTTTATACAATCGACCGCAGCTCCATCGACTCATCAATAGCGTACATTAATAATAATCGAGAAGATAGGTATACGCACGTGTACAGTAAACACGCGCACATACGGGAATGGGGTTGTGCTCGAGTGTACGGTAGATACAAAGTACGGAGAGCATGGAGCGAACGAGCAACGGTGAGGTGCGACCGGCCAACCGAGCGATCAGTTTAGCTCTGGCCAAATTGCCAATATTATCAGTTATCGGATTATTACCGTAAATTGTTCGGGGTTTGCGTTTACCAAGTACAGGGAGCCATCGTATATATCGCCCACGATAGCCAACGCGAGAGCTCGAGCAACGCGTATCGTCCCCACAGCGTGGATTCTCGCTCCTCGATTTTCATCTAACACGGTATTTAAGTATGGGACGTCCCATCTCGGGTCGCCTTCGAAAATACAATTCCTCAATTTCCTATCTCGAAACGAAGATTTTTTCAAAAATTTTCTATCATCGTAATTTCGCAACCAACGAAAAAGTTTGTATGCCAATTTTGTGTTCGTTATACATCACAGGCTTCCATTGACTCTCAGTGTCTCCAACATTGAATTTTATGTAAAAAGGACAATTTTAGTGTAAAAAATTAAGGATTCAAAGGGATAAATTTAAATCGAAGGAAACGGTAATTGGCCGGGTCGAAACAGAACGTCTCGTATGAAATTATAGGTAACCCATGAATGCGGCTCCACGGTCTTCTATATCCTCAGGTAGTTCTATATCCCCACTCCATTTTCCTATCCCCCCTGGGTTCGTTTCGCGGCATCTCTCTTTTACTAGGTGGAGAGCCGATATAAGCAGCAATGTTTCGCGACCAGGTGCACCAACGTCCCCGTAAGCATACAGTAAATTTGAACTTAGCGGAACTCCATACACCATCCTCGTCGTCGTCGTCGTCGTCGTCGTTGGCGTCGCCGTCGAAGCACACATAGCACAAGGGGGTGGGAGGGGAGGTTTTACGAAGGTTTCATGCTAGCTTATACACTTGCCGGGGGGATGAAGAGTGGGGTGAGAGAAAATTTTGGAGGGGGAAAGGAAGGTAGGTACGTAGGCTCTCCCGTGCCGATCATACTGCGCAAAGTCTGCAATATATCGATATCGGCAAACATATATACATATCTGTCGAACATCCTCTCTCTCTCTTCAACCCCTACGATTAAGGGTTGAGCATCGATAGGATGCAGCGAAGTAACTGCATCTCCTTTCTACCTCGCTCGACGACGACAAATATTTGCGGACGTATACGTAACAAACTTTGAGGACGCAACGACAAAAATCTTCTCATTTCGGGCGAATTGAATTTTCATCGAGTAATTAAAATATATTGGATTTAAATTTACTATCATTAAGTTTTTTTCGGTTTGATCCTCGCAAGATTCGTATGGACAATTTTATAATGTGTCTGCATGCGTCCCCATACCTCTACGGGGTCCTGTATAATGAGGGTAAAAAGATTCTCGTCGCGTACTCGCAATACCTGAACCGAGTATCTGCAGATACTACAAATGCCCAAGCTCACGCGTACACGACCCCGCCCCTCTCCCTGTCTCTCTCTCTCACTTCGGTGGCACATTTATTCGCATTCCCAGGAAGCTCGAGTATGTTCGATATGCAGCTGGATTTGTGATTACGAAGATAAAAATGGAGGAGCTCTCGGAGCTTGGCTCCACCATGCAGCCTTTATGGAAATATATATCTAATACACTATCGTAGTCGAACCTCCCAAGGAATGAAAAATATATGCGTTATGCATATACGAAATACACGGAAGATTGCTTTGAAGAAAAAACGAAAAAAAAACAAATTATGTGTATGATAATAAAGAGCTGGTTTATCCGGAAGCTTTGGTTCGCAGCATACATGTATGAACCGCGAAGAATGTCTTCTAGGAAAGAATAATTTATTAGTCCCGACGGACGTAAACTAGGACAAGCGTACGAATGCAAATTGCGTTGATATAGATATATATTCCCCATAGTCAATGGAATAGAATTCGTCGACGGAAAAATGGAACTTTTCGTGGGACGGATAAACGCTGATGTTACTTGAAGAAGAAAAAAAGAAGAGGAACGAGCCAGACAAGTGGTAAGAAGAGATTTTTTGTCGAAATTGTTTCACCAAATCTCGGGGGGTTAACAACGTGCCTCGAGACACACTCGAGAATACAACTCGAGCTTCCGCACAGCTTTCACCCCTTCTATCTTCTGTCTCAACTCGTCTCGTGGAAACCAACCCTTTCATCTCCGTTCTTGTTCGCTTCTGGTTCTCCTTTCTCTTCGTCGAGCTGTTTACTATGTAACTTGACTAAGTACGAAGTTGCCTCGATACCTCGATCGAGAATAGGAAGGAAATTATAACGGAACATTGATCGTCATAAATTATTAGGGAATTACGTTGAATTCGGGGAGAAGGGTGGGTTATTTGAATTTTAGAAAATTTACTGGGCTGGCTGAAAACATTTTTGAGTTTTTTTTCCTATAAATGGACGTACGTGTCCATGCATTGGGAAGAGCAGTGCCTTTTTGGCCAACGTAATACTTTCGAATTTCTTCTGAGCGTTAGTTCGATACGGTAACTCTGTCGCATTTCTCTAGCATTCAGTTCCATCATTCTGCCTCATTTGGAAACCTCGCGCGATTAAATTCCCAGCCAGCATAGCTCGACTCTCGTTCGTTCTTCAACCCCTCTCGTCCCGGTCTACCACCCCTATAAACGACACCAACACCTGCGCCGTACACCCTTGAATTCATCTTCCTTCTGCTCGTCCAGGACGACGAAGAGGGAGAGAGAGAGAGAGAGAGAGAGAGAGAGAGCGAGGAAGAGAGGTAGAGGGATATCGCGACGTAGAAACGTGGAGAATCGGGTAGGAAGGCGAGTGCCTGCCTTACTACGATAATATGTTAATCAGCCACTTACAATGTTAATTAATGGGCCGAGCCCGCGGTGAGGTCGATCGTCGTATTAATTTGAGACATTCCCGATTCTCCGCATAACCCTTCTCGCCTACGTTCTACCTCATCGAGACATGCTTACTCCGATCCCGAGAAACGTTAGATTTCACCTAAATCTTCATCCCTTCGAGTCAAAACCTCGTTCAACCCTGTTATTGACACGATTACGAGGTAATGGGGTGGAAAATCATTGAAAATGGTTTAATGATTAAACGATAACGAGCGATCGTCTCGAATGTCATTGCGAAAGTCATGGTAGGAATAATGACTGCGTTCGAAATAATTGTACGGAAATAATGTCGTTTGCCAATTATTCCGTACCAATATTTTGAACATCGCGTCGAATATAACCACGAGGACCTCACCACCGTTTCCATTCATATTTCCTTCATTTTTCGTTACCAATTAATTAATGGTTATGACTGTGAGCGTCGCGTTATTGATCGCACGGTCCAACGCTCGAAAAACTCGTAATAACGCATCGAAACGAATGCGCTGCGAGACCCGGCCCATTACGACCACAAATTTTCCAGTAGGGGATGGACGCTGGCCGCGAGGTCAAACGCGTATACCCAACACCTCTCGAGCATTGGAACCACAGGTTGAATTTCTACCGCCGATTACTCATTAAAATGGTAGCGAACGATTTTATTAAGCGTCCGGTAGCCAAACGTCACGTGATACAATGTCACGTCTGAATATTCCGGATGACTGCTGATATCGCGATATAAACTCGGGAGTGATGTGGGTATCGATAAAAGATAAACTTTTTGTAAAAAATTATTCGTCCGCGAGGACGGAAATTGCGCGCGGGTCGTCTGTACGGGGAAGAGTTTTCACGGAGTAGTACTGCTCGACTACGATTTTCCCACGGCAACGTTATCATCAGGCATCTCTATGCTCTCCATTCAATTTTCTTTCCACTTGGTCCGATCCATCTCTCTCGCTCGCTCTCCTGTGCAATAATTTGTCGATCGGAAATATCGTTAGCGCACGACGATATTGGCAATCGGTGATACTCGCTCAACCATGCACGCTTGATTGCGGCTTTGGCCGACGGACTGGGCTACGCGGCTTTCGGGATTGGAATACGCAAAAAGCATTTACGAACGGATGGAATGATATTTACGGTGGAAAAACTTTTAACTACGTAATTAACCGAAGCCTGCGGGGGTAGAGAGGAGTTATCGATGGCTTTGCATAGAGGGGATAACTTCTCTCGTTCCGTTCGGTCTATCGTGGGCTTGATGCATACACCGAGAAAATCTCGTCAATCGAGGTGGGTTGAATTTATTTCAATTTTCGTCCGAGTATATTTTAATAAAAAAAATAATTATTATTAAATAATTATATAACGAAGCAAAAACGACGTTGAAATATTCAGCGAGACGCGGCGTAACCTCTTACGAGGACTTTTCACCCCCGACTTCGCTTCGCTCTCGGCTCGGCAAATATTTATCCGCGCTCGTACTTACTTCTTCAACCGTCGTTTCATAAATTATTGTAAATAATCCGTGATATATCGGTATAAATATTTTAATGAAAATATTCAACGAGGTCGTCTCTCGTCGACCACAACTTTCGCGTCTTTTCTTTAGTTTCGCAGTCGACTTTATAATAAACCGGTATAAAAACTTGGAGAGAGATTTAGTAAGATAAGAATAACATGCATAAGATGGCTCTCGAAACGCCAGGGGCTCGCGTGTACGTGCACCCGTGCGAGAGTTTTTTTTTCAAAGACTTTCGAAATCGGGGTACACCGTTGCTTCCTTAGATTCATCTTTTTATCGTTTTTTTTTCACGAAAAAAATGGAAAAGGAACAGAAAAAAAATACACAAAACTCTTGAGTTTTCTCTATTTATTTTTCATCATTTCCCGTCCAACTCGAGTGCGTCGTATTATCCTTCTCTCGTTTTCTCTCTGTGGCAGCTTCCGCCCCGTGTCTTCTCGTTGACTGTGTACACATCATCCCCCGGGGATTCACTCCAATCCGTTCTTTTTTCGTATCTTCAAGCGTTTACCAGGAGCGGGAAAGAAGAAAAAAAGATCGCGAACGAAGCACGAGGCTCTCGTCTCCGAGCCGGGGAGCAAGAGCGTGAGAGAGGGAGGGAGGGAGTAGAGGAAAAGTGATCGGCCCAGTGGAAAAAGAGCACGGGCTGGAAGCTCGAGCAGAAGGCGAGCTGGCGAAGAATGTCTCGAAGAGCGACAGAGCGAGGTGACAACGCAATTTCGTGGCGTCACCTCGCAGCCTCCTGCTCTCCATATATATATATATGTATGCATGTAAAGCCATACGAAAAATAAAACGAAAGAGAGAAAGAGAGAAAGAGAGAGACGGAGAGAAAGAGAAAGACAACGTACATAAAGAGATTGTCTTTCGCGAGGCTCTTAAAATTTGCACTTTTATGCGTTGGTTACGAGAATGTAGATGCACTTTGAGGGTGCAGGCGACCGCAAAGCACACACTAACACGAAAGAGAAAAAATGGGTGAGCATGTGTTTTCTTGTGTCCAGGGTTCAATTTTATATCCTCAATCGACGCGTATCCTCTTGGCCAAAAAGTCATTGAGTTTGTTTGTCTATCACCAGAACATACGCGTACGTATCGATCTATCAGAAATGCAGTTACTTCGTTGGCCAAGCCAATATTAATTGAAAGCAACATCTGCAAACACGTGCCATTTGAATCGCGCGTGTACGAGATACGTTATGCAAGTCGAGACAACGGGAAGGAAAAATGAAGCCTGATGTAGACAACGTATGAGAAGCAGGCTGGGCTCTGCGACGAGAGCAAGAGGGATTTGTCGTTAGAGACGCCTTACGACAAATATGGTCTAGCGCCTTCGTCACACCGCGTCATACAGTGAGAATGAGAAAATGGGGCGTTGGCAAAGTAAGGGTAGGTTGATGCACGCATAATTGACAATTGCACGTAACCCTCTGGAGCTCTTACCATCATCCTCCCCTACCACCACTACCCCCTCTCTCACTATCTCTCTTTCTCTCTCTCCCACCCTCCCCCACCCCCAGTAACGGTATATTATACCGCGCACGTTCTTGCGGTGCGCGAAGACTGGAGGGAGTGCGCCCAAGAGGATCTGAGAGCCAAGCATCTCTGTGTGTATCGTGGAAGACACATTCTCGTATGATTCTCGGCGTAGCGCAAGCTTGATGAAATTTCTCAGGTGCCCTTCGGGCGTCGGAGGTTTTCAGGAACGTTGAGCTTAATGAGACATACGGATGATGGGATTGCCCAGCGATCGACTTTATTTACCAAGTTAATTTTCGAACATAATAATAATAATAATAATAATAATAATAATAATAATAATAATAATAATAATAATAATAACATAAAAATCGAGCTCGCTGAATAAATGATTAAAGAATCGTTTTTATTATTATGTTATTTTTTTTAATCAATAAGTTTGATTTGTATAACTGAACGAATTTTGGCAAATTGATAAAAAATATTAATTTTAATAAAAGTCCAATATTCTGAAAAAAAAATGAAATTGATGTTTTTCTGCATGACTGGTGAATTTTTGTGTCGAGCGGACATTTTTTAGAATGAAAGAATTTGTATTTAACGCTGTTGTGGATTCCGGAAGAGCGTGGGTATCGAATATGTTGGGTTTCGCTGAGGGTTCTGTCGGTCCTTCGAATTCCACGAGCGTGTTTTGTTCGCCCGAAAATCGCGAGCCGAATTTACGTTTATCATCCCTATTCCGTCAGGTATATATATATGTAATATATACCTGATGGTATCTGTGTGTGCATCTCTTCTCGACGTTGAAGAACCCCTTGCATGTGTATCTGACAACAATGCCGTGTGTGTTATGTTGTTGTTGCTCTGAGAGTGTCGGCACGCGATGTCTCTCATCTCTCTGGATATTGCGATACGTCGGAATTTCGAGATCGTCGCTAGAACCGAAACAGCTAAGAGAAGGGTGGAGAAGAAGAGAGAGGAAGAGAGAGAGAGAGATACGCGTGGAACGAACGATAGGAGAAATTCAATTTAATACGAATCGTCGCCCGTAACTAATATTTGAATACCTTTATTTCTTTATTTTTTCCTTTCGACGATTAACCAAATTTAATTAAACTTCATGGAAATCAATCAAACTTGATCCGATTCTTATAAGTTGGAATTTCTCGCGGTACCGTCACGTCGACAATAATCGAGAATCTTTGCCAATTTCCCGAATCGATTTTCGTCGTGAAGATCCCGACGATTTCCGTTAACAAGGTACGGGGGATGGGTAAAATTATCGAACCGATGGTGCGACGACATCGGAGAGTTGCAACGTGAGAAGGATGCGGGCCGCTGGTTAAAGAGCTCTCATTTGCCGTGACCGCGCACCATAAGACTTCGAAACGCGGTGATCAGGCTTTGCGTGGGGTACGGGAGGACGAAGAAACGGAAGGAGAGAGTAGGTGGGAAGACGAGTGGGGGAGGGGGGGGTGAGAAAGAGAGGGGGTTGAAGATTCAAGAAGGAGAAAGTAGCGAGGCAGCAGATGGGTGAGAAGCGTGGCGCACCGAGTTAGATAAGGATCGATTCAATTACCCATTCAATTACCCGCGCGAGGATTCGTGATGGGCCGAAGCCACGAAGCCGTTGAAACTTGAACGGGACGGGCGAAAGAGAGAGAGAGAGAGAGAGAGAGCAAGAGAGAAAAGGGAGAGCCGCCAACACTTGAGACTTCCATCTCGTTTTATACCATTGAATAACGTCTCTCGCGTTTACGTTTTTTGCTCGTATATCGCGAGAGAACAATACGACGCCATTTTCAAAACGAGGTCTTGCACTTGAAGTCAATGAGACGACCATGGGGAGAAGATGACGCGAAAGTCTTGTTCGCCGTCCTCTTTAACGTCGCGCACCGGCGAGAAAAATTGAATTACTTTTTCACTCAATTCAACACTATAATAGTAATAATAATAATAATAATAATAATAATAATAATAATAATAATAATAATAATAATAATAGTAAGAAGAATACTAATAATGATAACGACAAGGGTAATAAAAAAATAATAAAAGTATGAAGATCATTAAAAATAGAAAAAGAATCGTCGTAGACAATACTTTAACTTCGCTAATATTTTACATATTACTCTTCCACAATGAAACATTCGTTTTCCATTCATAAGCACCCCTAACACCCTTGATGTATGTCGGGGAGTTTGAACAAAGAAAAAGTAGTATTCCCTACACGGACCCTATATACAACGGTTGCGAGTTACCCTTGCCCTTCTCGAAAGCTCCGATTCAATGAAATGTTGGGTAACCGGAGGTAAAGGGTGTCGTTTATCGTGACAAGGTTTACGAAGATGGCTGTTCGGGGGAGATCCTCGCATAAAGCCGTAAGGCATTTATAATCGGGACGAGGTGACGAGAAACCGAGTAAAACCGTAAATCATATCCAAACCACAATAACGATGTCCCTAGTGTGTTCATACACAAATTGCCAACTAGCTTTCGCTCGGGCTCAGGCTGTACCCTCTCTTTGTCCTTGTGTCTCTCTAGTCATGGACAACGACAGAGACAATGGCTCAGTCTCTCTTTCTCCCTCACCCTCTCTCTCCCTCTCCCACTCTCTAGAGCGTCTCGAGTACACGAAAGCTCTTGTCACACGTCCACCCCGTTATAGGAATACCGAACTACCCCAGGTTTACATACTTATGGGACGAACGAAGCTTTCTACGGGAGTCCTGTTTTCAGTTATATGTTTCTCACTCGGGCGGATTTTAACTCCGAGAATTAAACCGCAGCGCGATATCGCGCTACGATTGCGTGATACAGCGCGTCACTGAGTGTTTTTCTAATCTACGGACATACATCTCCATGTATTAGAAACGCAATTAATTTTTGGCCGATCCAATATTGTCACTGTTTCATACATGAAAAAATAAAAACAAGATTGCAGAGCTCTATAACAGAGTTGATTATCTTCATTCCGATGTGAGTAATGTCAGATACAATATAAACAAATTAAATTAGCTATTTAATCAATTTTGTCATTGAATTGGTAATTCTATGTAAACAGGATGGATACTTGTAATCTTACTTAGAATCCTGTATGACCCGATATAGGTTTCTAACTCGGTGTTGCAATTGAGGGATGAAAGCTCTTTGGTTCAAGAAACAGGGCATCTGTCCATTCGATGTAGAAACTGGTTCGTACCGTTCAAAGGAACTAGAGCGTGTTGGCCAATCGGTCGCGAAAGCGATTTCTCCATACGAGTACGCGTAATACACGATCGTGACTTACCGTAACACGTGTATCACACGTACAATCGATACGTAAAGGGCGATTGAAAACAGAGAGTCAGAGAAGCTACGAGAGCGTAATTACTCCGTTAGTCTTGGAACTATGGAAACCATGAGAGAGAGAGAGAGAGGGAGAGTGAGAGAGAGAGAGAGAGAGCGAGCGAGAGAGAGAGAGAGAGAGCAAAACAGTGGTCACAGGGGTAAGGCTACAAACTGTCCGCAAACATTAGCGATGGTCCGACTCGTGTCTCATTCAAGTCCTCGTGCGTCGTGCGAGTTCCATGAGTGAGTCTCAACAGAGATGTAGCAATTCAGTAAGGGGGGAGAGAGAGTCAAAAAGGGAGAGGCAGAGTTACTGAGGAAGCGAAAGAGAGAAAGGAGAGTACGTGTATGTGTGTGTGTGTGTGTGGGTGTGTGTGTGGGAGAGATGGATAGAGAGAGGGTGAGAAAAAACGTCAGGGCCGCGAATTGTGTTGTGCGAGGTTTGAGCAAATCTTCCCACCACCATCACCCTCGTCACTAGATTCAACTACCATCCGAGCAAATTATGCCCGTTGTACACCACACAAGAAAGTTTACCTTGGTTCCATTATCCCTCATGTAAAATGGATTCAATGAATGTTTTATCATTGACAAAGCCTCAGGAGCTCCAACAGCAAGAGTAATCTGCCTAACTACCCACTGAACATAAAAAGGGGGTAGAACCGGGTGAAAAATTGAACGCTAGAAGAGCCTGAATTCCAGATTAAAAGCTTAACACGCGATAATTCCGATTCACTTTAATTCTCTGTAAACGTCCAACACGAGTTTTACCCCCGATTTCCGATAATCTCTTTTACAACGTCTTTTTTTTAATTCTTCGATTCTGTTATCCAACGAAGGTCGATCACTACCAGAGATTTCCTTTACAGCTTTCCTGTAAATGTGGAACACGGCCGTTGGCCAAACACACGTATACGTATACGCCGTGAGAGTTTGAGAGAGAGAGAGAGAGAGAGAGATGCGAAGAAGAAGGGGCTTTGGAGCAAACCACCTAATTGCCAACATCACTTTGCGTCGATACGATCGGAAACAAACATCGTTGGGGTGTGAACGCTAAAATAGCAGGACTATGGACGCACGGTGATAGAGACATAGGAATGGAAATCGAGTCACCGAAGTGGAAGCCGATGGTAATTGGTTTCTCGAACGGACCTCCGAGAGAACCTGACGGAAGGATGGGTAAGAGGGACGGAGGAAGGGAGAGAGGGAAGGCCAGTATGCGCAACCCCTGGCGAATTATGTGTGATGTGGCATCGCGCGCCATCGAGGTTTGCCTAGACTCCATTGTCGTGAATTCCACGCGCGCGTGTACCTACATATACCTTAGGGGGTGAGAACGTGGGTGTATGCGCGCATTCACGACGAACGTATCACCCTATCGGTGTTTCTCTGACCGTTGGTCGACGTCGACCAACACCACGCGAGTACGTAATTCTCGCTGCGGTACGAGCGAAAGGGCATCATAACCGGCTGCGTTTCCGGCGTCCTCGAGGAACATCGTCCTCGAGTGCGTGCAATACCTGTCGACGACGCTGGTAACCTGGCATCGGACCAACGTATACATTCTAGATCCACCTAAAACCACGACGAACCCCCGCGGGCTCCATCGTTTCTCTCGTACCGGTCGACGCCCTACCCCCTAAATCTACCACGGGTACAACTACGGCCAACATGTGTTGTTCCACGCGTTAACCGTGTGGCATACGATAAAGGACCCTGCGGGGATCGTCGACCGTCCCTGATGTAGCTCACCCTCTTTCCCTCTCTCTCTCTCTCTCTCTCTCTCTCTCTCTCTCTCTCTCTCTGACTCTCTCTTACTCTCGCATCGCGGAAACCAAAGCTTCGAGCTTGTATGTGCCCAACTCTTGTGTTTGTTTCCAGTGTAACATATATACATAGAGTGTGTGTGTGAGAGAGAGAGAGAGAGAGAGAGAGAGAGAGAGAGAGAGAGAGAGAGAGAGACAGGGACTTGTTCCCGTTTGTGGCGTGGTTCGTCTGCGCTTCGCAATTAGCCTTTGTCGCGAGTGTGCAACGAGCGAGTCGCTGCCAACGACGATGACGCAGAAGGGTCCGCGAGGGCGGGCAAGGGTGGGTAGGGAGGCGAGGGTGAAAAAGGGTCGGTGGAAAATTTATCCTCTCTTACCGTGTCGCCCGCACTATAGTGCATGGTACGAGGTGCAATCTCAAATCCTCCAACACCCTCGCTACGAAACAACCCCCGATGCGACACTCGTACACACCGCACGGTTGTGCACGGCCGGGGTTGGCACACGAAGGGGTGAAAAATAATTGCAAACTTCGCGAGACACGTATCATACCGACGAGTCTCACTCAACGCGCGAAGCAGATTACCACTCTCGACCGCTTTTGCCGCTACTGTCGCGATCGTTGACTCTCCCTCCCTCTCTCTCTCCCCCTTTGTGTTGGGCAGGGGTTCAATTTACAGAGAGGGTGAGTTCTCGGGCGATTGTGAATGATACGTTTTTCCAGCACTGGGCAGTATTGTTCGCGTTCATTGGTCAAAGTTGTTAGAATTTACTTCGGTAAAAAATAACAGCGGTCAATGTGTGGCGAGGTTCACGGCTTATCAAAATAACACCCCGTTTCGTTAAATTCCATAATAATAAAGTTCGACCGTTTTAACGAATGAAAATTACGGTTGCGAGTACAAACGACTCTGTGGTCATAGCGACCATTGATTTGTGGAGTTAGAGTACGGTACTCGATGTTATTTAATGCGGGACGTTATTTTATACCCTATCATCGTTCGAATCAAAGTATCGGTACCAGTGGGACAAAAATCACACTTTGTTCCGGAGGGTCGAATACGAACGTTTTCGACAGGAACCGCGTTTCGATGAGGGTCTATACGGTATTTATCGCTCGGTAGGGAGTACTTATCGACGACTGATCGAACGACTCGGGATGAGGAAGACACTTTTAGAAACTGGGGGGATAAGTTGAACGGACTTAGCATGCTTTGCAATGGGTGGCGCACCCTCGTACGATCGTATATAAAGATATTGAAAACGTAGAACGCTTATTTTCCACCCCCGGAAATCTTCTACCCTCTGTGCCGACAACAAAAACTGTGGATTTAACTTCGACGAGATTAGTATGTCCACCTGTCAGGAAATGGAGTGTGCCGAAGCTATCGTAAGCTCTCTATTACCCTTAGCACGTGAACTCTTGTTTATAATATAACTTTTTATAGAACAATCCATATACATAATTAATTCGCTATTCATTTATCATTATCATTATTATTATTATTATTATTATATACTAAGTATTAATCGTATTATATTGGTTAGAATTAGAAAATATGGGTCCGGCTCGTAAAATGGACCAGGGCACTTGCGTCAGAGTGTTCAGAGTCACGTAATTAAATTGATTTGTTCGACAGTACGAAATCAAACTTCGAAGTTATACCTATAAATGTTATACTTACGAAATAAAAAATATTTATAGGTTATGGATATAACAAATCTTTTTTTTAATAACTCGTATTTACCACTAATTAGAACATCGCACGACGTTTTATCGCTGATGCGCGTCGTTGGATTTAAAGACGATGCCATCTTTTCAGTTGCATGCTCCAGTGACCTAATTTCCACTGACCGAACGTGAACAGTTGACGAGGCAGTCACGATGTAAACAAGTAAAGGGACCACGATGCCGTGGTGCAGCAAGGACCACGTGACTCTTTCGCACACATCGTTACCGTACGGCACTATCGCATTATATAGGTTTATGTACTTACACACTAATTCGGGATAGACGTTGCCCAGCTTTTGCTCTCACACGCATGTAGAATCAGCTGTGGCAAGAAAGTCGATAATTCTCCACTCCCTGTTGCTGCGCTGGTCCGTGTTTTGACCTGCCTTAAGGAATTATATCCTTAAGGATAAAAATTTACTGAAATCTACTTTAATGTATGTAGAAAAACATATCTTTAATTGAGCCGAAAAAATCGATTAAGAGAATTTAAAAAAATCATGAAAAAAGCTTATTTTAGTGACCGTCGCAGTGGGGTCCTGTCTTAACACACTCATGCTTTTGTACAGTCTACTAAGGCATCAGGATACTTTACGCATAATACATAGACACTACTGATGATAAAGTATGCGCTGACCCTACATAGTGCAGTTGTTCGTTGCTTGCAACAGCTCGCATACATAAATGTCGTGATTCAGTTTAATAAATAAAAGCTTTCGCGAGCAAACCATCAGTTTCTGATTTCTTCTCACACGCACGAACAATCAACCGGTAATAAAGCGTGTATAACCTCACCTGATTCCTCGTGCCCTACTCGTACGGATCGTGGCCTGTCATGTTCACATGTAGTATCAACTTATTTAAACTCTTCCGCAGTACACACACATGCCGTAAGGTATTATATACGGTTGCGTCGTCAAGTCATTTGTTTGCTTAAAAAATTTTCTTGTAATTAAGGACAGCACGGCCACTCTGTCGGTCGTTCGACGCACGACTTTCTCCGCCAATATATCTAAACCTTAATTGAGCACGGCGTTCTTACAAAATGCTAGGGGTCGTAGGTGCGCGCGGATTCCTTCATGGACATCTTACGAGTAGTCAAAAGGCACGAAGTTTAAAGATAGAGTGCGCCCATTGTCGAGATTTACACAATCGTAGAAAAATCGAGGAAGCGGGAAGTTGGCCAATTGGACCATATCAATTCTCTCTATATATATGCAGTATATATATCTTTAATATATAACCAAGAAAATGATCAAGGAAGGATCGAACTTATAAATTTATTACGTCCCTTATATCATCTATATTAAATGGAAACTAGGTGTCATTCGATATACCAAAATTTGATAAGCATTTAATTTAAAATCTTCGAACAAATGAAATTTACGTACATCGCGTTCAGATCAAAAGACGCGTGGAAGCTTTCGAGTTTCATTGAAATGTTGGTAAACCTATAGTAGGCATAAGTTGGGGAAAAGAGCTGATTTTAATCGAAGCAGCAGCAATAATAGGCAGTTGGCTAATTGGACGCTCGCCGTTTCAACCACCTCTCGTTATACAGTGCGTCTCACCCATGTACATCCATGGGTCTATGTTTGTGCGAACGGGGGGGCTGCGCCATGCTGATAACGGAGTTAGGGCGAAGCATAAGCCCCTCTTCCGTATCCCATCGCGCACTAGCGACAACCCATCCACCGAAAGCATCGACACGGAGCATTGCCGCTTCAGATTCTGTTCCCTCATACCGTGCGATTATCGCACGGGATATAGATACGTAACGGTACCATAGGCTAACACAATGCGTTAATATTACTTAGGGCTCGTTTGAAACTCCACCGTTTGTTCCATCGTGAAAATAGCGGGACACTTTGCGACCCTCACCCTTGTCTAACTTTCGAGAGGCGATGAAATTTTCTCATCCACCCACACATCCGCCCGATCACAAACCATCTCTCACGTACGAGCATCAGCATTGAGACTCGTAGTGACCGGGGTAGAAAGATTCAACGTTGTAAAAGCTGCCGTCTCCAAAGCCATCGGCGTTGGGTTTTCCCCTGACGCATCGTCGGACACTAAGCCGGGGATGGATCCGAGAAAGTAGGACATTCCCCGAGGAAAAGAGAATCGTGGAAGGAAATAATACGAGAATGTAACGGATAGTAACGTTCCGTATGGGATAAAAGTATCGTTATTTCAGCACTAACGTTTCTTTTTTTCGGGTCATTTCCCGTTATCATTGATTTACGAACTTTCCCATCGGTCGGTCATCATCGCGGTCGCACGAATGGTTTCGTGTATTTCTCAAGTTTCGAACGAGTAAAAGGTGACACTTTTGCGTATCCGAGGAAACGACGTTCGCGTCGTACGATGACGATGATTTATAAGGGTGAGACGGTGAAGACATAAACACAGGATGAAATTCTCGTCCCATCGGTCGAAACTACCAGTAAGGGATCGAGCGTGCATCAGGTGAGCGGGCACCAACCCTCGACAATAATTTTCATCGTCCTAGAACCACAAACGTCGAGATGCCAGAGTGCGGCTTATTCCTCTTTCTACCCTTCGCGATCCTCCCGGGATACGTCCGACGGTCTCGGAAGGGAAATTCTTTCTCGCACGAGGGGTATGGAACCAGCGTTTGTACTTTCCTCCCTTTTTTACATTCTTACCGGCTGGAAACGTCTCCATTGGTCCGTGCGGACCAGGCGGACATGGCTCCGGCTTTCGAGTCTCAATGGTGAGGGGTTGGTTTTTGGTGAAAATTTTTAATATAAATCGCAAGCATCGTTCCTCGATCGTTCTTTTCCTACGCAAATATTCTCCGACCGTTTTGTCGCAGCCCTTTTTTAATACGTATCGAACGAAAGTTTTTCGGGGAAACCGAAGGGATCGCGTATCTCGCTGCCTCATACGCGCATCGTTCATCCATCCCTCAATTCCTCTTTTTTTCTTATTCGCTTTCTCTTTCTCTCTCCCATCTTATTTCCCCCCACGGCACGTCATATTCGCACATCATTCCTTTACCCCATAGACGCACGACACTGTCCTTCTTCCTCGTCGTACATTTATATTTATATTTCATCCCTTCTGCTCGCACATGTGCCGTGAACCAAGACGCGAAGGGTTGTATCTCCGCACGCGGAGGTATACGTCTGACCAGATGGAATTTTTCCACTTTATTTTACCGTGCTCGGTGCTGCACCGCCGGATATCAAATTCCAACGCAACGTGAAACCTCTTTTCGTGGAGGATTCACCTCGTACGTCCTACTCTACCAACCCCCTTCTATACCAACCCCCGGCATCTCTCGAGCTTCACTCCTCTTTATTTCACGTATTTCATTTTCGTACTCTACCGTCTTTTGTCGCTACCTCTGTTTCCACATTTTTGTTGACGTCTTTTGCCGCAGTATTTTCTTTTCTTTTTATATTCATTCGACAATGCCGGTGTTTGTATAAAATATGTCATTGTGTTTTGTTTTTAGGATTTTATTATACCGTGTTGGCCAGCCAGTAATTGTCTGTTTTAATAAATGATTACGTATATCCATCTATCGTAGGGGGAAAACGCAATAACTTTTTGGCCACCCAAATATTCAACTCGTCGAAACGAATCTTTGGGTGTCGAAATTTGTTAAGTCGTTACGAGACAAAGAAATCGTGTTAATTTCCAAGTCTCGCGAATAGCTTTCAAATCCTTCGCTCTCGAATGAAACCAAATTGGGGTTGAACAAAAATGTACAAGGGTGAATACACGCAGTGAACTATTATTATTATTATTTATTTCATTATATCGCAAACACATACGGAGACGATCGTTTTCGCTTTGACTAGTTCTGTGAATGGAGGTCGCGAAGAATGGCGGTAGGGGAAGGAAGCAGCGGGGAGGAATACGAGGCGTTGACGGCGTCGCTGCTTCCGGCATAACCCGATTATGCGGAACCCCGTAGAAACGAGGGTAGCATCCCGGACGACTTTTCGGTGTGCGGGCGTGTATAGAGTGCGTGCGTGTACCACGGAAAGCGCGCAACACACCGAACAAGAATCGATACGCTCGTCGGAGGATTGGAAGTGTACGAATAAATTTGTCGGAAGTCGCGCGACTCCGGGTTTTGCTCGCAGATCCGTTTCCGCTCGATTCAGTCAGCCACGGAGCACCGGGATCGTACGAAACGCGCAACTTGAACATACGTATGTAGGTATATATGTACGTATCTATGTATATATGTATGTATAGAGAGAGTTTTACAATTGCTCGAGGGAAGTCTGCGCGAGATTTTCTCTCATTGTCCTGTGACTAAATCGAGTACCACGCGGTAAAATAAGAACCGCTTTTTAACAGGAATTCCGATGATCCCGGTGTTTCAAACAGTCGATCCTATCGACTTTTGTTACGTTGGTATCAAATGTTGTCAATTTATAGCTGGATACCACGAACATGCTCGGGTCGTTATTGTTTCATTTATTTTCGAAATTAACAATTTTATTGCAACTAAAACAAAATAATAAAAATGACTGACTAGCATTGAGCTTCGCATAAATAAAAATTGAAAAATAAAAACAGAATTAAAATTGGCCAATTTCGAGTTTAATTGTTTTCTATTGAAAGAATTCTCCGATGGAGTTAGCGGTTTTAACCTGCCACCATGTAACATCCCTTCAGCGTCGTCTTATTTCCCATCGTGCGCTTACAAAGCTTTCTCGCGCGTCGTAGTGAATGGCTATTAGACAACACAAGTGGGCGATTAATACGAGGCTGACATCCTCTATTCTCGCAAAATCTCAAGGATGATACCCGGGAGCAAAAGCGTTTCGCGACGTCGTCTCGGAAGACCAAACATCCAAAGCTCGTGCTTGAAGATCCTTCGCGATTATTACTTGAGCAAGTAGTTTCACGACGAGAAGGAAGGGCGCGGAGAAGGGACGGGGGTTGGAAATGCCGGTTTCGAGGTTCGGGCGAGTGAAAGGGGTTAATACGAGGCTTGATTAGGCCACGGCAACTTGTTTCGGCGCGCCGCACAGAGGATGAAACGGTCTCAACCCTCTCTTCGTCTTCCCGCCATCAGACCTCCCTTGCACCGCGAACTTAAACCATATTAAATTTCGCTCGAGTCAAACACGCGTCCGGGCCTCTTCCACGACGTCACTCTCTTGGCTCACCATCCTGCGAGAAAAGCGTTTGCCCTGACTTTCTCCCTTTCGCGAGCCTTGGCAACCAACCCCTCCGCCTCCGACCGGTGTGCTCGCGAAACAGCACTGTGGCATTCGGCGCGCGCTCGGTGCGGTTCGAGGAGGACTAGGGTATAGGCTCAGAGCCCGCCGGCAGGTGGCAGCAGCCAGAAGCATAGTCGTTGTATCGTAAGGTACAAGGCGATGAAGGCAGCGAGAAGATATATACAGCGGGACGGAGACTACAATCTTACAGGAATTTAATATACGCGTGTACTATATAGGGTAGCAGAGAAACGAAAACGCTGGATGAATAAGCATTGCGAAAAGGTCGGAAATGGTGCTCTGCTTTCATCCCCTTATTTATGCATCATCTCACATCTTTGTTGTACGACAATACATACTTTTGCGAATAAAAATAATCATTTTTATCTCGTCCACGTGGCTCGAGCGGATTGACCTTGGACAAGTTTGCGAATCCGTGTTTGAGACCATTCTCGAGTTTATGTTTTGTTGATGAAATATTCGGTCACGAGAAAAGAAAATTAAACGTCGAATTTGACATCGAAACTCGTCGTTCGAAGACGCGATTGCGAGCTAGAGACGGAACTACGGGGGTAGGACAGTGCATCGGGCAATTTCAGAATCGATAGCGGGTCTGTGTTTGACCGTATTAGCCGCGGGAGGTATATTTGCCGATGGCAAACGGACGAAACCGGTAATTATATTTGGCCTGGATTCCTCGAGCACACAAAACAGTATCCGGGCTGGACTTGCTATCGGGAACGACTATACACGGCTCTATATTGTTGACCGAGATTGCTCAGATGGATAGGGAAACAGCTAATCCGATGGGAAATGTATTTCTCCTCGGGATACCTTAGACCTTACTAACGCGCTCAGACTATATTTCTAGGCTCGTTCCACTTTTGTAAAAGTGGCAATAATTCAATGAGTCGAGATCTAGCCTGAAACGTCTATTCTCGGCGAAGTTACTATTGTGCGAACGAACGAAGAAAATTGAACTAGGATAAGTAACGAAATTCTAATTGAAATGAAATACGAACTAAATGATCATGGTAAAAGAATCAGAAATAACGTGTCTGTGATATCGAGTTGACCAAAAAACGCGATGACGTTTTGGCCAAAAAGTAACTGCGTTTTTATCCAGGGCATCCATCTATTAAAAACGCATTTATTATTTAACCAGCCTTATAACATAATGAAACTAAATAGCATTAAAAGTGATTCTCAAGGCCGTACCATAAATGATCTCCCGGATAATTTAACCGTATATAAGTGACATTATGTCCATCTCTGGATGTGTATGTTCCTACATTTGTCCGAGTGTAACGGTGAACCTGAAGTAAACCACATACCCCTTCCGGTTAATACTATCGTAGGAAACAACGTTGGCCAACCTTTGCAGACACGAGAGTATGTATATAGAGATTCGCGTGTGTGTGTGTGTGAGTGTAGCCCGAGTCACGCGAATATACACGGCCCGGTGGTTTAATCTAGGGTTAAGCCAGGTTGGGTTAAGTTAGACGAGACCCTACCGGCATTAGTCGCATCGGCGGGGAGGGTTACTGCCCTCCGCTTCCGTCCGAGACCAAACTTCGCTTCATTCTCTTTCTCTCTCTCTCTTCTCCCGCCTAACCTACGTCCATGTCGAGGGAGAGCTTTCTCACTTGCTTTCTCGTTCGTTCTGTCGATCTTTCCGTCGCTCTTACTCACGTGCTACGTAGCACCCGCCACTACTGCTGCGGCAGAACTCTACCTACAGATACCAGTAGGTAGCTCTTACGCCTCTCGACCCGACCAGCCCGAACGACCCCCGATGGTGACCCGCGTACGTACACCCCCCTCCTCCGGCATGCCTCTCGACCCCGTCTGGTTATTCCCTAGCCTTACGTGCTCCTCCTGAGATAACTCGACTAACGTTTTGCCTCAAAGCTGCTGGACTTCCTACCAACACCTCTCAACCCCTCATTTCCTCAACCCCTATCCCACCTCTCGCTCTCTCTCTCTCTCTCTACTACCCGTTCTACCGTTTCTAAACTCACGCGCAACGCATAATTCTCCGGGAGAAAATCACAAGCCCACCAAAAGGGCCCTCGATGTTATAGCAACTAAACTCAGGTGGCTATCGTCAGCGGAATAGAGTTCTCGTGTTCCTACTTCTCGAGTTAAAATTTACAACTAAGTCGCTACAGCCTTTAATTCTTTAAAGACAAATCCCCGAATTATATCTACATAAATGAAAGAAGCCTGCCGGCAAATGAAAGCCATTCCATTAATGAGAATCCATAACTGTCCACGTAAGCTGTGTGTTTTACGAATTTTCAATTAATTTCGATAATTTGATATCGGCGCTCATCCCACAGATTTCATTTTCGATCAAACCGCCTGTGTATTAGTCACTATGATCGGACGATCAACCCAGTCCGTATCGAACAAAATATGCAATAGTGCAACAACGAGAAATTCGAGCGTTTGTAGAGAGGAAGAAAATAGAACGTTCGGAAAAACTCGAATTACGAGGGCGGAGGATCGATACAATGTTGTCGATATCTCATGGAGCCGCGAGCTCGAGTGGAATCGTGTTCGTTCGTATCGATTCTATCTCGCAGCAACTGTTCCCAACGTAGAGCCCATGGACGGAAACGAATATCGTACGTGCGATCGCGATAATATATATACATACATACGACAGCCTTCGTTCTATACCTGTGACATTTAGATGTAGCGACCGGCAAGAAATAGGTAAAAAGCGAGATTAAGAAAAAAAGATTATTAAAATGTTTAATTTCGAAATATTTCCATTTTTTTAATTTAGAATCTTGTATTAAAATCAAAATATCGCATATGACGACTGCAGGCTGAGAAATTTTTGTCACAATAATGTATATATATAGGTATATACCTATATTATAGAACGATATTCGTTGTGTAATCAATACAATATTTGTATAGGTAAATATTCCACCTTGGGTTCGAAAATTCTTGTAAGTGAAAATTCATTTAATCTTACCGGAGTATCGATCCCACCTTGGTGACGACGTCAGACAAATATTATTGAAAATTGGTATTAACTTGGACTCACCTAAAACATAAAACAATATATACACACATTAAAAATATGAAAACGAAATATCATTTATGCACGACACAATATTGTTTGGCAATGGAAAAAATCGAATGAAGAAATAAGAAATAACAGGTTCGAGCTCTGTTTGAATTATGACGTGATAGAAACATCGTGTAGAAAGTGGGAAAGAAAAATACCATTTGACAGAGATCTCGGGATAGTGTCGGTAAATCAATAAAATGTAAAGCGCGAGGCGATAAATCGGAGGAACCCTGAAAGCGTCTGGTAGAACGGGGAGACGAGGTGGGGTGGGCGGAGCGGGGATCGGGGTCTGCAATAAAATTCAATCAATCAGCCACGGAAACCGCAAGTTTTGACTGCTTTTTCACTGACACTTTTCCGTCGCGCGAAAGAGTCTCCGGAAACTCGACGATCTTTCGCGGCAAACGTGGGAGTGACAACTCCGAGCAAAAGGGGGGAAAATCTTGGAAAATAGCGAAGTAGCGAGGGGGTAGAGCGGCGTAGTACGGCAGGAAAGCCTGAAATCCTGCGACCGTGCCCGCTGTGCGACCGTGATGGGATGGGAAACAAGGAAAACGAGAGGAGAGACCGTGGAAAAGTATGAGAAGATCCGTTTGCTGGTCGCAAAGGGAGAACAACTTTTCGAGATCTCACGACGGGAAGAAAAAAAAATTTCGCCCAACTTTTTCGCTATATACCCCTCGTCACAACTTTGCAACCGCTGCTGTTCGAAGGGACGACAAGGCTGAGGCATTCGCATCGAATTACCGCACCAAGTCTTACCGACCTATTCGACTGTCTCTATATAAAATCTATGTCGTGTACTCGGATGATGATGAGAGTGAAATACGTGCAAAACAAATTTATCAGAAATGACTTCCTAGGTGTACATTTTTATTCGAAATTTTTGGTACAAGACGAATAACATATTTTCTGCCTCTAATAATTGGCGACATACAAGCGAAAAATTAACAACACATGTGTACATTAATACAAATATTTATATATAAATATATATGTATCTTTTATTTGTTATCTTTTGTCCATTCGTGGTTTCCAGCGTACATTTTTTTGAATTTTTACAATTCAGTCCTTTTTTTGGTAACCCTTTCCTGCCCGTCCTTCGCTCGCCTAGCCTAATTTTCCGAGTGTGTCTGCGCACAACTTTTCTACCAGGTACCTCGATCACCCAGGGCACGGAAAAATTGCAGAAAACCAGTCAAAGTACAGTCGGTCGTTTCAAAATCATTCGTATGTTCCCACGTGCGACAGCCAGCGCTTCGGCTCAGAGGTCACCACACCAAGTATTGACAGCACTTCGATGATGACCAGAGCCACGCGCTGGACGAGTACCTATAGCCGTCGATTTATAAAAGTATATATTTTTTTTAATTTCTATATTGTCATTTTTTCCTTCTAATAAAAGCTATTTTCAATTTTTATAATGACCTTTAATCATAGCGTAAAACAGGGCAAGAATGAAAGAAGAATGTAGAATCGCGCGAACCAAATACAAAAACAAAAAAAGTACCGGCGACCACGCTGCAGCGTTTCGTATTCATTCGCGACTAAAGTGCAGTTTATAGCTCGCTATCTAAAACTGCAAAACCTCTGGGGTCGGAAACCCCTTTTAACGCTTCGTTCCCTTTCCAAGAAAACGCTATCGTCCCAGTTGCTCCTATATCGTCGTTCGACTTTCGCGCAGGGAGTAACAAAAAAGAAAGCAACGATCGCGAAAACATTATAACACGTGTACACTCGGCAAAGAATACGTTGCAAAAATCGAGGACTCGAAGGCAGAAGGGGTCATGAGACCTGTCGTACGGGTCCCGGGCGCGGGTGTATACCACTTCTCCACCCCGGGATTTCCCACTGCGCTGCCAAAGTATAACTTTTAATTCGCGTGCCCCACGCGAACCAATCTGTGTCGTGCGCACTATACTATTACTCCTGATAAGCCAAAGTAATTTATTTACCGTACGAAGGGGAATGCCATCACGCGAGGGCTCGAGAGTCCGCGAGTTCTTTCGACAAAAAAAAGAAGAATAAAGTCAAATCCTACGAAAGAGAGAGCGAAACTCACACTCTCGTCTCACGCGTATTTTCGCAAACTCTCGTGGTTTCAAATCCAACCTCGTGTTTCATTCCGACACTACCCAATTGTGTAAACGCCAAATATTTAACGATCCGATCGATCGTTACCAATTGAAGATACAAACGCACCCCAATTTTTCAAACCGATAGCTTCTCCTCAAACTTTTCGAAAAAGTGGGTCAACCTATCGGTGTTATCAAAGTCATTTAACTCGCGACAGTTGTAAAGTCCACAATTCGAAAGTCTCGTAGCATCCAGTACGTCGGGACTTGGAAGTCGAGTCCGACAAAATATGACGCTAAAAAAGTTCGCGTCTCAGCATCGTTTCGTGGATGGTTTGCGTCCTATTGGGCGATATGCGAAAGTATAGTCTTTGTGTACGGATATAATATGAGAAACCATAAGAGGATCGAATGATCGATGACCCGTAGGATGGATCACGTTCATGCCGCCACGATATTATTCCTCTCGCACGGAGGACGAGCGAAGGTCCATGCTATGATATGACGCACACGCTTTATACTCTCGACCTATACATACCTATATATGTATGTATGTAGGGTGGTTCGCGTAGTCTCCTCTCTTTGAATGGAACATGAAGCGAGGAAGAATGTAGGGCAGGTTGAACGACTGGGGAGGGGTGATCGATGGGCGAGAATCCCGGATCAACTTTTCCCAGGCAATATCCATCGTACGAGCGGGAGTGGCCACGAGAACTACTAAGCAAGCGTCCATAAACACGATTTTGGAATATCGCTTGCACCATTAGCCACGAGTGAAAACCATGCGGATACTAATGTTATCCGGAACGAGATCCCGAGTGCACCGAGTGCGCTTATACAAACACGCATCGATGGCTTTCATCCATAACATCATGAGATCCAATGATCCCGTGCGTGATTATTGCTTTTGGAGAGGATTCGAGACACATTCGCGGCTCAGGGATCGAAAACAAACACGAAGGGCTGAATAATTTGAACGGATTGACGAACGAATATTTCTCTTTCTCTCTCAATTCGCCTATCGGAAATTCATCTCACGTATCGAAGGATTGAGACAACAGCGATAAATTTCGTCCCGATAAAATATCGCGGTAATAATACACGGGAGGAGGGACGAGGCTTTCTACGGCAACTACCCCGTAGGGTGGGTGAGTCGCGATACCGCGTTATCGGCGAAGAAAAATAAAACTCGTTTCGGAAATAGCGCGTATACGGTAGAGAAAAGATCTTGATATCTTGGTACACGAATAACGCGTACCTATATGTGGATATGAATAAAATATCTGCGGCACAGGTACGGGCGGGGTATAACTCTGCCAGACCGCGACGCGGTATCGCAGGCAGCTACATTATCACGAGGGGAGAACTACACGACGAGCGGTGAATAACCCACATAAGTCACCGAGCACTGGGGATTGGAGTACTCGGTTGGCGCTTTCACGTGTCTCAGAGGCCGACCATAGGAGAGTCGACGGCGCAACACCGTGGGTACGCGTATACCACAGGCGCAGAAATCCTCGCGCGTGTCCCAACGAAGACTCGACACGCCCTCGCAAGTCGATAACAACGCGACGAGCGTTTGCCTTCTCGCCTTACCTCTCTCTCTCTCTTTCTCTATCTATCTATCTTTCTCTCGCGCGCCTGCAGCGACGCCGTCTTCTCCATGCCGGTCCCCCTGAAACCTGCAAAGCCTCCGTCCTGCGAATGCAGGAGAGAAGCCGTGGCGCGGGCGCTGCCACGACGAGAAACGATGCTGCGGCGCATTCTCGTAAATATAAAACGAGTGGCCTGCACCTCTCGAACGATAACCGGCGGATCTGGTTTCGTATAATGACGTTTCTCACGTTCAGGGGCTATGGCGCGCTCTCTTTCTCTCTCTCTTACTCTTTTACTCGCTCTCGCACTTGCTCACTCTTCCTATCTCTGTCCGACCACCGCCGTCACGAATGAGATAGTCCCTTTTGCCCATGAGCGAGAACGCAGAACGATCCTGAGAGACGGTGCAAGGACTGTATAATCTTCGCGAATGAGAACATTGCAGATCCCACCATTATCTTTCACTGCCACAACGATAAGGGTAGGGGTTGCAGGAGGGAGGGGCATCTTTTATTGATAGCTTTCATAGGCTTTTAAACAGCGATTTACGCCTCCGGTGACAATCATAGCGAGGACGAGATTTAGTACATTAAAAAGTTCGCTTCGTGGAAAAAGATGAAGGAACGAGACTGCGTCATGATATATGACTCGGCAAAGTCATGATCGTCATCACGATCGTCATTAGACGTAATAAAATCCTGAATTTATTACCACGCAGGTTACGGAATTTTATATTGCGTTAAATCATTATCGATGAAATTTGACAAATTTACTAATATCGATGATCGGAATTAATCGGTATTGGTGAAATTTGGCAGGTTTGGAAATTGTTTAGAAAAAAAAATGCAAGAGATCGTCGACCCGAAATTCGAACTATTTTGCATTTTTATAATCCAAAAAAAAAATACATGTTTTGTCTGGACTTTATTTCGCGTATGCTCGTGACGACGACCGAATAATTCCGCCATAATAAGTTTACGAGGTTCGATCAAACCCGAGGAAGTCGCGAATTGTGAACCCAAAACAGCAACAATAACATTTTTTTTCGAACGATCATAAAAATTTCGTCTCCCGTATTCGCCATCGGGGAAAGTCCCTTATTTTTATCACCGACCGTATATTTTATCGAACTATAGCGCATCGGGAAACGAAGACGTTCGATGAAACGTACGTTTCTCGTGACCGTAAAAATGCCGATTTAGGATGGTCATTCTTTTATTTATCTCGTTCGCCGCGCCTCTAGAGAAACAGCGCACGTCCTTTTCTCGCGCTCGTTTTGTTTCGATACGATTTTTGTTTGTTTGTTTCTTTTTCTTTTTTCATCCTTTCGCCGATCGGCGAGAGGCAATCTGCTCGGAGTAGAACGAAAGAAAGCGGGCATATTCAAGAATTCGTCTCCTCGGCGGGACGTCCTCTTCCTTTATATAGCTACGTGGGCCATTCTCGTCCGTCTATCCGATAAATATCCCCCGATTCTTATTTACGGCTCGTTAAACTATAAATTATAAAATCGACGGGTCGATCTCGTTTCTCCGAAGAGTCCTAGGGAGACGCGAAACGTGAAAGAACACTTGCACTTTGATGAATAAAGACCGATAATATTTAGTGAGATAGAAAAGGGCACGAGCGACGAGCCTGGTTCCATGGCTCACAGTCGTTTCGTCATAATTAATACATATATATCTATATACAATATATACATATACAAAGGAAAGACGAAAAGGCACATCGTCTTGCGTCACACGATAAAATACGTATATTTCGGAATCCTGTCGACGCCGCGGCTTCGTTAGAGAACTATTAAAGAAACGAAAGACGTGAAGTTTTTTTCAAGCATTTTTCACACGATGACCAAACGATCAGGTAGATTGGAAGATCTCATTAAGATCTTCGGCGTGCTACGCGATAATCCAATCTCGATCTGCCCGACGACGTCGTGAGTTCTTTCAACGCTTACCTAATTAGGTAATGGACGTATACATCTAACTACACTCTCGTCCTCGCCTCTCTCTCCCTCCCCCTCGCCCCTTTCTCCCCCTCTCTCGCTCTTTCTGTATTTCATCGACGAGAGATCGACGCAGTCGTTTCCTCAAGATTTTGCTCTCGTTATTTTAATCTCCATCGAATATCGGAATATAGTAATACGGGTATACACACACATATATATATACATATATATATATATATATATATATATATATATATATATATATATATATATATATTTGTAATAGCTGCTATAGCTATAGAAAACGTTCATTTAGACTCAGAGCACAGCACTAGATCGTTCGGTAATTACGTGACGATTTAATGCCGTGGTTCGAAGATTAACGATACTTCGTAGCAACGAGCGTGATCGTTGCGCAACCAAAAATCGTCTACATCGACTTTGATTCGAGTCGTGAAATAATTTTCTTCGAAATTCTTTAATGTGCCTTCAAAGTTAAAATGTATCTTGGCGTTTAAACGAGCCACCATTTTGTAATCACGTTTTCGTTTTATCTATCGTATCGTGATTTCACGTAAAAGGATTTTTCAGGATTTAACGAATTCCAAATTTACATAACAATGTAACAGTGTTTTCAACCAACGTCGAACATCGTCGCGACGAGCTCGTAAAGTTCGTTCTATTGATCAATATAATTCCAAGTATGTCGGGTCTTGAGACGTGTTTGCAAACCAGTTGATTCTGTTGGTGAAGAAAAAAGAAAAAACGAAAGAAAAAGGAAATGAAAAATATCGCAGCTCAGTCAGAGCTGTCGAGTATGGTTGGTGGAAGACGTTTTATAACGGTCCATGAATTCGCTCGTGATCTCAACAGGCGGTCCCGACTTCGAATACGCGCACCCAACGTACACGTACGACGTACAGTCTCCATATATATATATATAAATACGTTACACAGTATGTTTACGTACATGATCGAAGCCGAAATTTGCGACGATGTTTTACACCACCTCTGTGAAAACAAAAAAACCTCGTATCATTGCCATTTTACGATCCGATAATTCACGAAAGGGTGCGAGAAAAATTGTGTTTTTTTTTTTTTTTTTCCATTTTGACACACGAGGGACGATCACAGACGCATCTCGTAGCGCATATCAATTTTATCGATGCAATTGGTGCAACACTATGTTTTTACCCCACCCCACCCCCTCCCCTTAGATTAATCTCATGCGCGATCTAACGTTCATGAGCAAAAAGATGGCGTTTCGCTCATCGAGCGAATGGTGCTGTCGATGGCTCTCGTTTCGCTTCGATCGAGGTTACAACCAACGACGAACTATGGGGCGTTTCCGGCCGTTTCAAATTTCAATGCACTTCGCACACATCGCGTTCGTGTATAAATCACTCGTCGATTTGATTTGCGAGGGGAGAACCGTGACTTCGACAACGTTTCGTACGTGCTCGAGTATAATAAAAGAAGAACGTATGTAAGAAACAAAAAAACTACCCCGCGTTTCTTTCGTTCGTATTACGAACGCATCCCTGTGATTACGGCGCGTATACCTGCCCTAAACTTTTTCTTCATTTTCCATTCCTTACGATACACGTTCCTTTTACTTGTGCTTTTTCAGCCCCGAAGATTGCCGGTCTCTCTTACTTCCTTTCTCGGCTCACGGGCCGAAGGCGCCGGGATTCTGTTTATGCGATGGTACGATGATGGCGGGGTGGATGAGAACACATTTCGCGGCACTTCATCATTGCGCGAGACTTAGAAGCGGGTGAAAGCCCGTATACGTTCACGTCTATACGTATTACTACCTGCTTTCCTATTCCCCCATCGATACCTTCTACACACACACACATATATATGTATATATATTTACTAGTACAGATATACATGTCTCTATACAGAAATATGCCTTTTCCTACCGTAACTGGCGGAAGGCGAGCATTTGACCACACGTTTCATAGCTTCGCTGAGTATACGGTCTTTAGGGCTATAAAACGTAATAATCGACTCGAACTCACGAGGCTTGGCACGATTTTTCCCAACGTCGATTAGCGGCAGCTCGAATCAACGGCAGAGGAAGTAAGGCATAATCTCTCAGATCGTGAAAAAACGTTTATAGAATTTTGTTTTATGCAATTGTTCGTAAGTCGAGTCGCATTTATTTGATTAGAAACCGCGTCGAGCGGTAGGCAAATCGGCGTGTATGCGGTCTCTAAATTCGGATGACCCCTTGACCCGTGCAAGCCACACGACCACATTTGCGTCTCGTTCTCACGAAAGAGCCCCGTGGCTGCGCTCGTACACGCGTTATTATGCGCGTCTCACGTCGCTAAATCACCGAACGGTGGGGCACGACACGCGTCTAATTATCGTTGTGCACCTCGCGCCGACGTTTATTCTTGCCGGAACGTTCGTTTCTTTTTATTTCTCCGTTGCTCGTGTCCCTATTCGCGCGACTGATGTATTGCCTCGTGCACGAGTGCATGCAAATGCAATGTTTACCGAGGCGGACCTGAGATTCATTAATCGCTCTTTCGGACTTGTTCGGGACCTCGTGCGTTATCGTCGTTTAAATATTTCTCGACTATGACGAGAAATTCTTAAGAAATGTGATCGAAACTGTCCGAAGGATTTCGAGGGTCTGTGATTCATCCACTCGAGTGGCTACTAGTCTCTCGAGTAAACCATAGAGTCACGCTCCACTTTATTACTATGTATATTGGATCATTGAATTTGTGTCAACTGTAGGCGATTACAAAGAAAACCGAGCGTAAGCTAAATATCTACGAAATTGGTCTTTGGAATTTCACAGGTGTCGTGGAGAAAATGGACACTGCGAGGTCCTATTGAAAGTTGTCCTCGATTCGATCTTACATATATGTGCGTACGCACACTCACTCACACACACATACATACATATATGTATATATATATTTATATACGCGAGCGTCTCTAGTACCGAAACATCAGAGTTGCTCGAGGGAGGGGAAAGCATTTATTTCTATGAGCGAGCGTGGGTGGACGTGGCAGTATCTACAGATGTACCTACCGGGATTGCTTCCGTGCCACAACCTTACGAACGGTAGTGTACAACTATACTGCCTCTTACTACTGCTTCCCGAGGTACACATAACTACTACTCTGGTGCACCACTATACAGCTTCGAGCGTATACTCCCAGCTTTTGATTTATGAACTTGTGTGTTACGAAGAGCCTCTGATATACCCGCACCACTTTGGAGAGGTCATATACTATGTACGATATATAAATAGCACATAGACACACACACACACACACACACACACACACACACACACACACACACACACACACACATCCATGTTGTATATTTATGTAATTTATATAAATATCAATATATACATGTATGTTAAAGTTTAATAATTTAGAGTGCAGTCGTCGATGCACTGTCAATTATGAAGCTTTAGAATGTTTGAATTGGCCGTCACGAATAATGACGAATATAATAATATCGATAAATGGGATATAGAGCGCGTCCGGTACTTACCCGGTGTTTCGATCGAAGCTTGAAAGGAATGCGGTAATTCGAGCATTCTCGGGTGGTCCGAGGCTCGAAGGCTTTCGGATAATTTAATTATAAGCGTTGATGAAAGGAATATCGATGGCAAACAAATAACGCGTGTTCGCCTACACGTACCGGAAATACGTCCCGTGCTAACTCTAATGCACTCGGTCGATTATCGAAGCGCCTGTTTGCGGTAGAGAGCGAAAGAGAGAGATAAAGAGAGATGGAAATACGAGTGTATAAGAGATATTTACCGATTTCTTATCGATACATCGTATCGAAGCTCTGCCATTTAAAATATTCCGACGCTTTGGTAAGACCGCGCGGGCATAACAAGGATCTCGTACGTAGACAGTTTGAAGTATCGCGGTCCATTAGATCGTCGCGAGTGCACGCGGCGTTTACGAATTGAACGATCTCGATCGCGGTAAATGAGAATGAATTAAGGGAGCGCCCACCGCGTGAGTACGGAGAAACGGCGGATAGACGATAAGAGATGAAAATATATATATATAAATGAACGAGCGTGCGAAAGCGCGCGACCATTAGCTGTGCTTGGTAATTAGGATTTCAGAGGTGGTCAAGATGCCGCGATTGGCGAGAAAAAGAGTCAAGATGGACGTAGCTATAGGAAGAGAGAAGGAGAGAGAGATGGAATATAAAGAGCATAAGATCAATGCCAAGGGGTAGTTTAATCTACATGAAATAATTAAAAGTATCGCTGGCTTTATATCTCGGAAAGGCGCCATGAGTATGGAGTTATCAACATTGCTGGCTGGTAACGTTTACCGCTCCATACAGATTCGTATCAGGGTCGATGGGAAGGAGATTAAAGGGAGGAGGGGAAGATGGGGCGATGGGGAGGAGGGTGTTGATATGGACGGGCCCGCTTTACGACCCTCGGGGTCCTCACCTTCGGGTTTTCTTCTCCGCTCCCTTCTTCTTTCACGATAATAAGGATATTTTGCATATATTAACCGTCTAATGGAGGGAATAACACTTTATCGACATGGAGTTATTCGGGCTCGTGAGCTTTTGTCGGCGAGTGTCGAATAATGTTCTCTTTTTTTTTGAGGAATTAGAAAATAAACAGAAAAAATAGTACGCTCATAGATATAAATTTCTCAAATATAAGATTTTGCGTAGAAAATGTTTACAAGAAAATTGAGAAATTTACGTTTCTTTTGTTATTATTATATTTTATTTGTGCGCCGAATTTATTTAGATTTCTTTTTTTATAAGAACCGTGAGAATAAGAGGTCATCCCGAGTAGAAATATTGTCAGGCTGTCCTGATATTTGATCCGGGCTTGGTCATGCTGTGGTACGGAGGCATTACTTAAGGTATACCGTACTTTACCTGATCCGGCTAGTGTCAAGTGATAATCAAGCAACTGGAAGTACTGTTTCTTCCAGTTGCTTGATCCAGCCAGCGTCAGGCGGTAGTCAAGCAACTGGAATTACGGCTGACTTAAATTTGCCTGATGTGGCCAGCGTCAGACGGTAGTCAAGCAACTGGACGAGCCACTTGCACTTCGAAAACGGAATCCGTAAATTGTCCGGCACTGAGCAACCGATCGTCTTAAAATTTGGATGGTACGTAGAGAATTATGGCACAAAGTATATAAATATCTTATTTTTCCAAAATTTTGGAAAATTTTTTACAGATTCAGTTACCACCGGAAAAATTGTTCCGGTGGTAAAGCTTTGATTTTTTAACTTGATCAAGCCTTGATGTTTTACCCTGATCAATCCTTGATGTTTTACCCTGATCAGGCCGAAGTCAGGAAAAATGTCACAAAAACGTCCAGGGCTTGATCAAGAGATCAAGACTCTTGATCAAGCCCATTTTGTAGCCGGACCAGGATTTCTACTCGGGATAAGGATAAACACGTAATTCTCGCCCTGGTGAAAGTGCCTAAAAAGCAAAAAGTACGTGTAAGGGCACTCGAAACACGTCGGGCACTCGAGAGGGCCCTTATACCTCCCCCGATCTCGGAGACTCTCGATTCTCTCGTGTGTCCCGTCTTTTATCGTCGAATTCTTTCACGCGTAATGTGCATGCACTTTACGCCTCTGAAACTCGTCCGATATTCTACGAGCCGAGAGAGCGAGAGAGAGGGAAAGAAACAGAGAGAGGGCCAAGAATGAAAAAAATTTTAAAAAAATTTTATGAAAAAAAAAACAAAAATAAACAGCACGTTGGCTCACGAGGATTCGCGTGAAATCGTCGACACACGCGAAAGAAGCATTCCGAGAGTTTCACCAACATCATGACCGCCATAAGCTTCACTTACGATGCGCCCACGAGTACCCAAAATATTAACGAATCACTTTGTACAAAAGGTCAGAGAAACAAAAGAAATAAAACTTCGAAAAATTGGCAAAATCAAGGTCGAGTGTCGTCGAAAATTGCAGAGAAAAAAAATGGAGAAAAACAAGATTCAGTCGGACTAGCGTGGAGCAAGTTGGAAGGAGTGTTTGCCCGATAAGTATAAAATTCGTCGTCGAAATTCCGGCCTAATGAAGCCATCGACGAGAGCACGGCAGAGAGACCGAAAGCTGGAACGCGTTAGCTATACGCCTGATTTTCGTGTATCAACACCGTTATAAACGCCCTCCCCCTCTCCATCCACCTTCTGTCCCCCTCGTCGCCCCCTGCAACGCCGTTCTCGAATACCGCGAAGTTATTATCACTTGGATAATGTGTTCGTTGGGTGTTTTTTTTTCGTCCCGACCATCTTTCGTTTTTTTCTATCACACATACAGAAGCCTGTACCAAACTTTCTCTGAACAGCCGACACGAGAACTTTCGTCGGCTTGGCGCCGAGAAACGATCTTCGTACACATACACCCTCTTTTCCCCTCCTCCTTGGGAAAATATGAGCCTTAAGTAGCGTCTTCTAGTCGACTAACGATGTACGAACGAAAATATGGGATCTATAATGGACGAAAAAAAATATGGGCACGTGATCGACTATATCAGGTTGGCCAAAAAGTCACTGCGTTTAGAACGCAGTTATTTTTTGGTCAAGCTAATAAACGAGCTCGGTAATCAACGAAACATTTTCCATTTTTGTTCTGGGTTTTAATGTCGTTAGACGAATATACCAGACGTGTATCGACGAGGACTGATACAAAAATAAACTGGGTCAACGATTCATAAATAATAGCGCAATAAAAAGTTGAAAAACTCGAACTCAATTTTGCCCAGATTTCATCGACAGGACTATTTCAAGGGGTTCGTCAGAATTGATTCGATAAATTTGTATTAAATCGCCGCAAGTGTGGTCGAATGACGATGGAAACGTTGTGGAAAAAGGGTCATCTTTGGTATTAAATTTTTAACTCTCTTACGAGGTCAAACCAATCGTCGACTATTTTTGATACACGAAATTTCCACAAGGACCACCCTGGCTAGAAATCACTCATATTTCACTGGAATACACGAGCTCCTGTCAGCCAGTGCTCAAAAATAATTTTTCTTTTTCTGTGAGAATTTCCAGAATTTTACGATAAATATTTTTTTATGAACTCTCCAGTGGCTCGCTGCTATCAAGCTCGAGTACGTAAAATCGTATTTTCAAAATGTTATATTTCCCCTAGCCTGTCGAGTCGAGAGAGTTAGAGAGAGAGAGAGAGAGAATGAGAGAGATGAGCGACCACATGGTTTCTAGTAAATTGAGGGCTATTAGAGCCCATAAGGACATTTAATCCCCACTAGGGATATACGATTTTTAACTTCGTTCCGCGCGCGCTACGTTCGTGCTGTAAGAGAGAGAAAAAAAATAATAGTAGAACGCTGGACCATTAGTCATCAACGAGAGGTTTGTATCTGTACACGAACAGAGGAGGCCGTCACATGCGAAGCTCTCGCTATACGTGAATTTTTATGACACGCGTATATACGGAAAACCAGTTTCATTTCGTTCGTGCGGTCGCTGCCACAACTATAACCATTATACCAATACTAGCCGACATAAATCGCCATTTTTTTGTTTCGTTCGCGTTCGTTTTTCATTGATATCTTTCGTCACCGGGCCCGTCACCGTAACGATTGAAAAGAATTCAGTAACAAAAAGCAACGAGAGATATTTGACAGCACCGTGAATATTCGCGTTGTTCAATAAATACGATTTCTCATCCCCGAAAAAACGCACATTGGCCATAAATTTGGCGCCTCGAAACTTCTGCCCGAAATTTCATTAGTCTCGTTGTCAATTTTATTTCATCGTTTTTATCGATGTCTTTATCGTTCGACTCTCGACAAATAATCACTGCGTACGTGAATTCATCGTAAAGCAACTTTTATCTGCAGGGTGGGCGGGGGGGGGGGGGGGGGGGGGGGGGGGTTGAGAACAAAACTCTAATAAAAAATCTGATAAAAACATACGTAAAGTAGACAGGAGCTCATTAGCCGAGCTATAAAAATTCTATAGTTTTTTTAGCGTTTCTATAAATAACGAACCGAGAATCAAGTGCTTTTTACGTGTTCAATAAACCCGTCATATCTTCGGTAGGATCGAGTCTGTTTGACGTTTGTATCCATTTATAGAAAATAATTTATTGCTATTTATTTATGGCTTTATTTGCAACCGATCAAACGTTCCGTGTCAGCGAAGACGACCGAGGAGGTGCGACTCATGGCTCAATCTCTCACAGCTGCCATACCAGCTGCGACAATATTGCAAGAATTACATCATATACTTATACATATATATATATATATACATAGGCGTATGAATTAATTATTACAATATTGTCACGACGATATTTTCCAGGAGTCATTAATAAAACATTTAATCCAGGACCTTACGTGACTCGAACAGCCATCGCAACTTGGAAGTTAACCGGATAAACAGATACTCGGTAACGAAACGATAGTCCACTCGAACCCAAGGAATCCTGTTGAACGATGCTGAGGCGAACACGACGCTGTCTCGACGAAGCTCCGAAGAGCGCTCGAGTGCATTCTTATTATCGCCGTCTTTCCTCCTCAATATAATACCGATGCTGTGTTCCTCCTCTACGGTCTCGTGCTCGCTCATCTCGTACACGAGGAAAAGACGGTGGAGAAAAAAAAGAAAAGGATGAATAAGAAACTGGCACCAACGGCAGCGACCGAGAAGACGAGGCAGCGAATGTCATACGCGCGCCGTCGAGGAATTCCACTCGAGGCGTCAAACACGTCTTATTTGAATGCGAAATAAACTTCTCGTTCATCCGGGATTTCGAAAGGTAGGAGATATATACACGTGTTGTTTTATATTACGGGAATAAAAATTGGAACGATCGAAAAGAACGAATGGGACGAATCTTGACCGTAATTTCGGCTCGACACGTCAACTTTGTAAAATCATGAAAATGGCTCGAGCCAATACTTTGGAAATTTTTATAAGATAGTGCGGAATAAAATGATCCTACGTGAAATGTGAAGATTTTTTTAAAGGTGATTTAAAGTTGGGTAAATAATTATAAAATGTTGGGCCATTTCTTTGGTCTGTTTGCTTTTCCTCGTTTCATATCGGTTGGCCCACGGTCAATTTCGTTTCGAATTTAACCCTATTATTCTCCCTCGTGTTTATTTTCATTTCCACCGCGTCGACCGAATTCCAACGAGCTACGTAGCATTCAATTAGATTCGATGATAGGACACTCCGTCGAGAAACGCTGGTTGACACGTGGAATTTTTGTTCCATTGAATTTTCTACGTTGTAACGAATTCTCTGTCGTGTTTTCTTTAAGTCCAACTTTGCATTTTAGTAAAAATATTTTTAGAACTTTTTATAACCCGCGAAATATTCTACGACGGATTATCGAGTGTTCAGAATTTAATTGAATTTTCCGAGCCGCGTAAAAAGATCGATCGAATATTACGAAAATAAATAAAACGGAAGAAAATAATGAGATAGTATTTCGAATTAAGTCGTATCGTCGCGAACGAGTAATTGGCGTCACGTGCGTCGTCACTTCCGTAGCATTACGAATGTTGACAGTGCACTCGCACCTGTAGCCAGTTGGCTAGTTAACTCTCGGCCTCGCGAACTTCTCTCGTTTTTTTTATTTAATTTTTTTTTTCTCCGGTGGAAATCTCAAGGATACGCTCCGCGGTAGCGAATCAGTCGAGTTAACGCACTGTGTAACGCGATTCATACGTGTACGCGCGTCCGCGTTCAGTCGCGTATAACCATCAGGAGGGTTTGATAGGTAGTCATACCGTATACGACCATCGGGCATATTGCTTCTCGTATCAGTAAATGATCGGGCACAAATGGAAGTGGGTAACGTTGCTTCTTATTGCTACCGCGTTGAGTGCCACCGTGATTTTCATTTTCACGAGTGTATTGACGGCTCGAATAAAAATATATTTAGGACCGCAATGCCTCCAAGTTCCGGCTGATGATTTTTTTCTAACGCGCCTATAAAACATACCGGGTTGGCCAAAAAGTAATTACGTTTTCTGCGCATAGCCAACCATACGAGTATCATCTATCAGAAACGCAATGACTTCTTAGCCAGTGTAATATTTACATCAACAAAAATATGAAAAAATGGAAAAAATTTTGTTTATAAAGTTAACAAAATCACTAACATTGAAACAATAAAAAAATATCGAAAATATTGGTAATCCTTAATTAATTGGAGAAATTATAATAATAAATGAAAGAAAACATTTTTTAATTGAAATTGGAGCAATTGAAACTACCGTCGGCCATTACGATCGGTAGGACGTAAAACAAAACAAAGAAACAAAGAAAACATCGACAAATGAAATTGCAACGACTGCGTAATGATCGGACTAGCTCGACATCGTACATGGTCGTCAATCCGCACCCGTGACACGTGCGTGGTTCGAAGATATTGCTTGTTCCCAAGGGCTACTACTTCAGCATCCCTCGGGGGTTACAGCAGCTGACGACGACAGAGCGAGGGAGAGTCAGATCTTAATTGCATGCAAGAGACGCGCGAGAGCCACACGGCCGTCAGACCTTCTCTCATCCTCTTCGACCGCTCGCGTATACGTGTATATAGGTACGTGTCTGCGTGTGAGCGCGCGCACAAACCTCAACGTGAATTGCATACACCTCTGGTATGCCCGGACGTATGCCACGGCACATGGAGACGCATGCACGCTATCATTACTCGAAGAAATATTAAGAAATTAGCATAAGTATGTGTACTCTTCCGCAACAATTTGTCTCGTGGGACGAGAATGCGGATTTCTTATCGAGGAGGCGAGTCAAACACGAAACCATCGTACCATTGCCCCAACCCCCACGAAATATCAATCATTTTTTGTTACCAATTTCTCACATCGCGAACATCGAAAAACAAATTTTATAGCGAAACCATCTTTCGCATCGTGCGCATTTTTTCGTAAAATTTTCGAACCCCCGTTCTTTTTTTCATCCACTCCATTTTATTTTTTCTTCAACGCTCTTTCGCAGGCCGAAAATTTCACGGATCGCGAATAATTTCAAGCGGGTCCGTCGATTACGCGGCCAAAGTGTGATTAACGGCCACGGTGAACACAGTCACCGATCGTAATTATTATCCCTATTATTATTATTATTATTATTATTATTATTATTATTATTATTATTATCGTGTTGGAGACGATCACGGGTGTACGACGACGAAACCGCGGCATCGAGCGGGTAGAAACGAGAGCGACGAGATTCGCGTTGCGAATAAACGAGGGGTGGGGTGGGGGGTAGGGGGCAAAGCGACGAACACGGCGTGTGGCTCATCGTTTTCCTCGTGTTCGCCCTTTTCTCTTCTCGACGAGTGAGAATTAACCGCTATCTTGGTACGTCGTGTCGTGTCGCTCGAGAGCAAAAGAGAGCCCATCGTCTATACTCGCGCTACGACCAGCAATTCTTCTGCTACGCGCAACGGCGAGTGGCGCGAGGTCCGTTCACCGCGGGGTTTGCCACACGCTTTTGCCGCTTCTTCTCATTTACATAGAAGGCCCTCTTCTCTTCGAGATGCTTCTGGACGCCTCGAGGATGCCAGCGGGAGAAACGTCGTACGCAGTTATATGCGTACCCCGGTAGAAATATGTAGCGAAGTACGTACGCAAAAAATATATGCTTAATAAACGTAGAGTCAGCCGGAGTTTGAAAAATTTGCATAATAATAAATAATAAAAAAATCACGAAGAATATTGAAAAACAAAAATGATGACGAAACAATTTTGCCGTAAAAACGGTGTCGAAAAAAAGCCTGGGAACTGTTTTATTTTTTTATTTTTCATCGATTAACCACGAGCTGATTTGTTTATTCTTATATCACTTTTTGTTCGGCGGTACGTTTAATCTATGATCGATGCGAAATCAAGTAGCGGTAAGGTGGGCGATCCTAACGCATTTCCCGAGGCACCTGCTAAAATGCCCAACAAATCTGTCTACCGATGTATCATTATCCGATCAATTTTTCGACCTCCTAATATACATATAATAGACCCCTATTAGCAAAAAGAAGGAAAGAAGAAGAGAAAAGATCGCGAACAGACAAGGTGGAGGTGGTATAAGTGGCTCCGTTTAGCTGTTCTACGAGAATCTACAAAAAAAAAAAGAAAGCATCGAGTCCATCTCGCGAATGCTCGAGAGCGACAGCGAGAATATGAAGAAATAAGAAACAAGAACGAAAAATAATTAAGGTCCCTGTTCGACGTTCCAAGTTGTCCAAGCCAAATTGATAATTTCCCGGGGCCGGTCGTTTCACCAAATTTCTCCGGCCAGTTCGTTGGTTTTTTTCTCAAGTTTTTTTTGTTGTTGTTCTTGTTTCTCTTTTTTTATCTTTCGTTCCTGCTCCTTTTTCAACCGATATGGGGAAAGGATTAAGGGGCGTACAAGCGGCTCGGCATGACCGATCCACGCGATAAGATCAACGTTCGCGGGTGGTTGGCATACCAACCATGGAATTTTAACAGATTCTCAACAGCGATTTTCATTAATCCAACCCATATATAACGTATACATATATATACTATTTATATACGTACATTATGTGCTCGCCGTTGCTCCACCCAAAGTCAGGGCAAGTTTCACAAAAATGAAAAAAAAAAAAAAAAAAAAAAAACTTTGAAAAATGTGCGCGCGCATATATAGTATAAAATAGCGCGTAACGAGAGGAAATCGCAAGCGCGTTACAGGCTTACGTTGTACACACGTATAAGTTTCGTATCTCGAATCCACGAGCCTATAGCGAAGATCCACACAGGCGCAACCGTGAAACTAACTCATTTGCATCCCGTAATTCTCTTAATTACCCCAGAAAACGGTATTCAAATAACCGTTAATGATAATCGTCAACGTGCGCGCTCGCGAGGGTTCTTCCCTCCTTCGGAGGGGCGTTCAATGAAGAAGCCGCGACGTGCCGAGAAAGACTACACCGTGAATCCTCGCGTCTTGTCTTTTCGTTTTTTTCACTTTTTTTTGTGTGTTACCTCAAATATATGCGCGTAATTACGAGGTACATAGAGATATAGCGACCGGAGCTACGTTTATACACAGTCATATTCTTCAACGATAAATTCGGTATAACGCGCGTTTTTTTTCTATGATCTTGCGCGCATTTCGTGTATTTTATATTTGTATCTCGGTGCACCTTAATAGGCGTATACTTAAAACAAAAACTATATATATATATTGAGGAAGAGCAATGAAGATCGCCGAGTAGCGATAAAATTATTCTGTTGCGACGAATAATGTATAATCGGAGTTCTCTTACAAAAGTCACATATATATATATGAATTTATATATATATATATATATATACAGTCTCCGGTAACTAACCGTGTAAGTTTGCACTCGATTAATGACTAACGTTACGGCGGGCGGCTACCGCGGTTAAAGCAAAGGATATCATTTTCCTCCGGCGTTAACTCTCGTTGGCACTCGGTCGATTTCTTTTTTTTTATTCGATTTGTTTTATTTAAAAAAAAAAAATTCTCTCTCTCTATACCTGCACCTTGCCTCGGGGCGAGATAGCGACAAAAGGGCCGACGATATTTAATAAATTAATAAGTTCATACGCATTCATTATAACGCGCATCGGAGAGGACTTATTCCACGGACCGGATACGCGATAACGCCTCGTGTTCATGAACGTATTAAGAACTCGTATACTCAATGTACATATATATATATATAACGTATATTAACTGTGGTAACGTATACATGCGAGCGCACTAAAATTCTTTTCTCTGGTTCGTTCGCCCTCGTAACTATTCGATTAATTCGCCTCTTCGACATTCAGTGCGAGCTTCAATCTCGTAAACTCGTCGAGATTCGCCACACGCATGAGATACTATTACCCACTGTACAGCTGGCGATGCTACCGTACGACGTGTTACACTCGCACGCACGGCGTTACCTGTCATTTCCCATTAACGGTAGCGCATCGAATCGCGCGCTATACGCTTGTCACGAGTATACCTAATTTTATACGCGTCTACTGTAGGTACTCTACGAGACGAGTAAAAAAGAAATATTACCTCGAGAAGGTATCAATAAAATGATAATAAAATCGAATTTAATGGAATTAAATCGAACGGAAAAATTCGGATTTTTTTGTTTTTAAAGTGTGTACTTACTAGTGACGATAAAATTGTATGTATAATGAATTTTATAATTATAGTGATATAAGAAAAACTATGGGACGTTTATGTCCGCGAACGCGAAAAACGAAAGTCTCTTTTTTCATGCACTCGTTAATTCGTAATTTTTATATCCGCGGGTAAAAAAAGCTCCCATCGTACGGCAGAGATCAGAGGAGAACAAGAAGGCAAGACTTCTTTGTAATGCCTCTTTGAGAGATTCACGAGGATGAAAAATCGTGGGTACACGTAGCGAAATAAAGCGCGGTCCTAAAAAGGCGAGGGCTGTTAGAGCGTTAAACTTTCTGTATGGAAAAGCAAGGCCGGAACGAGGATGAAACGAGCGTAGAAAAGCTCTTTGCCGCTTTACCAAAAGCGTCTGCGAGGTGAGGCTTCGAGATATCATACCTACGTACCTATATGTATACATAGTTCGTCATTTTTCTTTTTTCAACTTTTAACGTATACAAAATTTGCTCGGTTATAATCAAGCAACGGGTGGGCTCTTGTGCCTTGTTAAACGTTCTCGACGCCTCGACTCTGCTGCTGGGCTAAAAGCCATTTCTTTCCCTTTCACCTCTCGAGTCCTTTAAAGCGACATATCGGCTCGAGCGAAACATTAGACGAACAAAAAATCATATTTTTCCTCATAAATATTCCAAAAAAATGACTGTTTAACGAAACTTCTAGAAATCGATCGGTTCGGATAAACGCGATAAATTTTCAATTTTCTGATAAATGTAATTTCCATTAACTACCCTCCTAGCCCCCTGTCCCCCCTGTCCATGTAAAACTGGAGGCAGTTATTATTCAAAATTTTATACCAGCTTTTATTATAAGATGAAATAATCGTAACGGCTGGAAAATGCGATTTGTGCGTCGCGGTTAATTTTTTCATGGCAGCAATCGCACGTAATAAAGCATAAAGTGGTGTATAATGACGACGAGTGGAACAAGGCGCGCAACGGTGCTCGTGTTCCTCGGGGTCCGCTTTAATTTGCGCGCGCGCGCGCATGCGCCCGTACGTACGTGCTGCACAAAACGCGTGTACAAGTCATAATCGGTGGCTGGCGCCAGGACATATTTAACCATGCGACACAGAAAAGCATACACCTCCTCTACCTTGTAATGTTACCCGTGCCCGTTGTACGGGAAATTTATCATATTATTATTATTAATATTATTATTATTCTTATTCTTGTTATTCGAAGGCACTAAAAGAAAGAGCGCGCGAGAGAGAGAGGGAAAGCTATAGAGTCGGGTAAATTGGAACGCATGCATTTAATTGCGCACGGGTGGACAACCGCGGAATATGCAGTTAGGCGCGTTGTACGGTACGAGAAGCGATCGATCTCACCTCGAAACGATACAGGCATTACGCGGCGAGTCGCGAGCGTCTCGAATCGTTGAATCTCTTATCGCGCGGTATATGGGGGCAGAGAGGAAAGGAGAGTGAGTGCACCTGAGTGACTGGACAGAAATCCGAAGCATTATACGAACGGGATAAGATATCCGCGGGCCTGAAAGACTCGGGGACTATAAATGGCGGATAGAGGAGGGATAGAGAAGAAAAGAGGTAGGGGATATACGCAAGAGAAATGAATAATGACTCGAGACCTGGCAATTGCGAAGAAACGTGTACATTCGCTCCGGCAGCATTCTGGCCTGGACAAAACGGAGATCGATCTGCAGTCGCGATTACGAATGATGGAATGTGAATTGTGTGTAATGCCGATATGGTATCGCGAATGAAAAAAAGAAACGAGCGAATTTTAAAAATAGTCAAAAAAATATAGATATATTGTATAAACCGGAACGTTCTAATAGTGACGATTTAGAAATTTTATTTCGTAGAGTCGAAAAAGGTATTTATGCAATTTTTTGTTCATCTCGAAACGCTTCACCGTGAAAGAGGGTTACTTTGACCAGGTTTTGAAAGATTTTTGTACATAAGTTTTTTTTAACATCTGAAATTCCAACTTTTTTTTTGCTACAATAGAGCAATGTATTCTTTGGCTATGAAATGTGTAATAAAGACCCGCACGCCACCCTACTATTTTTTATATATTTTTAAAAAAGTATATATAAAGTTTAAAAAGTCACTTTTGCGTGAATAAAAGACTAGTCGAAAGTTCGGAAAATTAAAAATCGGAACTGCAGCCCGTGACTCGAGGGGCTAATTTTAAGGGTTAATCGCCTTTGCCGAAATACCTGCTCGACTATGCAGAATTCCCGCCTGTATAAACCAGCAGGCCGGCAGCTCGAAGGCACCACGATGATATACGCGATGATTTACGACTAATTAAGATTAACAAGCCGTTTAGCCTATTATTAAGCCCACGGGGATTCAAGGCTCGAAATTCTTCGCGGCATAAATTATTCACGGGGGATAAAAAAGAAAAGGACGAGTAGGTACAGCGATTGGCAACGTAAGCCACGGGTTCATCACTGATTAATCGACGTTCGAGTGTATCTGCCGTATGCCAATGTTGGCTCGTAATGGCAAAGCCGGAAAGAAGGGCGGAGGGGGGTTGGCTGAGCAAGGGATGTAGGTACGCGGTTTATGTCCTCCGGAATATTCACCACACCGTGCGTATTCGACGAGTAAGCTCGCGTTTCAATCGACTCGTCGCGTTTCCCGCTCTTCTCTCTCTCCCTCTCTTTCTCTTTCGCTCCTGCCCACCCTCTGAGAGCGATAATCGCTCGACATACTTTCGAATTATGACCCACGGGGCTGATCGAAAGAACCGCTCGATGGGCATGCTGTGATTTTAAATAGCGAATATTTTCCAAGCGTGCCGGTATCGCGAATGGGCAATCGTCCGCGGATAATATTCGCCGATGTCCATCGACGTTTGTCTCGGAATTTTGTCGACGCGAAAAAAAAAGAAAAAAAACTTTGGAAGAAACGAGAACGAGGCTGTACAGCGAGAACAGGAAGAGGATCAAGCGTCCCACGTGGTCGAGCGAAACGACCCTTTGTAATTTTCTAATTCTCTTTTTTCCAACCCCCATCCCTCTTAACTCTCTCCTCGGAGAGATCACGTTCGACAGATCGCGGAAGGATCGACGACGAACGATTATTAATGATTTTTTCCCCCTCGAGACGCGTCTATCTTCGTCGATGATCGAGAAAACAAACCCTGTTCGCGTATTAGTTCTATCAGACAACGATTTGTCAAACGAGACGATAGGGTTGATAAACAGCCTGAAATCAATTCTCCCCTCACGAGTCACGACTCTATATTTTCCAAGTTCAGGGTCCATAATAATCACAAAACTATAACACCGTTATGCTTATAACTTCCACAGGACGAAATTAGTTCCCGAGTAACGCGAGGTATGTGTCGACGTATATAACTACCACCCCAAGCATAATTAATCACACTTAACCCAACGAATGTCTCTGACTGCACACACACACACATACAGACAAACTTGCACAGGCGGTAAGCCTCGAGAACGTCTCGAATCCACTCGTGCCACTTGATTCCTCGACAATGGGCAAGGACCTCCCCTTTTCATTCGCATTATCCACGTCACGTAGCTACGATCCCCGCGCGAACATATGCGTACGTACGACGCCTCTGCTTCCTCCGAAACGCCCGAGGGCAAAACTCGAAGAGACTGGAACGTACGGTATAGAGGACGAAATGCATCTCTGCAGTAGAGAGGAATGCCTTTCGCTGTTTCACACTCTCACCCTCGCGAAGAAACATGTGGAATAATACGTATATAGAGACACACGCGAAGAATACGCGAAGGATCTATCCGATCGATAGCGATCAATGGTTATCGTGGCACAGGGTCCCTGTCGGTCCAGTGCCATTAATATGATCTATGCCCCGGCTCCCGTGGCTACCGATCTCAACAGATGCAATCTTCTCTCGCATCCCCTCCCCCGCTTCTCTTTCGCCTCTCTCGCTTCCTCACTCGGCATCTTGTCTTTTTAGTTTTTTTTTCTTTTTCTTTCTCGTTGCGTTTGCTCTCTCTCTCTCTCTCTCTCTCTCTCTTTCTCTTCGTCTTCGTCGTTCTACTCGTGTTACGAGCATCTGTGTGATGCGGTTCGTCTCTCGAAGCCGGGTTCCTCTCTGTACTCAGCGAAGAGTAAGAGATGGGAATGCCCGAAGGACTCTCATGCCGACACCGCGTTGCCGCTCCCTTACTTACATATAGATTGCCTTTACCCCCGTGCGTTTCTTCTTATACTGCACACGACCCAAAATGTATTGCCGTTCGTAATACCGACGAGGCTCTCGCACCGGCAAACAAGAGTGTAACAACCGGCGAGTGCCTTTTTCTCTCGATCCTCGCACTGGATAGGACACAAAAATTGCATTTGCATACCGGATATATCCACGTGGTCGCGCCGACTCGCGCGTCGGACATTCCTCTGTCGTTCAACGACGAGTACGAAGTTTATAAAGTTGTCCTTTAAATTCACGGCCATTAAGCCTTTTTTAAATGCCTCCGGGTGCGGGGGGGAGGTTATTTTTTTATCCCAAAGGTCTGTTAATATATAGTTTATTATTCATAGTCTAAAGGACAGTCGACGTGGTAAATCTCGAGTCAATAATAAGGGAGAGATACTGAAAGCGAGAGATCGATATTGCGGCAAGTCTACGTGGATTTAATCGATATCTATTATTCGTAGGGATAATTATAGGTCGCGAATACGAGAAGAGAGTCGAGATGAAATATTCCAGTAAAATACAAAAAGTCAAAATTAATAAATTCTAGAATATTTGAAATATCGGAAAGAAAATTTAATTTAAGAATAATTCGATAAGTTAGATATCAAAAGATCTGGAACAGTTTGATAAATTTGATAAATCGAGAAGAGACAGGTAGCGAATGTAATTTTCACAATATACCGAGGTAAGTAGAAAAACGAAAATAAATATCGGGAATCGACAGGAAGCATTTTACCATCGTCGAATCGAATGAATAATTACAACACAAAATATCGGTAGAGCTCGAATCGTCGAGCATTGAAACAACGATAATGGACTATCGGACGAGAACTGGTTATTAAAACGAAATTTCAATACGGAGTTATAGCGATGGAGACGTGCCCGGCCACGTTGGAACATCGATCGATATCTCTCTCTTTCTCTGTCTCTCTCTCTCTCTCCCTCTCTCTACACACGGGGTGGTTAACCGTACGGTTTCATGATCGGTCTCGTATTCACCTGTCGAACGTCAATGGAGCGAAGAGATGCCCCGGAAGCCGGTTGTTGGCAACAGCATTTCCATGTGCACAAATAAACCAAGTGTGGTGTCGGGGGCTGATCCTAAAACGAAGGGGAGCCACTTGCCAGATCGAATGACAGTCGAAACGCTCGGCATCCGACAGGAGTACAGCATCAAGTCATCTTTCCGTTTGAAATGCTTTCGTGGCGCGATAAAAGCCTCGACGACGTATCGTGCTACATCACGCGTGTAACACCATTTGGCATGTTACTCAACGTCGTTGAGTGCTACGGAGCAATTCACGAATTTTCAAACGAGACAACCGTCACTCACGCATAATTAAATTTTGTTCGAAATAAACTTTGCTATTTCTCTCGGCAACTTTTCCAATTTTGTTTACTTTTTTCTATTATAACTCACACACATATATATATAAATATATATATGAATAATTTAATATAAAATAATTGTTTATATTCAATTAAATTTATATTTTGTCGTTGAAACGAATATCAATATATATATATACAACTATAATGTAATTTCTTATACATTTCATATTTACATATCCAATTTCTTTTTATTGGAACAAAATCTACATAAATCTCTTTCTCGAGTACACTGACGGTCGAGTACTTCTCAACGAGTTGGCTACGATATTGTCGAGAAGCTGAAACAAGCATCATCCTGATATCACCCTCGTAACAAACACGACCGATATTACCTCGTTCCACTCTTCCATCTGATACATATGTCTATACATATTCCGGGATATGGCGTACGCCACGTGGAATGAAAGAGGTTTCCGAGCTCTCAACTGCATTCCAACCTACACACGAAACGGACGATCTCTCTCCCGAATAGGCGCATATGCATATATATATATATATATATATATATATATATATATATATATATATATATATATATATATATAAAGGTGCATTACATCGTCGCGTCTCATTCTCGATCGAAGCTACACGGCGGTCTGTCGCGCTACCAAAAATACCACCCAAGGTGATGTGTCCCTCGACGTCCCAAATGGTTTCTCGTTCCTCGTTGGCACACGACGTGTGTCTTCTCGTGTAGCGCGCGGACGATCGAATGTATTACGCTTTATGTACGCGACACGTAACGAGAAGAAATAACGCCCGCTTTGCTCCGCCACGTGTTTCTCGCTCAAACGGATCGTGTTCCAACTTTTCACGGGTGTTTCGATCCGACAGCAAGCCTGTCCCACGTAAAATGTTCATAATACGAAATTTATGAGAATATCCAAGATGATTCTTGACTCGATCTGTTTCTATCGACGAGAGGAGAATCGGGTGAGATGAACAAAAAATCGAAAAAGAAAGAGACGAGCACCGAGGCCCGAACCCGCCCACGCCAGCCCTCGATTGAACAATGTTGAGATCACCTTCTCTTCTTTGTCGTTTACTACTTGCTCTTTTTTTTATTGCACTCGCTCGCATGCGCGCTGCAGTGTAGAAAGTCAGAAAAAAAGAAACCGACTTGCGAGACGCATAAATGAGAGGGGCCCGTGGTTGCGGTCCAACGGTGAAAATGGGGGCTGGACCGAAGCGAGCATTAGATATGCCGATGGTGAGATGAATTGAATTTGATTGTGTTCGCGCCACCTTTTTTGCTTCCGATTTTGTGGACCGTGTAATTTTGACTGTCAAAATATACCAGTCCTTTAGACTGGTTTGTTTTTATATCGCTCAATAACACGAGGTCAAAATATTTTCGGTCCAGTTGAACGAGCTCGAGATTTTTGGGCACACGAATATTTCTGGATGTGAGTGGCCGTAGGGGATGATCGATAAAAATAAAGATAAAATACTCCAACCGTTTCTAGCGTTTCAAATATAATTAAAATTCTAAGCGATGTCCTGAATCGTCCTGAAAATGTAGGGGAAGGAAAATCTGAATAATCAGGGCATAAAAGTAGTCTTGCAGCCTGACAAGGCGCAGGACCCAAATATTCCGGGTGCTTCAATAATTCCAAAACCTAACTAATCCTGATATCTCAATAATCCTATCTATAATAATTTCTCCAGCGAAATCGTCTCGAGACTATCCTAGAGGCAACATTCTGTCCCAAGGTCCTTACTATTAAGCCATTTTATTGTATCCTTGGTAACACAATCACCGATTTGTTTTCTCCCGAATACATTCGCCACGAACATTTGTTTTGCATAATTTTGACTCACGGCTTAAGGTGCGGCCTGCCAAAGTGACTCAAATAGATTTGAAAAATGATGCCTGACGTGTGACCAGAGACGAGCTCCGATCGGAAGATTGGAGAGAGAGAGAGAGAGACACACACACACAAGAGGGTTAGCACGGACCGTGTGCGTGCGTCAGAGCGATGAGTTCCTGGAGCTGTTACTTTTTGTTTTTCATCAATTCTTTTTAAACTTTTTTTCCTCGTCGAGTCTCCTCGAAATTTGTCGCTACTCATTCTCGAATATCGCTATAGCACGTACATATATATATATACATCAATGTATACACCGGGTTTGCATTATACCGCACCCCCGCTATTATTTTTCTTCGCTAAGCTGTCGGCAATCCTGATCCCACCCAGCCGACGAAAGCTAGCTCGTTGCAGTCGGGCTATTCGTCGGGTTCGATATAATTAATGACCGCGTTGCTATACGAAGAGAAAGAACGAGACGCCGCCACCCATGGCTCGTAGGGGGTGAAGGGGGGGGGGCACAGTACGCGCGTGCAGCTCGCTGCATTTTGTGCTTCGCCGGCTCGCCAGATCGCTCGATTGTCCGCTCGACACCCGTACCACGAAACCGCAGAAATAATTATAAATTCGAAAACATATATGTATATATACGTTATTAACGGGCCACTCGAGAGACCGTTGTGAGAGACACCCTTGAGAGGGGGGTGTGGTCGAGGAAAGATGCGAACAAAAGGGTTGGATCGATAGAGACAATGAGAGACGCAAGAACTTAATATGTATATATCATTGCGTCAGTGACTTGAAAAGATCGATAAATGAATGGAATAATCGAGGGAAGAAAGACGACCGAGTATAATGGTTCGAGTGAATAATTAATGAAGACGAGGGGAATAATTGCGTGCAGGAGCATAAAAATAATTGAGATATCGTTGTATTAGAATCATCGGACGCATCGAGGTTTAATGGACGTAGAGGGTGAAGGCGTATTTTCATGTTACCATATTAAAGTTTCGATCGGGGTTCGTACAATGAAAGGAAACATTCTTTTTTTTACCAGACCGACGATCGAGAAAGGAGAAAAATGATAAAATGTCTGGAAGATAATTCGAGGAGAATTTTTATCCCGGTGAAGAACAAAGTAACGAAACGATCCGTGAATTGGGAAGCCGAGGGGGATGAGACAATTAACCGAGAATTCCAAGGGTGGAAGAAAAAAGTTAACGACGCATAAGAAGTCGCGAATTGAGTTGAAAGGTTTCGAAGCTCGAGAATCGATTCGCCAAACAAATGACTCAGTTATACCGGCTCTCCCTCTTACCTCCGCTGTTCGTCTCATATTTAACTGTTTTTCTTTTTTTTCCTTCTTTTTTTTTCTTTCGTTCACGTTAATTTTGTTGTTTTGCCGAGGCGTTTTAATGGGTTTGCTCACTGACGGGACTCCCTTTGAAGAGAACAAAAAAGCAACGTTAAAAGTAAAAAATGAAATATATAAAAAAAAGAACATTCCGAAGGACCGGGTGAAGTGAAATGAGCATTGCGAGAAATAAAGAAGAAAAAGGAGCGCGGCTGGAGGGACAAGTGCGCTCAATGGTGGGGTAAGGAGAACGAAAAAAAGAGAGTGAGATGGACGAATTTGGCGAGGTAAAGAAAAATAAAGGTCATGGAGGTATTAGAGCCGATACGACGCTGCAAGAAACCGTGAAAGGGCGTGATGGGGTGTGGCCAAATTTGTGAGGGGTTGGTTTCACTCGAATTTATATTTCATAAATTATATTCTCGACCTCGGTGGAACGCAATGGAGCTCACGAACCTTTTCTCGTTCTTTCTCTCCTTCTCTCTCTCTCTCTCTCTCTCTTTCTCACAAATACAGCACACCCAGGACGAAGATTCAAATGTGCCGCTCTTGACGAAAAAAGTTTCAAAGGGCTTCCCCGGAGTGTCGCCAAAGGGTCGACCCTCGACCCTCACCGTAATGCCACAAAAACCGCAGTGAATAATTTTTTTACCATCACTGTTTAAGTACTGCACCCTTCTACCCCCAAAAAGACATTTCCTCGGGATTGTAAGGAACGTAATTAAATCATTTTATGGTAAATTTATCGTAAATTATTTTATCTTGAATTTCGAGTCGTAATAAAAATAATGTCCAAGGGGATAAAACCATAGTAAATGTGTGTGTTTACCATCGTGAGATAAATAACAGTTATGCTGATTAATGGGAAAACGTAGTTGAAGTCGAAAGAAAAATAAAAAATAAAGAATCGTGTACTCGAAAAGCAATCGAAAAAGGTGTGACAGGGTGTGGCCGAAAAAGAATTCTCGGGGGCGGCCGGGGATGCTGGTTTTACACGAATTTATATTTCATAAATAATCGGTGAACCACGGTCCAAGAGACACGGAGGCTGTTACGTTCGACGTGACATCGGACCAAGTGTACGTCGATACGTACGTCCACCCACAGCGCCACGTAAATTTAAATGAGCCGACACCCCTTTCGGACTTTTAGAGCGCTTTTAAGTGTTTCGAAAAGGCGCGAGGTCCTTTGGTACGCGTACACGCTCGAAGCGTCAACGATTTAAGAAAAGAAAAGAGATAAAGAGAAAAAAGAAAACAAGACGAAGAAAAGAAATATTTGAACAACACGACTGCCATATCTGACCGTAAGATCTCTCGAAATCTCACGCGATTGTTTCGGGAAACTTTGGGCTTCGCGGCTGTTCGATCCTTTCATTCCCATCCTTTTCCCTGGACGACGACAAAAATCCATGTTGGCGTTAACCCACTGGGCCGATCTAACACCTCGTTAAATTCTATACCTACGACGAAGTATCCGGGCGCTAAGTGTTCATTCCGTCTGATTTACGATCGACGAAATCTCTCGATTAAGGAAAAAATTGACTTGAATTTAGATTTTATGGAACTAGTTGTAAATAAAAAATATAACAAAAAACCGGTAAAAGTAAAAAAAGAAATGATAATTAAAATTAATACGCCCATTAATATTACGATTGATGATTATTTCTTTATTTTTTTATTTTTTTTATGGGACGAAATAATTTATAGAATGTTTTTGACTCGATCGCCCCCCCCCCCTCAAATTTTACAGTTATCATTGATAGCTGAATTAATTTTTGTTTACCCTGGATAAGATACGAATTTATTTACGACGAGCCGGTAGGCGAGATAAATATCGAAACTAAATGTATTGATTGATCGAGAAAAACAAAATAGGCTTTACCACGCCAATATAGATTGCCGCCGGCTATAATTATATTAATGAACAATTTGATTAATTGGCAAGACTTTTTTCCCAGACGTTGCCCCGTGAATACGCATTAAAACTAGCGTGAAATTTATGGCAACAGATATAATTTCTTCCGATAAGGCGCTCTAAGGTGTGGATATGGAGCGACTGATTTTTTCCATGTTATCGGATAAACTTGACGCTAGACTGATTTTCACTCGTTTAACGCTGCTCGTACTGCCATAATCTCAAAAGCTCTATACCATGGTAACTGCTTTCAACCTAACGGCGAGTCGTGTCGCGCTACGCCGACGATTACCTTATCGAAAGGGGGTCGAGAGGTGGGAGGAGTGGTGGGGGGATTGACACTCGAGAAATATATATCGCATATTACAGGCCGCATACGGGGCCTTATGATATCCGTGAACGGACTTTCCCAGCCAAAGAGCCTGTCGAACCCACGGTTTCTCACTAATTACTACCATATGGGAAATACTTTCGATTTTCCATGGGCAGACAAATTTTCAACCCTGACACCCGTATTTTCTCGTTTTTTTCATTTTTTTTAAAAATAACTCGTTTATTTATTTCAATTGTTGATACGACACAAGACTCCCCTCAATATTTTTATGGCCACTGTTGGGCCTTCGTAGAACTTCGCGTCTCAGTCGTTCGAAGAATTCTGACACGACGAATTAAAAAAAACCAAGAACAAAAGGGTGCCGCGCGCTATGCCCCGATGTAAAAATGTTACGTCTCGATTATAAGCGCGAGTCATCACCCCTAAAAGTTGCCCTCTAATGTTCCCCCAACAATTTTATTCTCAGGGGCGTTGAAACGTTCCTTTTATCCGAAAACCACCAAACTGGTTCTTCTCAGGAGGCAAAAATTCAAGCATCGGCGACATTTTTATAATTTCGGGGTGTTCAATTCTTTCTTTTTGTAATTCCTAAAACTCAGCTGATATTTACGAAAATTTGTTTTGCACAATTTTATTATTTCAGAAAAAGAAAATAACTTTTTCGATTTTTTTTAGGACAGTACGCTTCCGTATAAAAGGGAAATTTCCGTGTCGTTGTACGGATGCTAAGTTCTGCGATTCTTCTGTTGTTATTATTATTATTATAATTACGAAGTCGTGGCCACATTTCAAAAATTTCTTCACGATCACGTCATCGCGATTTTATGCGTTTGCCGGTACGAGTCTCAGGCAAATTTCTCTTCGCGCGGCTGTTGTACAGCGCACCCGAGTTATGCACAGCCTTGAAATTGTCATCAATAAAAATAGTAGCCGCGTAGGAAGTGAGAAGTTGCGCAAATTACATCGCCGACTCGCGTGCAAATCCATTCATATTCTATTAATAATATGTATACCATGTTCCAGGGTAGCACGGGGCTCAGGCTCGCTTGATTTCCGCGGCCGCAAGTGTACACGAAATATCAAAAGGACTTCTCGTCCTTTTTACCGCGAGGGCAAAACGCATATCCAAAGAATATCTCGATTCGCTTCCGTTTATTATTATTTTTTGTTTCGCGGTCCGTGTTATTTTTATTTCTTTTTTTTCTTTTTTCCAATGTGCGCGCACCCAGCAGTCGCTCGCACCGTTCGTAAGCGTAGGGACCCGTAATTGAAAGCTGTTACGCTTGGTATTTTATGGCTTTGTCCTCCGGGGCATGCAAAACTCGATTCTTAAAGTCAAACCACGGTGGACGGGTGGCAGCGACTCGACGAACCTGGCAGAGTAGAGGAGGGTGGAGGTAACGAGAGAGAAACCACGAAAATACGTCCCTTCTAATTAAAAACGGGTAAATTTATCAAAGAGGGACGAGAGTACTCGCTAACGGGCAATGAGTTACAAGTAATAACGCTAATAACCCATTCGAGGGTTATCGGAATGAAGTTGGTGCATTTTTCTCTCTTGTAGATGGACATGAGAATCCATCCATTAGAAACGCAGTTACTTTTTGGCCAACCCAATTTTTATTGACAATTATGGGAAAAGACATTATTATCGTAATTTACGAGTAAATTAGCGGCGGTTAATGTTAAAAAGGGTTGATAATTTCAATTCTTAGTTGCCGAGTCTCGAGACTACTACACGGTGTGAAAACATCGTGAAAATAGCTTACAAATTGTACTCGCACCTGTGGCGGAGCCAATTTTTATCCGGCAGTTCGAACGCTCGGCGAGGCACGATCGAAGCCATTGAAGGGTCAAAGGGATAATCGAGGCTCGTCGATTATCTCGCGGAAGATGTTTCTCGTCGGTACCTCTGATGCGAATGAACAGTCAAGAGGGATAAAAAAAAGAAACACGAGGTTTTCGGTGTCATGGCACATCGTTATCATCGTTTCTCACGTACTCGAATCTTTTATGCTTTTACTTTTTACCCTTTTACTGCTCAAGATTAAAACAACAACAAGAAAAACAGAATAAAACTCGAAAGAAAAATTATGAGAAAAATCGGTACACTGATAAATTTCTCAAACGCACAAAATAACAAATCAAGTTTTCTGAACAAACTGGATTTGCTGATTAAAAAAAAATAGTTTTTAATGCATTTTTACATAATCGCTAGCGGAAAAGTCTGCCTGCCGGTGAATGACGAGGACGAATTGAAAAATCGTGCTAAGCGACTCGCCAGGAAAATGTCGAGGGAACATGTAAGAGAATACGAAGGAAGGTGAAGAAGCGGTTCCAGAGGGAATTCAAGCGAGCGCTGAGAGACTAATTGACGAAAGGGCACGAAAGAAGAAGAGAGCTCGGTGGCCTGGAGCCTCGAGAGTGACTGAGGAACCGAGAAAGAAGATACGAGAGTGAAACGATGCGAGGGAACGCGGGAGAGGGGAAAGAAAAAGAAGAATAAAAAAAACATACGACGTAGCCGAAAGAGACTGACTGACGAGGCACCCCCGTAAATATCGAGACACGGGTCGGTATTAATGGGGCTCCTCGAACGCCTCAAGAGCGAATAAATTGGGATCCTCATCATCTGTACTATATTACACACATGGGTTTACATATCCCTGCCAAAGGGTGTACGCATCGAGCCCCGAAGATCCGATCGAACCTCTTGTCTTTCTGGCTTAACCGATCCCCGTTTAGTCGGTCCCACCATCCAGCCGATCGCTCCATCAAATACATCAACTTCAAATTTAGCTTCGTTTTCCGCATAATTTTATATATATTATTTATTTTTCAAATTGTACGTTTGAAAAAAAATTATATTCATCTCATTCCAATTCGGAATTTGTATAGAAAAATTTTATTCGATACTTGCATTGCATTTTTGCATGAGACTTGCATTTTTTATCGGATTTATAAAATTTATGTTTTGTGAATGAATTTATTTTTAGATAAATATAAATCTAGTTGGTGTATATGTATAAAAAACACGATGGTTTTGTTCTCCCTGTAATATCGTGTATTTATTTCTAGAGAAGAAGGTCGCGGACTCACGAAACGGGCCAACTGTCACGTGACAAATCGTAATAAATTGTAAGCTGAAATAGATCCCGGGATCGACCGTACGGCAGTTTCGGCATTGGAGATTTAGTCCCGCACCGGAAAACATTCGTAGAAAATTTTCATACGAGACGCCGTATTTAATTTTTTTTTTCGATGAGAAAATATTTTTAACCGTTATGACGGTGTATAATTTTAACCGTCGAAACGAAACGCGATATGCATTTTTATTGTAACGCAGGAGGGGCAAACAATCTACGGAACGAAGACGGTAAAAATTAACGATTCTACGAACGCGAGTGGCACTGCCGTCGCGTTGAAATCTCGAGTCTCGATAACGCTGAGTTAAATATTTCGTTAAGGTACGATGAAGGACCCGATGCGAGTTGCAATACTCTCGTTCTTTTGCTCTGCCCGCTGTCCGAATGAATGAGGCTCTCGTGCGAGCTCGTTCAAACAAATTGGACGAGACCCGAAAGAGAGCCGGGTTGCCGCAAATTTTGCTCGTGGCGATTTTCTCTCTCCCTCGCTATAGGAATGAGCTTTAAGGCAAAGAGCACCCAACTAGTCAAAAGATCGGTAGAGTGTAGCCCCGAAAAAAAAAACACCAGTCTCAAAGCAAAACTTACGAAAGACACGGGTACACATTTATAATTGCCTAAACAAAAATTCTTGATGCAAAAAAAAATAGAAAAATTAATTTTTCTCATTTTTTTATAGATTTAGTTGGTACGTGAATTATGGAAGTCAATAAAATTCAAAATTACGTAATGTTTGGTCAACCAAGGTTTTCAAAAATATTCGTCGCTCCAGTGTTAACATCCCGCATCGTTCATCGTTTTTTCGTCTTTTTTTCTATTTTCCATTTTCTATTTTTATTGCTCATGAGCCTCGGGGATTTGGAACAACGAAAATAGTCGGCGTGGCTTTAGTACGTTTTCACCGGGTTTAAGCAGATGCGATAGAGCGTGAAACGAGTGCTGCCTCGATGCAACAGAGTTGCAGAGCGTTTTCCCGAGTGGATAGGGTGTTAAAAGCTTTTATTGGCTCCGTGTGAACGAGAGTAAAAGAGAGGGAGAGAGAGCAAAAAAAATAGAAATACAAAAAAGAAACAATCTATAATATGTCGCTCCTTTTTTTCAGTAACGCGTTACCCGGAAGGCGACAACGTGAAAGACTGAGCTTTTACTCGATTGTGCGGTGTCAGATCGCCAAGAGACATGGGCACTTTGCAATAAAAAATCAATGGAGGTTAAATTTTGAAACAAATATTAAGATAAACAATTCCAAAAAATTATTATTCAAATTGAATCGCTGAAAGAACAGTCTTATCTATCTCACGGTAATAATTATTCACGATTATTATATTTTGATAAAAGTACTTTGAATAATTGTTTCTCTTTTTTGTTCTTATCTTCGTGTGAAATGATGAACGATAATCGAGTCGTCGTCGTCACGCCTGACTTGATTTCCGTCTCACTCAACGCGAGTATCGATTTAATCCGGTTTTCGTCTTAAAATGTAGTCAAATATGGGCAATCGGATAAACTCGCGAATATTCAATAATAAATAACGTGAAAGCTGATCTCGATAATTTTCCTTCTTTTTCAGCTCGAAACAATTTTTTCACCTACGTTCAATCTATTTTCCCGATCAACCTAATATTCCATATATAAAAGAAAGAAGTTATAATTATTCAAATATTTTTTTGAAATATCCAAAAATGAGAAACCATTTTTTTATGGTAGATTTTGGTTCTTCAAAGTCCCTGCCGAGGTCCGAGAATGATTTAATGAAAGTCAGCCGATCGGAAGCGAGACCAACAACCCGACACATCTGCAATGTAAAAAAAAATCGACAGAAGGCTCTTCGTCGTCGTCGTCGTCGACGAACGAAACGTAAAAGAGGGGACCGATTATGGGTGTATGTGAGTGCAAGCGCGCGGTCTGGCGGGTCCAATTTTTCAGGCAGCTCGGCTTACAAAGCGTGCATAATGCGGAGTCGCGGGCTCTCGTGGCTCTCGCGCAATCAGCCGCCTACCCAGTTGCTGCAAATCGCGCAGGGCCAACAAACAACACACGAGCTACTGCGCTATATATATAGCGTTGCTCGTCTTCTGTTGTATATATAGATATATTCGCGCTGGTAAATCGCACTGGTACAGCATCCCACCCGGCTAATCCTTTACAGGAGAGCATTCTCCGACCGTCTCTCGATCCTTCGATCTCTCGACGGTCCCTTGTCCTACCTACGGTACACGACATGTATACATATCGATGTCACATGCACTTTCGACCGCCCTTGCGACAAATGACGCGCCATCTGCAAATTGTCACCGAACGTTAGCTTCGAAAATCCACGTCGTCGTTGTAAATTCCAATTACCGATACAACGATGTACCGTATCGAGTATTCTCGATTGCCCGGGATGAAGTTTTTACGACACGTTGACTACCGCCACGCGTTTCTTGAGCGTGACGATAAATTATGCAAATTACTTGATCAACGTACGTGTAAATAAAAACATACATTTTGTTTGTTTGTATAAAATAAAATTTGTAATAGTTAAACAAAAATTTAAGTTAATGATAAAAATTTGTTAATAAATAATCATTCATATTTTCACGGTTATTAATCATTATTCAAAGTTTTACTATCGTCGATAGTTTATATAACTAAAAAAAAAGGACGATCGATACTTTTGGAATCGTAAAATCCATTAACTTTATGGGCGATTTGTTTTTATTTTTCGTCTAGGACAAGATCGTGTATTAAATTGTTCAGGATGATCGAGAATGCCCGTTACGAGGTACCGTACTGAACGATATCTATGATTCGCCCAGCAGTCGTCCATCCGGTCGACCCGCAAGCATCAGCAAGATCGAAAAAATAAACGAGAGTGAGGAGCGTACACGAGAGATCCGGTCTGGGGCGGGATGATCGGCGCGCGACCGATCGGTTTCGATTTAAACCAGATTTTAAGCGCTTCGGGAACATTACATCGATGCTACAAGTCGTTTTGGTACCGAACGACGGGAGAGTCATCTCGATAGAGAGAAATTCGATACCATGGGAAAGCGGCGAGGAGCTTAATGTCCTGTTCTATAAATCACCACGGTCTAAATGCCACTAGACACACCACTTTCGAACTAGAACCATCGACGTTTATGAAAACGCATTGACATCGTTTATATAAAAAAACAAACGAACGAATTAATCCATATTAATAAATTTCTTTTAAATTAATTCACGAAATAATTGACAAGGTCAATTAATAAAATCTTATGTCACACTACAAACGATATTTTCTTAGCGAATTAAACTTCATTAATAATTCGTACTAAAATATTTGAATTTCAATAGATCGATAACGATTTTGGGTCATGCTGGTAAAAGTACAAATAAAGAAATCGAATTTATACAGATGCTAGCGAGTCATGTATCGAGTTATATACCGCTTACGTTAACTCACGGACGGAGATAGTTTTGTTCATTCGGAAGGGTTTATAAACGATTTATGAGATCTATGGGGATTAAGCGAGAAAACGCGATCGATCTCTCGTTGGCGCCCACTGAAGATCGAAAGAAAGTCTCGAGGCGTCGTACTTCATATACACTGTAGATACGTATAATAAAATACTAATGCTTTACTATACATGTATATATGTTTGTGTTCGTTTGGCCCCGGGTTTCTTGGCTCCGATACTTATCGAACTAAGAAAATCGTGATTTTTATTTTTTACGTACGCTCGCAATGCTATATACTACCTACGTGAATACGTCTTGTAATTCACGCCGGTTGGATTGAACGAACCGCCGACGCTCCAGACTTCGATAATTACACGCTGGAAATCGGCACAGATCGGAACATCCGCGAGACCTTTGCCTCGCCGAACAATAACACGGCCGATATATTAATGCAGTTATATATAGTAGCATCCCATACATACGTACTAACGATTTAATTCGAGCATTCTGTTTCATCGCAGGCTTTAAAAATGTCCGAAGATTTATCTCCAAATTCATTGTTCGCTCACAGTAGACATAAAAAAGAAAGTAAACGAGGAATTAATGAATGAATTATTGCCCATCGATCAATTATATAAACTTATTAAAAATTTAGTTTGAGTGAAAAACAAAATTGATCAGGTTTCGAAGGACGAAAACCTCAACGTCTTGGGAGGACCAACATTTTTCTTCTCAAAAATAAGGTCTAAATTGTATCTATATTTTTATAAATGAAGAAAAGTTTTTAAAAACCACTGGCATTTTATCGATATTTCCATTATCAAATTTTTCTCGATCGAAACATTCATCACAATCTCATTTCCACTACTCTAACATTGAACAATTTATCCATTCGCCAGCCTGTTTATTCGTCGAAAGTCGACTTATTCAATCTCACGCGCTATCAGCTATCCCCTTGGAATATTAAAATCTGGTTCGTACAGCACCTTAAGGGATAATTACTGATTATAAATCACGAGCTACATCGATATCACGCTCGCGGGCGTCGACGTACCGCTATATCGAACAATGTCCCTGGGAACGTTCCGCGCGTAGAACGAGAGAGAAAGAGAGAACAAGAGAGAGAGAGAGAGAGAGACGGTAGACATATGAAATGAAAAAAATGCAATACGAAAAAGTTTGCAAGCGGCGCGGATCAACGAGCTATTGTGCAGGGTATTTCAGCTCGGTGCACAGGACGTATGACGGTTGAAGAACCCGTCTTCCCTGATCCGTCGAGGCCCTGCGAGACGCGCGCGCACATATACACATGAACATTTCTACACGTATGTATGTTTTTTACTATTACAGAACGAACGTTGAAAAAAAACACCGAAAAAATGGCAAACTCGCTCGTGTCGAGTCTCCTCGGCGGAGAGAAATAAACTTGGACAAAAAATGATCGCGAAATGTCCCTCCGAGACACACCTGGCCACGTCGTTGCATAGAGCTCACAGTTATGCAGTTAGTTCTCGCAAGTCTCCGTCTCTCTCTCTTCTTCTCTCTCTCTCTCTCGCTCTTTCGGACTGCCACACTTTCTGGGCGTGTCGGTGTTAGCGCTCAGGTTCTACTATGCTCGTGCTATGATCCTCGGTCCCTCGGTGTATACGAGACACGCCGCATACAAGTGAAATAACCATGCGACGACAACGACGACGACGATGACGGTGGCGCGTGGGCTGGACCGTATTATGCCCAAGATCTCGCGGGCCGTTTCGTGCTCGCTCGTTCCGCGAGACGCGACGGATGAAAAGTAACAAAAGGAAAAAATAACAAAAATCCCTTGCGTAGGGTAAACGCTTCGGTGATTGGCCCTTTGAGAGTAAAAATGTCCTGAGATAAAAAGAAATTTGGATCAAACTTCCGAGAAGTCAGAGAATGAAAATTGCGAAAATTTTATCCGAAGATTCGACTTTCGACACGCGTTCGTGAGACGAACGCGATCGCAGATGGAAGAAATTCTCGTGGAGCTAACAAATTCACGAGAGGTAAGTACGCGACAGAAATAGTCGAAAGTTTCTTTATGCACTGCGACAGAAGCAGGACCGCAGGTATGAAAGGCGCGCATTGGAAAAGCGCGCGTCGTGACTTAAAGAGGGAGAGAGAGAGAGAGAGAGAGAGAGAGAGAGAGAAAGAGACGTGCGTGTGCGTCTGAGAGAACGCGCCGCGTTCGGCTCTCCGTTGGTCGTTTCGTAGGAGCGCATGCGTGGGCGCGATCCAAAGAGCGTATGCGCGCGCGCACGAGACGCGTGGACTCTCTGGAAACCAGGTGCCGCGTGTTTTAACCATACGCGCGTTCGCTCTCGCAGGTAGGCACGGTCGAGCGAATTGCCCCGCGTGGTGGCGATTGTACGAACGCATGATTTTCAAGAACGTGCCTATCCACCGAGTCCCCGCCCGAGATGAAAAATCCATTGAGAATCTCGCCCGTCTAGTTTCGATCTCAGGTGTGTGAATAACACACGCGACGCGTATAATATAATAATATCGTAGCACGCGGACTCTCCTGAATTTCATTTTATCGACGTATCGAGCTCGATGTAATGTGAAAATAATTCAGATTAAATGTCGCGCCACGGTCCCGAGGACGGGATAACTCGTCGACGATTCGATCGAGAAACGTTTCGCAAATCTGTGAAAATGCTACTCGTGTTCGTTTTAAATAACGTAACGGAAATAATATCGTGGCGCGAGGTGGAAAGCTACGAGTGCGATATTTTGTATTATATCGTCGCTCGATCGTGGCCGTTTTCACTCGTGAACGCGGACATTTTATCGCGCGACTTGATGAAGGAATAATTTAAACGTAATGTACGAATGAATGGAGCCAAGTCGTATTTGCGATATCTTTAAAATATCTCGCTCGAGCTCTCTCGAGGGGCACGTTTATTCGAATACGTATATGTTGCAACGGTTCTTGCACTTCCTATCGCCAATCTCTTCCTGAACACCCTCTCGTTCGTAGAAAAACATTCGGATACAAAATGATTGCGCGAGATAGATCGGACGTACCTACGAGATTTTCACCACCCTCGCAAATCGACGGATGCGTCTCGCGGAATTGCGATTATTTCCTATCTGTCAATTTATATATTATTATTCTCCGTATTCTTATTCTCATTATTGTCAATTTTTTATTCTGTCATTTATACAGAATATTTATTATAATTAAAAATATGCGGCATATGAATAATAATAATAATAATAATAACAATAATAACGATAATAATCATTATTTTTTAATTATTATTAACTGCCGCATGTTTACATCGCAATAAATTCTCCGTATAAATAATAAAATCGACAATTGTTATTACGAGTCCGAGACCGGATTGGTCTCGAGCCCGATATGAAAAGTTTCGAAATTCCGCGGCGATAAAACTGAAGCAGCGTGCATATATTTTGCAACGCGAGTATAATTGTGCATCGGATAATAAACGATTCAAGACCGCAATATTCATCTCGGCAATAAACTACGTGTTATATACGCGCGTATACCACCGATACCGATATATAAATTCGCACGACTAGCCCGCAGTCACCGAACGCAAGTTGAGAGGGATAGGCTGGCGTTAATAGACGTTATAAGATATTGAAACTAAACGATCGGGCGGGTGTGCTATATGCCTTCGGGGCACATTATTATACATATTACATATACGTATACGTATGTATTTACCGTACATAAATATACGTGGTCTTATGTACTGTATAGGTACTCGTGACACTACGCGAGCTAAGAACTCTCCTGGGACACCTCACGTCGTTGACATCGAGTCTCGACGGGTTACTCGCCTCTAAATGGACACGATCGAGAACACCGAGTATTTTCTACGGCGCAAGAGAGAAAAAAGTGGATAAAAGACCGCGATATAGTCGATAGACCTCAAATTATCGAGATCGGCGTTGGCGCGATTTTCCACCCCAGGGACCTCGGAATAAACCTGGAAGGCAACCGGTAATCTTATAGACCCACGGGGTCATCAACTCTCCAAAGGCCGGCACGGATTACTGGCTGCCTCTGGACGAAACTTTTCATTATAGAGACGCGTTAGATACGGAAAGTAAAAAGATTAACAAATTATAGAAATATGTGGTGTTACTTGAAAATATCAATTAAAAATAATTGAATTAATTTGATTGTTTCACTTTCGAAAATAAGCACGATTGTCATAGACGAAAAAATTTCGTATTATTGGAAAACATTCAAGAATTGTTTATTCGAATAATGGTGGAACAAATTTTTCATTTGTTTATTTTTTACGTGAGAAATGAATTTGGAAGAGGTGAATATCGATCATCGCCAACGACTGGCTGGACCATAGATGGTCAATCGCTTCATCCTGTCCTCTATCCTTCATATATAGATATATATATATATATGTATATGTACATCGAAAGACTTCAGCATCCCCGAGAGCCTGTAGCATGGAAAAAGGAGAATGAAGGCGGCGCCTTTTGCCCGCGATGTGTGTAACGTGATCCAACATAAATGAGCGAACGACACACGGGAATCTCGTTATACGCGCTTTATCGTCGGCCCAGCTTATTTATAATATTGATGGAAGGTTCTCTCGCTTTCTGTATTTCACTCACGGGCGCTAATAATAATAATTCAATAATACCGTCGTACGTTCGATAAATTTTTTCTTTTATTTGTTTCTTCTTTTTACCAACCAAGATATAAAATACCTCCCTTATATATTACGAGAAATGACATATGGATCGCGAAGCTTCCGTAACGAACGCGTGATTGATCGAGTTACGCTGATATAAAAAATCGCAATTTTCGTAGGGATGCGTCACGAGAGATCGAAAAATGAATCCAAGATCAAAGGACCCGTATCGGCTATTCGATAACGGGAAATATCTGACTCATATGTAAGTGGTTTTCAGACAAGTTTAAAATTATACGATAAAATGTCGATTTTGAATTATTATCGTAATAAAGGAAGGACGTTTTGATCTCCTCTCAACGATGACTCACCTCTCACAGCTGCGTTGAGACGATCCAAATTGGCCAACGTAAGTGGCACCGGTCCGAAATTCATAACGATTTTTCCAACGTGACGAAGATCACCGAAACCGGAGTCTCTTCTAGCCATGAAAATTCCCGTATAACTTCGTCTCACGTAAGTCGCGCAAGTGTCGTTCAACGTGAGTTCCAGGGTCGTATTTAAATGTCCCTTTATCGCTCTTTTCACTCTAACCCGTATCGATTGTCCTCGACGTAATTCTTTGATTTTACCGGTGAATATGTAATCGGCCTGATGTATCTTATCGAGAAAAATCGTCTCGTTTTTCACATCGGCGGTTAGATTCGCACGACACTCGAGCAGCTCGCGAGTCGTCGGTGACGTCGTTCCGTCGACGTGAATACCGGCGACGATCGACACCGCGAGTAACGACGTAATTATTCTCGACGTTTTTGCCATTATTTCGCGTGTGACGTTCGATGATTTCTCGCTCATAAATTCGTCCTTCCTTCGTCTTCGTTCCCGCGAACGATCCACGAAGCGGTAAATTTTCTCGCTGCACCGCGTACAAGGGAGAACGCGATCTCGAGACTGTCTCCGTGCGTAACGATTTTTCGACGAAACAAAAACGAAATCGAATCTCGGAAAAATAAATATCTCTTTCTATTATCGTACACAAAAAAATTCACAAATTAATCGATCGAAGCACTTTTTTGTGTCAATTAACAAATTCGTTCATTATCAAAATCATTGGTCACTTAATTTTTTCGAATAATCCCTGGAAACATCTCGATTTTTCACTAAACAGTAATATTTTCACTTTTTTTTTCTCCAAAATTTCATTAATCCCTCGTCAAAGCTCATCGTCGCCGAAAATACATTTTCATCGTGAAACCCACGACTGACGATGTTTTATTCGGTTACCACGAAACTCTGGGAATCTTCTCAAGTGGCGAGACAGAGAAAGACTGGCTTCATGCCCGGTACTTGAGAGAGCAACGATTATAAAAGGGCGGCTTTGCCGTTATTCAAAGTGGCTTCTGGGAGGAGGTTTGGTCCTTCGCGTGCGTTTGCAGCAATACGCTTTCACGCGGCGCGTATGCACAGCGTGTAATTGTTACGTGTGTATATACAAATTATACATACACTTAAAAAATGCATTGCATCAACGTCGAAAAAAAGTCACGAAGGAAAAAAGTTTTGACGAAGGGGAGGTGCACCGAGCTACCCCGTGCTTCACGGACATTTCTCGTTCGGAGACTTCTGATCGAGAGATATCGTCGTCAGAGTGTGCCCCGGTGGCGTTCGTATACACATGTATGCATATATAGATATTTATATCGCTGGTAGAGCAAGCAAAAGGCGTCAAGCCCGCAAGAGAGTCTTCTAAATGGAAACGAGTCCGATCCTTGAGCAACAGGTTGGCGCCGCACTTCTACCCACGCCTCTCCTCTCTCGTTTCACAGAAAGAGGGATAGAGCGAGAGAGAGAAAGCGAGAAGGAGAGACTGTGTGAGAAAGAAAGAGAGGACAGAGGGGCCAAGATTTTCAATCCGCTCCGTTTCCCGCCACGACGACGTTTCACGTGGTTGTATACGCGTTCGATCCACGAATACGCGCCAACACACGCGGACCCGAGAGTCGATCAGTTCGGCGTACAGCCGATTCGATTTGTCACGTTTGACGTTTTTTTTTCTTTCTAAGATTTTTTTATTCAATTTTTTTTTGTCGATCGAGTCCCGACGCGCGAGTGAGACGTCTATGCCTCCCCTGTGGGACTGGACTAAGGCGTGGAAAAAGGTGAGAAAGAAAAAAGCGTATTTACGACTCGCGGGTGTGAGATTGAGAGACTGGAAGGAGAGACGCGGGAGCGACGACTGCAGGAAGTCCAGAACGAGTCCTGTCAAAGTTAAGGACTCGATCGCGCACACGCCAATACTTATGCTCGTGAAGGTTCGTCCGTGTTGCATACAAGCGAGTTTTTATGTACAACAGGAGGACGTACGCGATCGAATCGTGACGAATCGTTAAGCCGATCGCGGGACGAGCGTTAATTTTTCAACGGCTTCGCGCTCGTCTCGTTCTCGAAAAGGCGACTTTCGGTTAACCGACCGTAACCCGACTCGAGAGATGACAAGACGGACTGGCGTGCGGCAGAACGTATTTGAAAAGTATCATCCGTGAGAAATTTAATGAACGACGCGTTTTCGTTTTTTTTATTATTTTTTACCGTTTTTGTTTTGTTTTCGCGAATGCACGGATGGGACGAGCGAGCGTAAGATCCAGGGACGGCAGGAAGACTTTGAGCGATAATTAACTTTCACCACTCGTACGCCTTTGAGCCACGAGTCGGGCTAATGGGCGCCAAGTTAATAATCGTCATTTCGCGGGAGGACGATGTTTAATCGGTTGATTCACTCGTAAGTAACGATATTTGACTCCGGCTACCGAGTCGCAATTTTTTTTCTTTCCTTATTGCTCGTTCGACAACAAGCATGGAACACTTTGGACGATACGAGGGTGTGATCAATTAGTTTTTATGAAAAATGTTGATTTCTCGATTGACCAAAATTAGATTTGGCTTTTTTCGACACCCTGCCAGCTGTGCAAGCGCTATAAACCACTGACACTGTAAAGTCTTTGAGTAAGAACCGAAAAACCAGAGGTACCGGTCGCTCCGACCACAAAGTCGAGTCGTAAAATTTCTTGGGGGTGATTGCAATCTCTTTTCTCCCTCCTTTCTCTGTCCTTGTCGTTCCCGTCTCGAGAGACACGCAATACAACTAAGACGGGAGCCTGGTAGTACTCGATGCGTATGAAAAAAGCCGAATGCGAATTACTCTCTCAACATCGAATTGCTTGCGTGTAAGAGAATATTGAAACGACTCGAGAATTCGGGTCACTGGGATCATCCAGAAGAACAACAGCTTTTTGACAGAACTTCAACGTTGCGTGAATTTTTTTATACGCGGCGAGCTTTTGACAGGTAAGACTTTTTAAATGAGAAATTTACAATTGACAATTGACAGGCAGAGTGGCACCGGGATATGACAAGGTCGCTTGAATTATCTTAATCGGGAGCAAATTTAAGCTACTCAACCCGATCGCAACACTACACCGCACAACTGTCATTAACCGGAAACACTCTTTCAACTGTCAAAATTCGGCGATGCCATTATAAATTTTCAGTAATAATAAATCCAACAGCTGGCTCGACTAAACTCTTTCGTCCAACAGAAACGAATGACTGTCATCTTTGACAACTGTCATGTCACCGCTATCCAATAATTCACTGATAAATTCCGCAAGCACGACAACAAACAAAAACAAACTTTCACCGTCTCCAATGAAACTGTCGACTGTAGATTGGACACTGTGTCATACAACTGTCAATAACGTTTTTGTTTATTTTGACAGTTGACTATACCTCCGTGCTTTCACGGTCGATGCTAAGCGAGCAGTCAGTTCCGAAAGTAAAACAGTCAACAGTCAATAAACTGTCAATAACCGAATGCACTGTCAATTTCGGAAAAACCTCGTTCGTAACGGCCGGCGGGGATTCCCTTCGCGGTAGGGTACGACTATCGTTCGCGCTTATCCACTGTCTACTGTCGGACATACGACGTCCACTGTCCTCCTGGGGAGGGGATTCTCGCGAGCGCGTGGTCCCAAGAACGCGCGCGGTCGGGGCAACAGTGAAAGATTGACAGAGACAAAGCGTGCACGAAGCGAGCGCGAAGGCAACGCGAGCTGAAAGAAAGAGAGAGATCGAGAGAGAGAACAAAAAAGAAAAAGGCAAAAGTCGACGGAAGGCAGTGGTTGGATGGTGGTGGTTGGTCGCGTGGAGGCACGCGCTGGACCCGTACACGGCTAAGTGTAGATGCTGGGCCGCGAGACTACGGCGTGTAGGCGTATATATGAGAGAGTTGCCTTAGAGGAGCGCGCGGTCGCAGAAGCGAGACGGCGCGAGTCTCGATACACAACGAGCGAGAAGAAACGACACGAGGCAACGCGAGTCGAACAGGGAAGAGAAAAAAGCTCGCACGGGAGGGTATGGGAAAGAAAGCGAAGAGATCGTGCGAGAGCAGAGTGCGGAGGTGGCGGAGGGGAAAGAGAGAAGATATGTAGATGCGAGGTGTTCCGAGGATGCAGGGTGAAAGAAGGAGATGGAACGAGAGATGCTGATGATGACTCAAATAGGGTGGGGGGGAATATACAAACACGCGTGCGTATGTGCGCGTGCGCTCGTTCCCTCGTGCGTGCACGGGCATGCGTGTATTTGGGTGAATTTGTAGGAGTGTACGGGCAGGCAGAAGCATATGACGAAGATGGAAATACAAGAAGCAACTCCCACTATAACACACTGTACTCGGGAAAAAGGCCCCCGAGGCGCGAGAGAGTCCGGAGAGTCGACGACGCGAGTAATTTGTGGGGTTACCATCGACTCCTCTCACCGCGTACGTTGTAACGCAATGGCAATTTTATTTTCCTTTCCTTTCTTTTTTACATTGACAATTTCTCAAATCTTTCATCGCTTTTCGTCGTAAATATGGAAATTATGAGAAAAAAGATCGGTATCGGAGGTCGAGTATGCGTCGACACCTTTTGGATAAATGGGACAAACGTGGGATAGAACGTAGGGCGTAAGCGAGAGGCGAGCCCCCACCATCGCGGTTGACAAGTCGCGCGAACGCTTGGCGCCGCCAGAGATAAGACGATCTAATCGATACGCTCCTAACGAGGGACGATCTATACCCTCGTCTTGTAATTCATGACGATCGATAATGATCCTGCGAAGCCTTGGCAACGTCGGCCGATTTAACAGAGCGCCACACGCCGATTATTCCCTTCACCTCTGATCCTTGTTTCACTCGGAACATTCGTCCTTTTCTCATTCTTTATAGTATTCCTTCTTTCTTCTTCTTTCTCTCTCTTCCTTTCTCTCTTTTTCTGCATTTTTATTCTCTCACACTTTCCCATCTCTGTCTCGTGTCATTTCTTTGCCTTTTTTTCTCCCGATCTCCGTCTCACAAAGACGACGAGGGTGAATGTCGGACAGGGAGAACGAGACTCGGAAGAACTTGCCCATACACCCACACCGGGAGAACGCGAGAGAACCCGTGCTGTGTTCTTCGCACTGCACTGATGGGATTTACGATTTTAACGAGCCCGAGAAAAGGCTAATGGATCGCGGGCTATCGATTTGGCCCCTCTCTCTCGCTCGTTTTCTTTCCCGATCGCGCCTTCGGCTGTGTTTCAGTCGTTTCTTCTTTATTTCCCTTCGGTTATGTACCATTGAACCGTTATTCCCTTTTCAACGACGAAGTTTATGGGAACGATGCGAATATTAATATTTTCTACCATTTTTATTAGACGTCGATCGATTAAAAAAATTTTTTTAAGTGTTATTCTATATTACGAAAAAATTATGCCGCTTCAAAATAATCGACGATTTAATTATTTTCCGTATAACTCCGTCGTCTTGCGATAAAAATACGATCGTTCGTATTTTATTAGTTTCTTTCCTGTGCACGACAAACTGGCTGCGTGTATCATTACGATAAATTCATGTCAGGGAAGAATGAAAGATTTCTTTTGTCTCTAGTGTCGAAACAGGCTTCATCACGAGAAAGCCTTTCACATCTCGTATTTGTTCCTATAATCATAAGTCACTTATCTCGACCGTAACTGAGAATATCACACGACGGATATGTTGCTTAAGGACATATCCGTTTTGCATAGTCCTCGTTTTCAAGAGTCGCACGTATCGCGTATTCTATAATACCGTTGGTGAATCCGAAGCAAGGATTTTCTATATCTCTTCGATCTAAGAGGGACGTATAACGCGTGGGACGACTCGGTCGATTCGTTGCAGTCATCAAACTCTGCCCGAGTTCGCGCCCGTTCTATATATATATATATATATATCGGAGTCTGCATCTAGGATAATATTCGTCCACGTGTGCTTACCTCGTGAGCCACGAGTGTATCCCGCAACTTTTCCTTCCCTGTGGTCCCTGCGCACTCAACAATTCTACTGCATGTCCACCTTGTTACGGTAGCATGTTTTCGAACACCGATAAGCTCCCACGTGATCCACTCGTCCGTATAACAAAGTATAGGTGGAGTGCAAATCAAATGCTACGAGGAAGGATTTCTCAGTCGTCAAGCCACGTACGTGATTAATTCGAGAAGATGGTCCATGCTTCGAGACTGATTTCTTTTTTTTTTCATTTACATAAGAAGCTACTAATTAAAATTTTCTATAAACAGAAATCGTATTCGACCAAACTTTACTGACTCCACGAATTACTGCCTATGTGACTGTAAATAATCTCGACTGACGGACTAAAATTATCGAGCTATTCTACGACGCGCAAAAGAATTCGAACGTACCGGAAGCATGATTTCTCGATGCCCCGGGGAGAACACCAAACAGTCGTCGATGACGTTTCACGAGAGGGGAGGAGAGAGAATGAATGAATTACGAGACGACGGTAGTTTGCCTTTGGGATCTTGCGAGTCATCTTCTACTGCGTAGCGCCTCCGACTTCTCCTTCATACCAATAAATATATATATAGCCACGTTTTAATACCTAGATATACGCCTGCACACCTCGTATATCCACAATAAAACATAACCAAAAAAATATATATTAAAAAATTGATATACCAGCGAATTAAAACAGCAAATCATACATTTTTATAAACGTGCAATTAAAAAAATAAAAATCTCCACAATAAATCAAAATAAATATTAAATTGATTAAAAAATTTAATTCCATCAAAATGTATCTAGATACAAATTACCCAATTCCCCGTTAAACGAAAGATCATATATTTTTTAATATTTTTTAATGTTCAATTTTTTTTTAGTGGATTTTTCTTAGCCCTGCGAAAAGTGTTTCGTGGCCACTGTTCGCACGATCAGCCACCGAGGACACGGATGGTCGACGAGCCGGACCGCGTGACAGACACTTTTTGCTGTAATATCTATAGTTATACGCGCGTATGAAACAGCGCAAAGCTATATAAGATCGCGCGAGAGACCGAGCGACTTAAACGTTCGCGTGTACGCTTGGTAATGCCGACATCGTTAAACCTTTATATATTTGTCAAGAGTATTTGAGTAATGTCCGAGGTACGAGGAGATCGAGGACTTGACGCTTTCTCACTCTTTCTTCGTTTCAGCCTCCTACCCTCCCCCCACCTCTCTCCATCCACCATCCCCCATCCGATCCTCCGATTCTACTCTCTTTCCATTCAGCGATTCTCGCATTCTCTTTTCACCGGCACGCGTGCACGTCCGTGCAATCGCACTTCACGCGACCGTTTCTACACGCTCGCGAAGCATTAAGCGAATATTTTTTTGCTTCGTTCGTCGCAAACGCGGGTCCAAGCTTTTGCGATCGAATCGCGAGTGTCATCCTGGCAATGATTACTGTGCACTAAAGTAAACATTCACGAACGACGTAATACAAATAATTACGGTTTTTTTTTCGTTCTCCTTCGAGTGCTCGCTTTCGAAAAAAGAATTTTGAAACAACACTCGACATCGTTCGTGCTCTATTAACAGCGATAGAACGTTAATTTATGAAAATAATGATAATAAATAATTGCTGTGTCATCAGCGAATTAAGAAAATATTGGGTGAAAGTAAAAAATGGTTTGCAAAAAAATTTTTATAAAATGCAAAAAAATAATTATTCTTCCTACGTGATAAAATATTATAAAATAACTAATGAATCGGAATTTATGAATTTACTGATGTCAAAAATTAATTCGTACTGAAGCGATTTGGTATGTAAAAAAATTTTCTCATTTTTGTAACTTTTGATGAATAATTTACGTTCTCGATCCACAAAGAACCAGCGAAGAAATGACTCGGTTTAATCGCGAGCTAGGATCGAAGATTTCTCGCATAACGAGACAGAGGAACTCGAGCAAAGTTGTCGAGGTAAACGAGAGGTACACCGAAGTAGAGAAAGACAGAGAGAGAGAGAGAATTCCAAAGTTCTTCGCTCTCAATTATAACGACGTTTTTCTCGCGACTCGTGCAGTCAGACAGGGTACAACTCGAACGTGCCTCGAGGGCACGAAATGTCCAATGAATATTTATCATAGAGCTGGGCTATTATTCACCGGCGTGACGAGAAATTAATAATCGATTTTGTGCCCACGGAGAAAGACCGAGAGAAAGAGAGAGAATCGAACATTGCACAGGAGCGAGAGCGTTTCGGTATGTGTCAGGATGAAATATAAATCGTTGGGAAGACTGATCTAGAAACGAAGCGTTGAGAATACCGTGGGCAAAGGAGTATCGAGGAATAAGAGCGGAGAGCGAGAAAACGGTAGCACGATCTTTGACGCCCGCTCACTCGGTGGACCCCACGGCAGACGCGCACGTAAACGCGGGCGCGCGGCGTCGTCTTCGCTCTCTTTCTCTTTACCGCTCGGATCGTTCCGGCCTGCGTGCGTTATAACTCGAGAACAACTTTGTACGGTCTATACGTATCTTGGAGAATGTCCAAAATCAAAAGGACTCGCGCCACGACTTTACGCGCGTTAAATTATCTCGGATACGCCCTTCTGACTCATAAACCGTCGATACGGACTCGCGCGAACCATCGGGACCCATATAAAGAGTGGCAGGTACAACCAGCCTAGAACCTGGAACGCCCACGTCTCACCAACCGACGCACACTCACTCATATTACGTGCTTTATATTCTTTCTTTCGGGAAGTATCGCGATACGAGGGCGAACTATATGACCGGAGACACGTAAGAAGATTATGGACGAACGATCGACTTATAATAATGCCGATATAGACGCCGGCCGTGAGTATATCGATTTCATGTTGCAAATTGCTCTATGAGTATCACGCAATTTAATCGCGATATCGAAATTTCGAGGTGTCGCTAGAATTGTGTAGATACGTGTAAAAGAAAACTAATCTATTCGATAGTGCAACGAAAATGTAAATAAAAAAATTGACAAATTCATTTGTAAATTTTTCAAAATTCTCCGACGTATTCAAATTTTCGCGGTTCGATCTAAAAGCGTAGTTATACCTACGAGTCGGATCATGAATTGTTTCATTACATAAAATAAAGTACGTAAATAAAAAAATATTCACGACACGCGCAAGAAAAGAAAAACGTATCGATCACTCGATGCAAATTACTTCATGAATCTCTCAAAAAACGTTGTCACGAAATCGTACTTTCGCGTTTCAACGCGATCGTGTGCGTGCATGATCGCGATATTTTTCGGACGTAAAGAAAATGATGGAATTAACAGAGCGCGTAAAAAAAATCAAATGAAAAATTAGCATGTCACGCAAATCTGTAGCCTCGAGGTTCGTGTAGGTACACCTGAAATACCGCGTACCTGGGATTTACGTCGTTACCCAGGGCTTTAGAAAAACCTACCGCCGGGCGGTAGCAACTGTGTGTGAGTTTGCCGCCTGGACGTTGGATACACCATGGTACATTGACCATCGCGATTCGACGGGAGAGCCGCTTTTACGACAACCCGTATGGGAAAAGTTGCACGCCGCTCGCTCGCGCGACGCACGCTTACACTCGCACCGACGCTTGGACCGTGCCTCGTACGCGCGATTCGCACCAACGTATTACATACCCTCGACGCACAACTACTCATGCGCGAGACGATCGTGCGCGCGTACTTAGCATAAGTCTCGCACCCGAGGCACTCTCTCATCGTATTTCATACTCTCGCCGCGCGTATAACCAAGCCGTATATGCGCGCGCATGTTCTTTTCCTCCCTTCGCAATATTCCTCTCGCTCTTCGTACACGCGTGAAATTTCTCCCCACAAACCCTTCCTACAACACCTTATGAACGCATTTTCAGCGAGTCGATGATTCGGGACCGACGTCCTTTTTCGGTCGAGCGTATCTCAAGATGCCCGACCTTTGCGTACTTCCTGTCTGACGAAGAAAAAGTCGACTGCGTTTTTTTAAAAACAACACCAACTATCGAAAATCGTCGAAAAATTACTCAAAAGTCAGGTTGATCTGAAGTAATAGCGTTTTTTTCGATCGCTCGCCGTAAAAGTGTCTGCGTATAAAAAACGCGATTACTTTTTAACCCAAACGAATGATATCGTTCTCAGCCTCAACGAGGTGTCCGAAATATCAAAGCGCGCGCATATATTCCCCTTGTGTATACATGTATATTCTCATTATTATACAACGAGCGCCCGTCGACATCTTAATACATAATTCGTCTTCATTTATAACTCGACGGAGTACTTATGCGCCTCGCTCACTTTATAAGGCGGTAATAACGCCGAAATAAAGTCTTTATACAAGCGCGACCTTATCAGCGTAATTCATTCGCACTCATCCAGCCCCCCCCCCCCCCCAGCTCTCGTACCCGCGCGCTGTATAAACCAGGCGTGCGCATAATACCCGGCGTGTCCTGCAGCATATCGCAGGATTACGCGTATTATATCCTTCGCACACTCATCCTCGACTCGACTGTCTCTTTCTATCTCCCTATCAACCCTTTAGCCTCCTCTCCCTCATCTCCCTGGCTCATCGCTCTTTCACACGGGCGCGTGGTCGTCGTCTTCCTCTTCGTGGTATCGTCGATTTCGCGGAAGATGCAAACGTGGTATTGCACACGCATCTTCGTAAAGATATGCCGAGGTTTTCCTATATGGCATTTGGTTACACGCGCTCGCGAGAACGGTAAGCCGACAAGATTGCACGACGTATTTCGACGTTAACGTCGACGATGATCAAACTGGAAATATCTCGGGGTACGACGCGTAATACAACTTGAGTCGAGCGATGCAAAATTATCATTTTATGGGAATGATGCGGGTCACTCGTGACCTCGAGGAAAATTACTTTCTCCGAATGATAATTTTCTTATAGAAATTATCATATTTTTCAATTTTATTATTTCTCTTCGTAATTAAAAACTGTGAATATTTGCCGAGTTATTCTAAATATATTTTTTTAATTACCTCGAAATGTATCGAGAAAAAAATGTCTCGAAATTTGGTGTGTTTTGATCACTTGGTGAACGATATTTATATTATCGAAATGAGAATTCGATTTTGGACATATCGCATATTTGTATATATTTTTCGTGCACGAAGGTAATATTTGTCACTTACTCGTGGTTGCAGGTTCTCTGGATACGTAGTGAAGATCCTGGGGCGACGAGAGATTGCATCTCCTCGCAACGAGCTTCCTTTTTATTTTCGATAATGTACAAGCTCAATTTGCACCACTCACTCGCGAATTTTAAATCAGTAACCGAAAAAAATACCGAAGCGATAAAGGCTCGAAAAGTGTCGAAAAAGCGCACAAAAAATAGCCAAATCGGTCTAGATGTCATCGATCAAGTTGTAAACGTCCGTGGTATATCGTATAACACGAATACATTCGTGTAACACAATTTCGCGTGTCATTCGACGACTTTTACAAATGCAATACCAATACCAATGCGAATAAATTCGTATAACACGAACGTATTCGTGTAATACGAATTTATTCCTACAACATAATGTCACGTGTCATTCGACCTCGCGACTCTCGTACGACTTTGCGGTACTTTCGGAGAATCAGCGAATTTTCGCGAGCAGCCGTGACCCCCCGTGACATCACTCCACTAAATATTCGAGGGGCTTCCAACGTACCCAACCGTATCATTCCACATTCTCGTATTAAAATAACACACTTCACACCTGGGAAACGCGATATCCTTTATCGATTTCTCGCCCTCGAAGTAGCTTCTCCTCTTTCAAAAAAAAAAATAAGAAAGATTTATAGGATTAACCTTATTCGCCTTAGAATTTGACTTTGCGTACGGCATTCTCGAATAAATTTCTCGCAAATCGTACAATGATGAAAAAATCTGAATATTCGTATAACGAGTTTTATTTTTACATTATCTCTCAACGTACTACGAGAAGAATAAAATGTACGATAATCGTGGCCTGGTCGATTTAGACTGGAATGTCCCATACATATACAAAATGTAATACTTCAATATCACCGATGCCCCAGGTATGACTCGTGTTGTATCTACTATCGGCTATCTACTTCATTGCCTGTACAGCTCCTCGCGACGTGCGTATATAGAGAAATAAGTGCATAGAGTAGTACGCCGCCTCGGAGATCCCGGGACGAAAGCGATATTTCAACGCGCTCGTATCGCTCGAGTTATAAACTCCGCGGCGAGAGCTTACTTGTCGTTTCGTACTTCTTGCTTTGCGTCTTGTTCAACAAATAAGTATCCGCCGTATTCTTGGTATATGGAAGTATATATTTCGACAGTTTCAATCCATGATTAACGTGCTATAACCGTATCTAGGGGGATGACGTACGCGACAAAGAATGACAGTGCCAAACTGAGAGGTACCCGTGCAATCCTCGAGAATTAAAATAAATCATAAAAATACATCCTCGTACCGTGCGCGACTACCTTTCGCTCACCGATCCTACCAAGACAGTCTGACCTTTTAATAATGCATTATTCACGATTTGTGATCTAATTTTACTTGGAACAAATCGTAAAATGGGTCAACTGTTTGAACAAAGAATTTAGCAAATCTCGCCATTATCAATTCGAATAACATAGTGTGCATTCGAACGTTGATGCAAAAATGAATTTTGTTATTTTTATTGTAAAAAAAATCTAGTTTCAATTTGTTCGTTAAAAATGTAAACTCGATTTTTTTATATCGTTTTTGACTGTTTCTTTTTATTCCCGTAGGACGTGGAATTATCGCTTTATTCCGCGGAGGGCGAGATAACGCGTGATAATAGAAGGTGAGACAGAACGAATTTGCGGCAAGTTTTATTGCATCGGGACTTTCACACGTTGTTTCGGGATATTCGTTATCATTTTTTTCGAGGTTCTCGAGAATGTACTTAAGATTCTTGAATCTCTCTTTCGGTGTCTCGAGGCGCGCGTTTTCGTCGTGAATATCGCATATAGCAGCGCGTTAAAGTCACGCGACCACTATGGTGGGCCAGCGCGCCTTCTCTTATTATCATTATTATCCCGCGGTAGAAACGATGAATAAAAAACGCGAGTCCGCGAGACTGATAAACGACTGTCCGGAAAACGTCTCGGTGGAGATAAAATACGATCGAGGGAGAAATCATCCCGGCGCTGACTTAATTTGGGTCGTTAGAAAGGACACCGCGAGAAGAGTATCGCGCGCGCGTCCTTCGCTCTTGCGTGTAATATACCCGGTCCGGCCCTCATCCCTTATTCTCCCCTATTGCCCGCACACAAGCGATAAGTCATTTTAACGATAAGCCACGGGGCCCACACGGATGAAAGTCCTCACGAACGTATAATGGACGTGCGATTTATGCGAATGCTAATACTCTCAGTGTGTCGAGACGCAATGCTCTCGCGATGGAAATTTTCAATGGAATAAACTTTTTTTTTTCATTAGGTATACGTGGTTTATCCGCTTTCCTAAGCTAGACAATTATTCCTATTAGAATGGATAAATTGAGTCAACAGAACTGTGAAACTGGAAAAATCGAAATTGACAGATTTGAGATCGACGACGTGGAATGGACAATTTGAAAACACTGACAAAATTCCAATTGACAGGATCAATTTTTGACAGATTTGACACACCGCCATATTCATAAAAAAAATGCGACATTTTCCGAAAAAAACAAAACTCTCGTGGATACAAGGGGTTTATATCGCATGAGACCTAAAAGAAACCGTGAGTATCCGCGGCGAAGGATCAACGATCGAAGTCCTTTGGATATGGGGGAGGGAGAAAAAAAGTTACGAAAAAAGAAGTTCGAGAAGAGAGGAAGCGAGAGAGGAAGAGAGAGAGAGTGAGAGAGGGAAGGAGAGGGTGCTCTCTGGCCCCTCCAGGCACCGAGCATAAATCGCCACGGACAGACAGCATGTTCGACTAATTACAGATCCCTGATTACCGCGCGCGAGCGCCTTTGGTGGGCGCGACTCCTTAGCTACGGCTAATAAAGAAAAAATAATATTAATAAACGTTAATATCGCGTCCGGGCAATCTCTCTTCCCGCGGGCCAAAACGGTGTTTATTAATTTATCGACCGAAGATCCGATAAGCGGTTCGTGGCTGGGCTTGGCGAGGCTCCAATCTCCCACTTCTTTTTCCCCTTCGATCTCATAGAGTTCGTCAGTTTATCCTCCTCCGATACTTCTGTCTGGGTCAAAATGGACGCAACGGGAACTATCATTGGGAGTCTTCGTTTATCACTCGACGTATCTACATGACTGGATATTTTGTGCTCGTCACAATCGAACCTGGGATGATAATGTTGAATCGACACTTCGAGAAAATTTCAGTCACGCAGCGGGTTATTGAAAATTAAAGTATCACGATAATTGAGAGAAAGGAAACTCGTCGATTTTTATTTTTTTAAACTTTTCGTCAATATTTAATCAAACGGTTCCTGAAATTTTCAAGCAAATTATTTATACAACATGATTTAAGAAAATTATAGAGCGAATATATTATATTTCAAGTAAATATTTCGTTAGAATCTCTGACGCGATGACAGGCGAGATAATCCTCATTTTGTTGACGCAATCAATAACGACGACAAAATTCGTCGAAAAACTGTATTTAGGCTGACAAATTTTCATAGCTCCGGGGGTACTTAAAAAATCTTTATTGTATGAATATATATAATTATGTTTTTAATTGATCAATAAAAAAATTTAATTACCTATTTTTATTACCTGTTGAACATTCAAAAAAAAATCGTTCGGTGGAATGCAGCTCGAACAAACCAACAGCCATAACGAACCTGTATTCGAAAAGTTACTATCCTCGTCACGAATAAACAAAAAAAAACCTTCAAGACCGCATGCGGGTTTGAATTATTAATGATGAAATATTTCGCACGACCCTCATTGATAAGCCTCGTCACGAAAGTGACATCGACCAATGCATTAATCCATCTACCTCAACGACGATCGGAGTCAAGAACGAGCCGAGCATCAAAGTCAAGAATTATAATGGAAATGCCTAATTGCAATGCAACATCGGAGTCCCGACGTGTGATAAGCCCCGAGATCGTTGGAGGAGGTGTGAGTATATAAAACCGTGGGGTAAGCGATCTTCCTGGTAAATCGAATGGGCGGCCACAAGTGGATTGAGGATTATTAGACGTCCGAGCTTTTTGCCTCGGCGTACGTCCCACCGTACGTACAACGAGGCTCGCTGGCACATTTGAACGGTCACTTCCGCGTGGGATCTCACACAGGACACTCCGACCAAGGAGAAGACGATGAAGAGAAGTAAAAAAAATGAAGAAAAATAAACGAGGAAGAATAAAAATGGCCCGAGGCCTCGCAGGATGGACTCGCACCGACGCTCGTACTCTTCTCGTTCCAACAACCCAACATACACACATATACACACATACGGGCACGCGCGCGCGCGCGAGCCCTTGGTTGCGGACTCCACTTTGACGAGAGATTTATTCGCGGCATTAGATTCAACTAGACTCGGCGTTCTTTTCACCCTAAGGAGCAGATCATCTTAATGAAGTGTAGCGAAAACCGGCATCGCATCGCACCGCTGGATAATGTTTTCACGGATAATTAATACACCCTCTTTGCGATAGTCGAGAGAGAGAGAGAGAGAGAGAGAGAGAGAGAGCTCGTTGATGAGACGAGCTTTCTCCCTCGTCTTAACGAAACAGCTTGAAGCAAGACCTTGATAAATACAGCAGGTTCGATGAAAGCCATCAATTAATTAACTCTCGTGGTCATTCGTGCGAGTTGAGACAACGAGAAATATTGATTTATCGACATCGACTTTATCTCACACGCCTTCAACTAAATTCACTATGAATTCGAACGTATTTATCGATCAAAGTATGTTTTAAAATTCGACTTGATTTACCCACGAATGAAAAAAGAATTAAAAAGTGGGTATTTAAATCTAGCCAAATTCGAACTGTTGATTCTTATCGAGATCAAATTTAATCGTAAAATAGAAGTTTTTTTGAAAATTTATAGTAAAATCACTCTTATCACTCGTCATAAGCAGACTTTAAGAAAATTTATTTAAACATGAGAAAACGGATAATGTGTATTTTAATCGAGCAATAATTAAGCCGCTGGTTCTCCCGGAAATAAAATCCCATCACAGAATTGACTAACTAATTTTTTAAACATTCTCTAAAATTCTAATCAATAAACTTTATGAAATTTCAACCGCGAACAAGTTCAGCAACACGATCATCTTTCTCATATTACAAAATTTGTTTTCATCCCAGTTTCTTCGTTTACGCTAAATAAATATAAATATAAAATTTATACGTACATATAAAGCATTTATATACGTTCAGCATGAACGAAGAAATTATATATACATAGATATTATGCAAAGAGATATACAGAACTCGAACGAATACCAGTTCGATAGATAAACGCTTACGTTGAGAAGCGATAGAGAGCGAGAAAAGAGAGTTCGGACGATGTGTGTATTCGAAGGAAAAGTAACGACCACCTTTAATGGCAGGTGTAACAAATCGCGAACTACAAATTCCTTACGGACGATGTAAATCGCTCTATAAATCGGTGCCTATATACTGTTTAGCCAATTAGCAAGAAGCGTATATATATATGTGTGTGTGTGTGTGTGTGTGTGTGTGTGTGTGTGTGTGTGTGTGTGTGTGTGTGTGTGTGTGTGTGTGTGTGTGTGTGTGTGTGTGTGTGTGTGTGTGTGTGTGTGTGTGTGTGTGTGTGTGTGTGTGTGTGTGTGTGTGTGTGTGTGTGTGTGTGTGTGTGTGTGTGTGTATATACGCGTATGAATCTCGGTTGGTCGAACTCGGCGCGTTTGCCGTCGGGACGAGACCAAAACGAAATAACAAAAAATATGTTTTCCACGCACGCTTACGTTACCACCAACCACCACTCGTCTCCTTCCACCGATCTATAATTTAGCTCGAGAGGAGTTTCGCTTCTGGCATTCCCTGAGTTTTTTCACTCGTACGGAGGACGAACGCGCGTGAGCCTAACGAAGATCGTGCAAATACAACGCTATAAAACACGCGCGAGGCAAAGTACCTGACGATTCTATCCGGACACGATGACTCGAACGAGAAAAACGAAGCGTAAAACGAGAGGATCGAGGGTAAAGAAGAAGGGATGACACGATGGGACGAGAAAAATGCGCGCGTCATGATTTTGATTTATCATCGGTCGTCGACGAGCTATGGAAATTAACGACGAGAACGTGGCGAACCGGAAGTTCCATTAGCCGGACGAGACAGAAGTGCTGATAAAATATCGAATCGTGTGCGTGAGCACCGGAGACTGATCGAGTTCGCATTTGCGCAATACGATTATTCGATTTTATCGATTATCCTCGAAAGCCGATTTGACGAAACTCATCAACGGAAATTTTCGGACGTCGTTGACAGCTTAGAATCTACCACGACGAATCAGTCTCATCTATACGAGCGGAATTTTAAGCTCGCTGAGCCCTTCGATTATCCATGACATCGAGATGCTTCTGTTTCGAGCAAAATCCGCGAGGAGCGACGGCTATCAACGGATTTGCAAGTCTGATGAGCGTCAAAACAGAGCGAGAGATACCGAGGACTTAGGAATCAAATGTGAGTGGCGTGAATCGTCCAACGATCATTGTGGAAAGGGAAATGCACGCGTGTGTCTCGTATCGCGAAAGTAGCGAGCTTTGCGTGTCTTTGAAGAACCGGTATACCATAGAACTCGTGTCCGAGATAGACAGAGAGAGAGAGAGAGAGAGAGCTGAGTGGGGTAGACTGAGAGAATTCATGATGACGAATCTAGGCGTGTCCGGAGACTCGATTACAATTTTACGAGCTATACGACCTCAGGCGGAACAACGCACGGTGCTTTATGGTGTACAACGCGGCTTCGATACGATCCTGCGAATGCCCAGGACCAAGTGCGGCACATATCCATCAATCAGCCACTCGAGAGGACAAACCGGAGTATTCATGAAAATTTCATTTCGTGGGACAGTTTAATCGCTCGAGATTTCACGCGATGTACAAGAGTACGAGACGATTATTCGAGTACAGGCGGAAATTGGATGAGCCTTAGAACGACATGAAAAACGAGATTGTGAACGAAGACGTTTGACTGCGTTCTATGTGCACCGAGAAGCTGTATCTTTCGTATGAAAACAAGCATCCATTTTACACATGGGTCGATCGACCCATGTGTAAAATGGACATCGCCGTAGGCTTCAGAAAATTTAAGTTTTCGACGCGTCTTGTCTCGCGTTCGTTCTCGGCCGCGTGAAAAGGCGTTTCGGCGGCAACCGATAAGAAAATCAATCGTGTTCGCCACGAATCATCGTAAATTGTCGTTAACCGACAGGCCGACGTGGCCCCGGACGAAGAAGAGAGCCGGAGGCTCCCGCAAACCACTCTTCGGTCAATCCTCGGTTGTTGTGCCAAGCCGTGGCAGCGCGTCTCGGGCCCAGGCATAAAAATGTCAGCGACGGCCACCGCGTAGCATCGAGCACTACGAGTGTTTGGCCGTTTTCGGACGTCTTATATGGTATGCGTGTACGCTCGAATAACGAGAGGCTTCTCGCGCGGGGGGGTTCTCTCTTTCGAAAGAGAGAAAACAGAAGAACCGACACGAAGGGGCTGCAAAGAAAAAAATGAAAAAAAGAACCATTGAAAGTCCAATGTCCGCGTGAGTTTGCGCGCGAGCGCGCTTCTTTTTAAGGATCAAGGTAGAAGAATAGCGGAAGATATACGATCGCTCGAGTGCGTGCGTGTGCAAAAGTTAGACGCGCGAGAGAAAAGGGAAAAAATGCAAACAGAGACATTCCGCGATCCCCGCGACGACGCGAAATTCCAACGATGCTTCCACGAACCTTTGTAATATCCACGTCAAAAGGCTCTCGTTCTCGCACTTTCATCCGGCTGCCGTGGTTCAATCTCGAGTTGCTCTTATATTTTTTGACAATTTTATGAGATCTTTTCTTAAAGACACGTTGCTAATGGCGAATCGAACAATCTCGCCAACAAATTTGTAAATTATTTATTCGCGTATTTGATATTTATACCGGACACGATGTTTTTAGTTCAGATTAAATCTACAGTTTGCCTGCCAAGCGAGCGTAGAAGAATATGCTTGTGCGAATATATATGGCAATGTAGCGTTGTAATATATTACGTGCATGGTCAAGGTCTATCGAGCTATAAAACATTTTCTAATTTATTTCACGAGCCACCGTGGCAACTTGGGCAGCAAGATTCGGTCTCTCCCTTTGTCTCTCTTCCTCTCTTATTTTGTTTCTTTCCTGCTCATCGTCTCCGTCTCACAAAGGCTTTTACTTATACCAATTATAGTAATGTATACATATACACACACGCAGCTATACCTGCTGGTATATAATAATATTAATTAATAATAATAATAATAATAATCGTATTCTTATTATTCTAAGTGTATAGAAACTTTAATTATCAAAACTCCCGCGTGGTGTCGCCACCGTACCGACCACGTGCCGCGCGCACTTATCGTGGAAAAGATGGAGGCGTCCGAAGAATTTCACTTCTTTCCTATATCGCGAAGTCACGATTAACCGCAAATGCGTTATGAAATCGATCGTTACGATAGTAAGAACCTGCCGATGCCAATATTTCATTACTAATAATAACGTTTTGTGCGAAATTCTCGACGTGAAACGTCCCGCGCGAAACGAGGTTAGGTCATGTGACTTTGCAACATGCGCGCTCCCCAACGGAGGCGTCGCGAAAGTTTGGCCAAACGTTCTTGCACACGATTGAACATCGGCATCGTAAAGTACGACGGCAGAACGACGCGAATAGACACAGAGAGTCCTGTATACGCGTACAAACGCATTTCTCTCGAGTCGCGTATATGCTCGCGTATGCGTATCTACCTACCGCCGATGAGAGAGCTCATCGCATTATCCTCGGATAATTTTCTCTACCAACGAGAGGCGGGCCACCCCACGAAAGTCTCTCGCAGCAATATAGCGCGCGTGCGTTGTACGCGCATCTTACACGCGTAAATCAAATTGCCCTGCGAGCGTACGCGTCTCTCGCGGGCTTCGGCTTAGCACGAAATTTACTGCCAAGTGCCGGCGTGGCCCCGGCAACTGGTGAACGTGAAAGCGAACCAACACGATTGTCTGCCAGCGTCGAAACTCGTCGTTTCTTCCTCGTCCCACCGCGTGAAACTTTGCGGGAAAATTTCTCGACGTCTAACATTGACAAATATTTGCTCGATAGCGCGATAGTCGAGTCACGACCTATTACTCGCACGAATCACGATATTATCGTGTGACTGATAAACTCGTATAAAACGAAAGAAATATTACCCCGGAAATTCTCATTCGGATCGATAATTTACGTAGTTTAAAAAATGCTCGTTCACCCGGCAAATTAAAAGACAAACTCCTGGTGTAAATTTCTTATCGACCGATAAATATAATATTTTTTAAAAATTGTAATTACTCGTAAAATACTAAATCATCAAAGTGAAGTAATTAACTCGAATTTATATTTACACAAAACGATTCCCTTCCGTATTCGAGATAAATTTATATTCAACCGTTAATAATTTACCGGTTAATTGATTAAGTTATCGAGACTATTAATGAGAGGAAGAGTACGAACGCGTTGAATCGATTAAGACGATGCACGGTAAAATCTCAATTCGGTGTATATAAGGACGAAAACAAAAAGAAACGAACGACGGAGATTGAAACGGGGAGGGGGTGGGAAGGGAACACGAGGTATAATGGCGCACGGTAGTGTATTATATACCTACTACAACCTCGTCCCCCGGAGAAAGCACGATATACGGTATATCTTATATATACACTGTTGGCCGGGTATATAATACGCGAGGGAAGAGACCGCGAAGTTACAAGAGAGCGAAAAAATAGCGAGCAAATATGGGCACGGTTGTTTCTATGTGCGCTTCCCATTAACGGCACCCACGCATGATCTTGCTGCTGCCGTTCGTACTCGAGTGCGTAACACATATGCGCTCACGTACAAAGGCACACACGATAAGAAACACACGGACGTGTTGTAAAGACCGCGAAAGCGCAAAGACATCGCATATGGGCCCGCCCGCGTGATGAGAGACGAACGACGGAGTCGCGAAATGTACGTAGGATTTCTTAATGGTTCTCCGGGATTGAATTTATCCCTCGGCTCACAATAACGCGCCCGGTAAAACGGGAAAGGTAAATGGATACGTTCGAAATAAATTAAAAAAAAAAACACAAAATTTGGTTAGTACAAAAATGTGTTTAGATCAAATCGATTTAACGATAAACAATTATCTTTGTTTTTGTGTATTGCGTTTTAATTTTTGGATCATTTCAAAATCCTTCGATAGGAAAAATTTAACGTTTTTTGTTATTCGTTTAGGGAAAATGGAAGCTTCGTTCGCGCACGCGCGACACGATAATAGTTTGAATAAAATTGGAAAACGATAAAAATAAAAATGTTACGTTAGGTCGCGAGCGAAGGTGACAATAAAATGTATGAAAGATACCCGAACGAAATTGAAGTATTTTACGCGCGGTGCTGTCGTTCCAGCGTCGATACGAGAGTTTCCAGCGACCGTACTTAGACCGTATACGCTCTTGCGATTTTTATTAAGGTAATTCTGAGAGAGCCCCCGACGACGCGACAAAATTGCCACAACCTGTTGAATGCCCGAGCATTTGAATACTCATCCTAGCCGCATTTATATGTACGCGCATACGTATACACCCGTTGTATAAAGTATATGAATACGTGCGAGACGGAAAGTGGTGATTCGAAAAGTTTTCACCGTTGTCTCGTGGTGACTCGCGCCAAAAGATGACACGTTGTATACATATATACACATGAGCAACAGCAAAGTCTCGAGAGATTCGTGCAAGGGTTGGTACAGGACGACATATAAGAGAACAAGAGAGGAACAGAGAGAGAGAGAGAGAGAGAGAGAGGAGGAGGAGGAGGAGGAGGAGGAGGATTCAGTGCCCAGTCGCGTGGTGTCATATGCGGGGTTGAAAAAAAATTTAAGGCGTCTCACTACGCGAGAAGAGAGCACGGCTGGCACACTCGGAGTCTGCCAGGACGTTAAACTATGAACAAGGCATACAGGCGGCACATAATATTCCTCCTTCGTCGTTACCGTGGTCGCCAGCTCAGAGAGAGGAAGAGAGAGAAACTCACCATGGAGTAATATATATGTACATATGCAAATCTGCGTACACAATAATATTATCGTACAGTACTGGGATGCATCCAGCGCGATAAAGATCACAATGCCCCACTCATAACCCAGAGAATATGTATATATATATGTGTGTGTATACAGTATTATATGGATAAAGGAGCATACGTATGGGGCACTCCAGGCTGAATCGTCCAGGTTATCACCCTGACAGATTGTTTTGCCCCTACTCTTTGCACCTTCTTAGTTTACTACTAGGCAATATAACCAAAAACAAGTTTAAATAAGGTTTCTGTTTTTTTTAATTTTTATTTTCGATTTTAATAATATAGGAAATCTAAATTTCGGAAATTAGAAAATTCGAGACGCGTTTCTTGTTTACGTTTGAAACTGGGTCAGTGGAGTATGGAAGCTTGAGGAAAATATCAAGGGAAAGCCTTGCACGATGCACGAAAAATGTATATGGACAGAAAACATTATAGTATGTAAAATCAAAATTTACTGTAAATAAATTTCAAGCTATAAATCATTCTTCTATTTTCTGAAAAATTGATCATCTAAGCAGCGTCCCTCGACTTTGTACCGCACAATTAATATCGAGTTTGCGAAAATTCGGGACGTACGGAAACGTATGTAAATTAAATGAATTAATTAATTTTAAATTAATTAAAATAATCAATTTAAATTTTTTTGAAAAAGTGTCAAAGTAATAAGAGTGTCGTAAGGTCGCGGTTGTACGCGGAGCTTGGTCCAGTGTGAAAATCCTGAAAGATGATAGTCGGAAGAAACTACAGAGTCTCTTCATATTTTCTTCGTCTCTTCGTAAATATTATCCTCGCTTCAATCACACCCCGATCGATTTAGTCCAAAATGCCCCGTATATACGAACGTAGCCATCGTATAAGTCGGCCGCGAGACCGAACCCAAAACAAGAATAAGCGATAGGGAAGGGTTCGACTCATTTTCGAACACATGCTAAATTATTCTCAAAAAAAAAGTTTCACGAGTAACTCCTGACGCAATTGCGATCTCTTCTTGGGTTATATCGTATACGAATGGAGGACTACGGGTATTATATCGATAAATATATATGCAAACACGGGTGTGCCATGGTGACAATTTACCTCGTCCCGTTTGTAAAACTATGCACGCGGTTTCTGCGTTTGTGCCACATACTGCGATAATAATAACAATAACGGTAATAATATACGATCGAAAAGCAAACAGAAACTCGGCCATCATTGCACCGTAGTGCAATAATACGCGACAGCCAGCGCGCGTATTTTAGTATTGTGGAAATTGTCGTAAAAGAGAATTTATTCAATTTTGGTGTTGAGGCTCTCCCTTTCGAAAGGGGCGAACGAGCGAATAATTTAAATGAAACGAAGAGGAGGCAGAGGTATGCACTTTAATTGTAAAATATGTAGATGTTAATGTATTGTATCGGAGGACTTCGAGTGCTCGCCTGAGTTATGAAACGAGTCTATTAACGATTGTGAAAATCTATAGGAGGCTCGCTTCGATTCGACGATAAAGAATATCGTGCTAGCGACAATAACATTATACAAACTCATTTCGTAGCTATAATACATCGTCGCGAGTGATTTAATCGACCGTAGTGTCTATTTAACGTCAAAGATTCTCAAACTAATTCATCAACTACGGTCGTAGCAGTTTGGTCAAACCAATAATTCTTCTCGATACAACTGGGGAAAAAAACATTGACAAACTATACAAGTCATCCCCCAAAAATTCGAAAATCTCCTTACGGTTCGATTCGATAAATACGACTTATAATTCCAGTCTTACGAATAATCAGTGTCAAACTTGTCCCTTCCGAGATGGTCTAGAGGCAAAGTCGTGTGGTACTCCATCGTGTACCTATATACGTATATACAGCTTCTTATATGCAAAAGCATGCCGTGTCGCTGTCTCGAAGCAATCAACGACATATTCGTAACGAGTAGCGCAATTATGAGGGGCGTGGCGGTCGCGTAAGTCTCACAGACGAGATCACAGAGAGAGTAAGAGAGAGAGAGAGAGAGAGAGAGAGAGAGAGAGAGAGAGAGAGAGGGAAAGAAGTATTACCATCGTGGCGTGTGTTACGGCGCCGGCGAGTGCTAAATCGTTCGCCATCAAAGTATGTGCGATCGTTTGACGTGTTAGCCATTCTGCTGAGCTCACAATCACTTCGAACATAAATGTTTACGCGCATGCGTGTGCGTATTTATAAATGCACGCGCGCCCTCTCGTGTGTAATATCGTCCTCTAAATACGCCGGTACAAAACCGTAACGCGAAAGTACGAACGGAGTACAAATACACGCGCGCATACTTATAACGGTGTGTGCGTGCGCGTCGTAACGTAACTCAACCCGAGGCCCGTTTGGTCCGTGAGGCCGTAGCAACGTATCAAAGATGCAAATGAGCCAACATAATTCGTCGTTTGCGAGCTGCAGTAAGACCGAGATTCTTGCCCGAGTGGAGCAAAAAGGGCGCGTAATATTCTCGTTGAGTGGTACGAGGTAAAGCTCCGCGTCGAATACTTACGGGGCAACGTGATCAGTACAATGCTATTAGATCATAGAAACTTGCCTCGAGGTGCTCGGCAGCTACGGCTAATTTTAACCTCGATATTCACGCCGGATTGCACGCAACGGTATTCGTGATGTAGTGCTGAAAATCGTGGCGATCGAACGATTCAAAAAAATATCCTTATTTATCGATATTGTTATTATCGATAACGTATCATTTTCCAAGGAACTTGACGCGATCGATAGAATCGATTATTAATCATTCGTTTTTGTTTATTTTGCACGGATTTAAATGCAAGAGAAGATATTGAGCGTCGATAAAAAATCGTCGATTTTTCATTATTTTTCAATATTTTCATTAAAAATGATATTTATATCGATTTATTGATAACCCTGCACAATTATCGTGATAAATTCATTTTTAATGATTTCTTCATTGTCCTGAATACGATCTCCTAGGGGTTGAAGAGAGGAATTGATGAATCGAGTAATTATCGATAAACATTGATAAATATTTTATTTAATTTTTTTATTTAAGTAAATAAATTATACATTGCTTATCACGTCCGAAGCCTTAAGGAGACGCTGATCGAGCGATCGATCACTGGAGCTTTGATCGAAATAAAAATACCCCGAGAGTATCGCGCGAGCGCTATGCAAAATTCGCACACAAACTCGGCGTGCGTACTCAGCTCGATTAACTGAATATAACGTAAACGCACCCGGTAGTACATAAAACATCGTACCTACGCTCAATCTCGTAGATACTCACCTTTCCGCTCGATCTTACGCCTTCTTCGTGAAAATGCAAATTTTCATCAGATTATTACCTCCCCCGTACGTACTTTCGCGGTCATACGTGCGCGCGTGACGCGCGATGAAACTGACCTCCCTTTTATCGCGACGCCTGTGCCGAAGCCGTCGTTGGAAGTAATTTAGCATCGAACGAGGTCAGTTTCATCGTGAGGTTACTCGAAACGAAACGCGCGCACACACGACTCTATTACATCGCGTACTTATCTCATTCGCGCTCTTTCGTTCCGCGTATCCGATCTGCTCGTACTTTTCACCGGCTCGTGACGGGATCGGCATGAGAGCTTTATATATTTATTTTGCTCGCTCTTTTTTATATCTCGAGGATAAAATTATTCGTTTTTTTTCTTCTTCTTCCTCGCTCGAATGCGAGAGAAGACGAGGGATAAAAAGGGGTAAGAGAAAGAGCGGGAGAGCGTAATTGGCTCGTGAAATTATCTGATTCGAACCCACACCCCCCGAGGCGCATCGGGCGCCCTTCCAACAGACCCGACTACTCCGGTTGCACTCGCGAAACTAATCGAGCCGCACACTTCTCTGGTTCAGTGCGCGGAATCGGCGCCGACCTTTCGCGATCTCGCGGGCTTGATTTTTCGCTGTTTTTCTTTTCTTGTTTTTCAAGCTACGATCTATTTCACCGATCAAGTGGAGGGCGCTGTAAAAAAATAATAAAAAAATAAATTAAATAAAGGGTACGCGTATACTTTGTTACTTTCGCGTGTCGCTAGTTTAAAGCCTCCCACACGCGGCAGGCCACACGGAGAACCCATGCGGAGAAAGCAGCCCGCGCGTAGTCTCTTCGAACGAATTTACGGCGTTCGAAGTACGTATACGTTGCATCGTATAGAGAACCGTGCGCGCTTTTCAAGTGCGGAAATCCACGCGGGTCAGCCTTTCGTAACGGATAATGTCGGGTAATACGGACCATCGAAAAATCATTTTTATAAATTATTTGTCGATTGACCAAAAAGTAATTGGATCTCTAATGCACGAATGTAAACGACCATCTATTGGATAAAAAGCATACTTAATTTTTGGCCAATTTGTCCAAATCGTCAATTCTTGATATTATTAATTGGCGTTAAAAAATTTGGACACTCTAAAAAGGCGAGTTTTTCGAGTCTGCCTGTATCTTCTCGTTTCGAAAATTAATAATGGTGAGTCGGTTCGTATTTACCCGCCGTATTGTTGCGAAAGAATTCTCATGGTTTAGCTTTAACGATCGGGGTGTCCCATATTACCCCACTTAACCCTTCACGCACGTCCGTCCTCGGTGCGTAAATAAAATCCCCGTTATTTCGCGGGTCTCCTATATACCGCCGTTTTTCTTCCCTTTCTTTTTCATCCCGTTCGTTTCGTTTATTTCTTCATTTCCACATAGCGTATACAAGGCCGAACTCGCATTTATATGGTCGGAACCACGGGAAGTCGGACTTTCTTTTTTTTCCCCTTGCAAATTCGTCGGAGACTTTTATCATCGCACGCGAGTTTATTGTATTTATGCTACTGCGGTACTGTCGCGCTAAACAAACACGATTTTCATAATGAAACGGAAAAATTCCATCCTCGCGTATTACATTTATATGGGGCATTCCGAGGCAAATCGACCCGAGGGTTCAGCCATCTCCAGCCTCGTTATTCTCTCCACTCCATTATTGTTTATATCCTCGTTTCGCTACCAAAATATCCACGATTTATTTACAACCCCAACGATAATTTATTTTTCATTTTTAGAGCCTAAACCATTCACCCTTCAACCCCTTAAAAAGGGGAAAACGTTTTGCCTCGAACAAAAACGGACAGCGTCTGTTCGCATTAAACAAAGAATCCAACATTTTGTTCCATTACAGTGTACCATTCGTGTCAAGATAATTTCTTGCAACTTCGTAGTTGTATAAAAAATATTGTTTTTGAACGTCAATATGCATATATATGGGTGTAAGACACGAACTATCGCAGCATGATCGAGATCGAGTATCTATACGCGATTATCCGCGCGGATATACATCTATATACTCGTACATGTACTAGCAACATAATATACAACGCGTACGGACGATAAAGACATTCGCGAACGTAGAGCGGATCGCTCGCGATATTCGATTCGTAAATTTTGTCTTAGCGACAGATACGATCCTGGAGCGCTGCCCTCCTGCGTAATTTCTTGGTCCTGTCCTCTCTGATTTCTACTGTACATACACATACTTACATATGTATATATATATATAGTAAGAATCGCGATATAATTCTCCATACTACTATTGTACGTTATAACGTTATAATATATATCGTACGTATATATCTTATAGAATATTTATTTCCCCTTTGATTGCGGGCAACTGCCTGATTCGAACAAGAATGCAGTTGGTGCGTTTTCTCTCAGATGGCATTGACAACAGAGTTACACTCGTGTTAGTTCACGCACGAGGAAAGGGGAACGAGAGTAGCAAAATACATCGAGAGGGAACTGACGACGAGATCGACTTACCGTGTAGGAGTAAGAAAAGTAATTTATTTATAAGTATATATACATATATATATATATATATTTATAAATGCACAAGAGATATCGCGTTCGGGATTCACTGTCGTTAATGAGAAAGCAGGAAACTCGAGGGAGTGTCGTTCGAGTCGATCTCATTCTCGTCTTGCATGGAGATATATATATATATATAAAAGGATGAATACGATAAAACCGCACAAATTGGTTCGATCGTGCAACAAATTCTCAGGGTGCCTCGATCCTCGTCCAGCTTCTCCGTTATAAATAAAAGGTACGTGCGATCGCACGTACATTTGTATGTCATATCGATACGAAGTCCAAGTCGGAGTGTACGGTGAGACAGCGAGGAGAAAATATAATCGTGAGAGAAAAATAATGAGGAAAATTACTCGTACATGTATCGCGAATAATTATGCGAAACGGTTCGAATCTGTTTTTCAAGCGTAGGATCGTAATATTTGTAACGGAATTTTCAGTATATCGTAATTTAAGGAGTTGAACTGCCACGACGTCTGAAGTTTCGATGGGCAATTTGATTTTATTTCGCACTTTTATGATGTGAGACTGTGTGTGTGTGGGGGGGGGGGGTGATTATGATTGTGAGTTTTACAGGCAGAGGGGGATAAATATTCAAGTATCTTAGTTGTCTATTAACTACCAATGGCGGAATGATAACAGAACTCGATCGATATTGATAAGGAATAATGGCGATTTCTTCAATTTAATTAAAATATTCTCTCTGCAGAATAAACGCAATTATTTCCGTGAAAATAAGAACCCGTTCGATTTAACGGTGATAATTAGCTCGAATAATAATTAATTGAATAATAATCTCTATTCTATTTTTTTTTTTGAGAAAAAAAGACAAAATTTAGAACGAGGCAGATCCGGGCAAGATTTTTCTACGAAATCGTTTAAACGAAAAAATCCATGCGAGCTCCGCGCAGCTGTAATCGAAACAGCGACGCGACAGTAGCACTCTCAAAAAGAGGTAAAAAAGAATGTCGAAACTAACTGCCCCGCGCAGCATCTCGCAGTGCCACACGCGGCACACGATGACACTTCGACGCGGTAGTGTATCTATATATATCGAAATGAAAGAACGTTGGAATTCCATTTAGTATGTAAAGTAGTGGCGTATCTGCTCTCCCGTTTTGGTACAAATGACCACGTGGCAGAGCCACGATGCCTCGTCTCTTTCTAAAGTCGTAAATCCTACGTGGGTGGACGGTCCGGTGTGACTGTAGAGAAAAAAAAAGAGAAAAGGAGAAAACGAGTGAGAAAAGTATTGAAGAATAAGGATGAAAGAATAAAAAATAAAATGAAAAAGAAAAAAAAGAGGAATAAGGAATCGACTAAAACGGAGAGCGGTACTGTGACGAGGTAAAGAGATATAAAATAAAGAAAGTGAGAGAGAAATATCGAAATGTAAATGAGAGAGGGAGAAAGATAAAAAAATATGGCCTTCGGAAGGGGGAGAGTTTCCCAATAGCCTCAATTGTAAATCGAGAGGCTCGTGCTGGACGTTATAAAGTATTTAACTATCCTCCCATATATATATATATATATATATATATATATTCTCTTTTCACGCAGGGTGAAGTCGAAGAATATGGTATATTTTGATCAAGCAGCTATCATTAATATTTCTACATATATATATATTCATCGAGGATGGAACAGGCCTTACGGCAGCCGCACAACTAGGAACTCGAGCGCTATAACTCTTGGCTTTACGACGTTGATCGTACGCATGTACGAATACGCGTATAGTAATAATGCCATGAATCGCTTTGCCTCACTCGTGTTATCCATCTTTTTGCGTTTTCTCACACACGGCTTGTACCTCAGTCTTTTATTCATTTATTTTTTTATTTAAAAATCTTTTTTTTAGGTATCCTTCCACCGTTGTTTTTCGCGAGTCTCGCGCGATAACTGGTAGTTGGCCGTGTGACGGTTAGCAAAGTTCCCCGGAAATCGTAATAAGCATCACGCCCATCGAGGGGCGAGTATGACTCGCCAGAGTGAGCAACGATTACGCGACTTCCTCCTCGCCCGAGGTGTTGACACTTTTTGTTTTGACGTTTTTCTCCTCTTCTTTTTCCTTCTTTTTTTATGCAGAAATTTTCTCGCACTTATTTTCTCTCCGGGCCGTATGATCGACGAGCTTTTTACTCCCGGATCTTAAGTGCGCATTTCGAACGTTTTTTCGCGCGTTCAATTACCTTGCGAAGTAATATAACGTCGCGGTCGCTAGAGCCGTACTTTTAATACGGATTCATTCGCAATTTTTCTTGAGAATTACTGAAACGTAAGTGAATTTTAAGCTTCGAGATTGAAAAATTGAATTATGATTTTCCCAAATCATTTTTGTTATCTTACGATTTATTCGAACGATTAATTTCACGATATTAACATCGTGCACAAATTAATAGTAGCAAAAATTAATATATTTCTGACTTTGATTAAAAAAAACATTATCGATCGACCGCCAAAGTTTTTTTGTTTATGATTTTCAATTATTTTAATATATCGTAATCCAACCAAATTGACTCGATATCAAAATTATCCGATACTCTAATCATAGAAAATAAACATGAAAATATCGAGCAACTCTATTATTGTACGATGGAGAATAAAAAAAACAATTCTTCTCCTATCCCCATCGTCCTTTCTTAAGTGACACGTTTGTGGTTACCCCGCGGCGCATGCGCTACGTACGTTCGGGTAGGTAAGCTTTGAAGGTGTCATTACGTGCGAACGACATCCCATTTAAGTGCCCCATTTATATCTTGCCCGAGTCGTATGTATGAAAAAGTTACGCGGACGCGCGCATGCGCGCGTGTGTGTGTGTGTGCGCGCGCGCGAACCTGAGAGTGCTGAGAATCTCAGATTCTCTGCCCGCCCGGTTGTTACATCCGCACACGTACAAGAATTTATAAGCTAATAATATCGCTACCTCGGTAGTAAAGAGCATTTTGCGACCCGGTATATAGATCGGAGCAACGCGAAAATGATCGCGTAGGTACGGGCATGCTGGATGCTCCGCGCGGTAGATCGAGAAGTAGATCTTCGAGCACGGAATGGCTAAGCGTATCCTCCAGATCTTATTACTCGGACAATTTTATTATTTCCTATTCTACGATTCTACAGCTCTTACCTTTTTCCTAATGAATTCTAAAAAAAAGCAATAAAACGAAACAATTTGAAAGATAAATGAATAAAACGACGATAATATTGAAAAATTGGTGAGAATATTGATAAATTCACGATGCGTAGACAATTATTTCATTTTTATTTTTGTTTCTATAGTTGTAATCTCTGTATCGATTGATTTATGTATTTAATCAAAATTTGAAAAAAAAAATTGAATTTTTAATTTGATAATAAATTGAAAAAATTTCTATGATGAAACCAAATTCAATGGGAATTGAGTTGTCCTTACAGCCTCTGGATATTTCTCTATTGATAATTGTTCCTCCGTCTCTCTCGCACCCGTACGAGCTCTGCCTGAGATGAAAATCCCGGACGTTCATCACGGTGTTTGGAGAAGCGTTTGATAAACTGCGTCAAGGCAATTAGGTCCCACCGGGGACGACCGAGAGACGCCGCGAGAAGAGCAACCGCGTGTGCGCCTGGTCCCTCGGGTGAGGATCTCGCGGCTCGCAATCGAGTTTCGATAGGGTCCAAATAAATCATCCCGAAGCACGGCAGGCTGTGCGTGTACGTTCGCGGATCTTTCGAGCTAATATAAAAGAGAGGCACGCGTGAGAATCACAGAAGCGTATCTTCGACTCTCTCGGTTTGTTCCGCTCGTTCGAGAATATCTATAAAACACGCCTATATATAGCTATATAATCACGGGATCGAGTATTTCTTCATCGAAAAAAAAGGAAGATAAAAATAAAAGGAACTTGAATTAACTCGTTGAAACGCTGACGGCTCGTTTATTTAATTTATTAAAATAATCGTAGAGCGCTTGTGAAAGTTTAGTGGCCAATTGCGGTGCTGAATTTTGATTCTCGAATCGTGATTAATGGATAAACACAAAAAATCGAGTATTATATTATCTTCTATTTCATAATTTTAATTTGTATACCGGCCAGTTTATTCATCACGATAAATTAGTCTGAATAAACTTGAATTAAAATTCATTATCGAATAACGATTTTAATTCAGATCAAGTTATCGATTGCGATCGATTAGCACGAATAAAAATAACGATTTTACAATGAAAATTTTTATGATTCATTTTTTGATTTCGTGATTTCTCTCCGTTTTCATATTCCCCTTGCGTTCAACAGCAACGGCAAATTCTCGATCATCATTTTCCTACGTTGCGAAAGATTCCGTTTCGATAAATCCTTGAAAATATAGTCATTCCTTATAAAGCCAGCAATTAAAAAAAAAGAAAATATAGATATAACAAAAATAATTTCCATAATCGAGCCATCTTTCATCCGTAGTGAATGCATGAATAAAGAATTATTTCTACGCTTCGGGTATTATCTTACACCGAAAAAGCAAAAGAAATTTATTACCGAATCGCTTGCGTGCATCGAGCGTGCCTGAAATCCTTTTAAAAAAATGATCTCGGAATATTAAATCCTCGTTTCCTGTAAAGTTTACACATTTCGCTTTCTACGATTATTCGTCGATAGAAGACTTTAACGATACGCCTCAAAGTGCCACTCGAAAGCATAACGAAAGGAAGAACTTAAAAAAACTTTGATGCGAGCCGCCGAGCCCTTATCTTCGTATCGTAGGGCCATAATGGTAAAAGTCGTCGGAATTATTGCGACCGAGCATTAACGTTAATAGCGAAATCGCGGCAAGATCGTCCCTTTTGGCGTCTTTTTTATACCAATATACGGTGCATGCACGTATGCGTGTAAAACGACGTTGAAATCCAGCTCGGCCTGTTGCACAAAATCGTGAGAGCGCGTGATCTCCATGTAAAAAACCTCGATCGCACGAATTTTATTCAAGTCGCGTACACCTCCGGCGATCCGGTGCACAGGTGAAGATGCACAGGAGTATTTAACAGGAGATAACACTAATTAAACGGAAACCGTGAAAATCAGCGCTTCGTCGTCGTTCGCACGCGTGATAATCTCTCGCGACACGCGACGACAACCACAGTGAACTAACGGTAAGAAAAAATAAATAAAAACGTGTTTGTAAAGATAACCGAGCCAACATGGGCCAATTGGAAGAAGCGAAGATTATTCCCCGTTTTAATCGAAATCGATATCCTTCGACCCCTTGTCGAGGTCGGCAATTTCCTTTGTTTGAAATTAGGGATTTCGCGAGTCTTGGACCGAACGAGGTCCTCAAAGTTGCTAAGGTGAATATTTCGTATTTTTTCATGTATATTCATATGCGTACATCTCATAAACGTTTCTACCGAGAAGACAGCACAATCATCATCATTATCATTATCATCACCATCATCATCATCATCATCATCTCGACAGAGCTTAAGCCGAGTAAAGTATGCATACCCTATTGGTCCGTGGCTACGTTAGTTGTGCAGTACCTCTCTCTTTCGCTCTCCTTCTCTCTCTTACTCTCTCTCTCTCTCTCTCTCTCTCTTTCTCTCTCATCTCATCTCTCTTTTCACCGGCGCGAGCGCGCACGCAACGCGTGGGCGAGCCACGCGACCGAACGGGTTCTTCGCGTTCCTCCGCCGCTCTTTCGCTCTCACGTCCAGAGTTTCATACACCGCCGAGTATTATACCCTCCGTATTCCCGTCGGCCCCACCTCGAGGTTTTACCTCGGCCCGAATGCGATGCGCACCGTCGCACCGCCGCACGCAGTTCGCTTATGCGCCGAGGAGCGAGAGCTATATAAGCCTGTAACCACAACGACCGGAGGCCTCTTTCTTCCTTTTCTTCTCCTTCTTCCTCTTTTTCTTCTTTTTCGTCATTTTTTTTAAATATTTTTTTATTATGTTTTTTCTTACGTTATTTCTTCCACTCTCCTCCCTTTCCCAGGCAACTCTCGCGAAACCCCGCTGAATATTCAAAGTTCCACGGTCGAGTCTCTCTTGCCCCTTTTGGTATACCGAAGGGCCAAGGGGGAAGTCGGATCGAGAAAGAGGAACGATAGAGCGCGAGGAGGTTACGAGTTCCCGCGCACACTCACTCTCTTTCTTTTTCTCTCTCTCTCTCTCTCTCTCTCGAAATCTGAGACGATGAATCGCGAGGGTTTATCCTGAATACAAAAAAAAATCCATGTCCGGAGAGTGGAATAAAAAATATATTAATTTTTCTAACGCGCGTTTTCGAGTTCAATTAACTTTTTAACGTCGAGACGTTTTTTTTTGGTGTGCTCCTCCACTTTCGTAAAAAAAAATCCCTTTCGCGATACGCGAAACTCATGACGATGAATTCTCGTTTTGAGAGAAAATTCTTCGAATTTTCTTTTTACTTTCTTCTACATTTCTCGTTGTATAAAGAGAAATGGGGTAAAAAAAAAGAAGATTGTCGGACCCAAACAAAGAGATCGCGAGGGTTCATCGCGCGTTCTTCAAAGGTACCGATTCACGTGGCAAAGTGGCAAACTCACGTTCGTACTTCTCATTGCCCGTCGCGAAACGAGAAACCGGAGATTCCTGTACTAGCGAACTCGAAACAAAAAAAGGTAATGAAAAAGAATTGGAGAATATGAAAACGTGAGAGAAACGAAGTTTCTCGTGTTCCCTCTTCTTTCTCCTTTTCTTTATATCTTCTTTCGTCTTATTTCCTCTGTTTCTCTTCTATGCCTTTACTAACCGTATCCCGACTGTCGCCGCCACTGGCCGCGTATCAAATAACCGTGCCACGACGTTCGCGACTCGTTCCACTCGCGTTTGCATCTCTCTACACCTTGTTGACTTTTAATCGGAGACATTAGTTAGAATCTCACGGCGGGGGCAACTCTAGCCCGAGCTTTGTGTGTTCCCAGTGCGCACCTTCGGTTTCCCCCCGAGTCGTGGAAGACCGGTAGGTGAACAGAGGAGAAGATATCGTATACTTTGCTACGCTATTTTATTAACGAGCTACGACTGAAAAAATCATTGGGCTTTATTATTTTCCTAAAATAGTTGAAATTTGGATAATTTTAATAGGACAAACGAGCTGTAGGATGGAAGCGACGGAAAACCGGCAGCGACTTCGCATAACCGAGCTCGGTTGCGCTCTGTCGCGTGTCTCCTCGTTTGCATTTGTACACCTTGTTGACTTTTAATCGAGGACATTAGTTACGGGTAGCGAACAACGCGCACCACGCCAGTCGCATACCGAGCGAGATGCACAAGTGCATTTCCTCGTGAGCGAAGTGCGACGTTGGTGATAGCGGTGTCTAGGCTCCAGGTCTAGACTAGTGTTGTTCCGTCGGAAATGTCGCGAAGCCGAGTTGCCGACTCGGAGACTAATTTCGGAATCGCGAAAGAGAAATCTAACGTGGATTGCGCAATTTACATTTTCAGATACGAAACACGCGCTAAAGGTGCAAAAATCTCATAAATTACCGTCAAACGGTAATTTACTTTGAACAGGTTTTGGAAGTTTGGGGAGGTAACTTTTTTTTAATATCCTGAATTCCAACTTTTTTTGTTCCAACAGAACAATGTATTCTTTGGCTACCAAATGTATGAGAAAATCAAGATCCAAAGGGTAGGGGTTATTTTTAACATCATTTTGAGAACAAATTTAATATTTTATGCATTTTACATCAAATTAAATAAAAACAACGATTTTTTACTACCGAATTGTCATCTTTAGGAAACATTTTACATACAAATATCAAGTATCGAATATACTGTCGATACACCCTTTTTATTCTAGTTCATCTTTGTTCATTAGTGATTATCTTTACTCCGTTTTCTCGAAACAATTAAATATCGCACAGTGCTGCAACCCCCCCCCCCCCCCCCAACCCTCGGCTCGCATGAGTCTTACAGGCGTAAATCACAAACTTAATTTTCGTCACGTGACCAAGAAGGTCGGTCATGCGGATCCGGCTGCGAATAACCAATAAGAAGAGTAAGAAAAATAATCATCATACAAGATACAAGTAAAAAAAGTGTGAAAGTAGTGAGTGTGTGAGATAAAGAGGGAGAGAGAGAGAGAGAAAAAGAGTGAGCGGAACCGCGAAATATATTATCCTTGCGAGAAGAGCGAGAAAGGCGAGAGAATCGAGCAACAAAAAGAAATATGCACGCACATATATCTATATATGTGTACGTGTGCGTATAAAATCTTGGCGGATATTCCGAAACGTCTCGAGAGTGTGGGTGGCGAAACTGGTAGAAGATGAGAAATACAAACATGCGTCGACGACGAGGATGAGGTACGGGGGTTGAGGGCGAGGTGTCCCATCTTCCTTCGTACGACCTCCCTTCCCACCACCCCATCTCTTTCTATCTTGTTTCGCTTGTGGGACCACAAAGCAGAAAATCTTCGAGCGAGGAAGTAGCTTCTTCCTCTTCTTCTTTTTCTTCTCCTGCTGCTGCCGCATCTTCTTCTTCTTCGGGTTTTTTTTTTGTTAGCGACGAGAAGTATCTCGGGAACGCGAAGGAAGCGTGCGTGCGGTCGTTTCGCACGTGTAAAATAATGTACTACATTTCTTCGGCGTATAATACCCGTCTCCACGGTATATGGTTCAGCTATCCTAAAGATTCAAGAGCACATCCATTTTCGTGTTGTCGTCTCAGAGGGCTGCCACTCGAGTGCACGAACAACAATAATAATAATAATAATAATCATAAAGTATCGTTATGAAACGATAAAGATGAGCGGTTTTAGAAAAAGGAAGTTTTGTGAATTATATTAAACCGAAGAATATTTTTCTATTTGGTATTTGTATTTTTTTTATTTTTTATAAGGAATTAAAAGTTGGGGATTTGAAATATTTCGCACCAAAAAGTATTCCACTTTATAACGAATGGCTCATACATTTTAATTTTTGATACCATCGTTGCCGGCGCTATTTTCACAATCGTTTCTTCATGTGAATTTTCCACTACAGGCTGGCCCATTTTAATTTATCGATGGAACTAATTATAAATCAAGAAAATGATGTAACAAGAAAAAAGGTTTATCACAAAAATTTTATAAAAACACCATAACTCTGCCTTTTCATTGGCTAGAAATATTTCATTTTTTCCGATGTATTCGACTTGATCTCGTCCTCAGTGTGATGTGAGTAAAAAATGATAGATTGTCATAAAAAAACGCATGATGACCTTCGCGTGACCTCAACGCGTAGACAAGTTTTTAAACATGTACCCCCTTCGAAATCATAAAACTTTTATGGCGAACATTTTTTTCATACGATATCATTTTCTCGATTTATTTCCATCGATAAATTAAAATGGGACAACCTGTACGTGTAGTTGTAGGTGTATTTCGTTGGCGCCGCGTGCCACAGGCGTGTAGAACACAGAGAATATTATCCTCTCGAATGAGAATTTGCCCCGCGGCCACGAGGTAAGCGCGCAACAACGTCGGCGAAACTTTCTTGGATCTCGTAGTACAACTACCGTATATAGCGTAGTGCCACACTGATTTCATCGTATTCTACCATCGATTTATTCACTAAGACTCGTTATATATCTTCTCGCTTAACTGGCGCCGGGCACGATTTTTACTTATCCTATCTATACATATTTATGTACAAAAAAGACATGCATAGACTCGCTACTGCAACACGAGTTACACACACTCGTTCGGCGAACAAGGAAACAATATTTCTGACAAAAAAGCTGTAATAATTTTTCTGAACCGCATGATAAATTAATTGAAATTAACTAACAGATTTTCGTTCGAATGCATAAAGTCGCGTAAAAAATTGATCTTTAAAGGAGCTGGCAGTCTGGTTTAAAAAAAATGCTACAAGGATGATGGGGCAAGAGAGAAAAGCAGTAGCTTTTGGTATTAAAAAAAAAACTTCATCCGTCCACCTTATATCTTATGCAAAATAAGTTTCATTTATCCGGCAAAAAAAAGAACACGTTTTACAAGAATCGCGAGAACGCACGTGAGAGGTACTTAGTACAGGAAACTTATAGATCGTTTCTCAAGTGGCCTACTGGCTCCTTTTCATTCGCGAATAATATTATTGTCACCGAAAAACAGGATTGCCAGTGAACTACCGAAGAACTCGTAATCGCGTACGCGCGCAAGGGGGACTGAAAGTTATTGTCGGGCGTGGGAAGAGAATATTTTCTCTTCCCTCGTCCCGCCTTTGCATAATTGCATTCCTCGATGATTCCTGGCTTCTACCGATTCCGTGCGAACGACGTGATTATTTTTTTTTTATGATTTTATTTTACTTTTTTCCCTCGTGCCCATTTGCGCCGAAATTTTTGCGCTGCCCACTGAGTCGAGCAAATATTTGCTCCTTTTTGGGTGCACGAGTGCTCGCCGGTCCCGGAGAAAAACAAATAAAATGACCGGGAAAAAAACGTCAGCTCGACGATGAAGATGTTCCAAAATTTGCTGCCCGTCGGGCATTAAAACACCGAGTCTTATATTTCGTAAAAATTAATTTTTATCTTTGAATTATAAATTTTTCACATTTGTTGTCTACCCGTGACGCTTTGAAAGTCGAATATAGGTACGACGTATACAGTAAAAAATAATATATTTTGAGTCTTCATCCGCGTGACTCTCGTGGGAGTCGTTCACCCTCGTAGATCGAATAATCCATCATGCGTTTCGTGCGCCATCCATCAAAGCCCGTATACACGTATACATATATATATCTCATATATGGATAATATCGACTCTCTCGAAAGCGTACACCGTCCAGTATATCAAGACACATATTATGGACACGTATTATGCACACGTATTATGTACGTGTGGAAAGGTTCTGACAAATAAATTTACCATAAATCCGATAATACAATCTGTCTCGATGAAGCATTTCAAACAAATTTTCAAATATATATATTATATAAATCTGTCATTATGGCGGAATTAATTTTGACGCGTTGAAATATAAATTGAAACGGACAAACAGTCAACATCGCTGACTTTTCTGACTTTATTGACATACCTATCGAATTGAGATTTTTCATTGCGAATTATTTTTATTTTTGTAACGAGCAATTGGTGATAACAATTGATACGAAAAATCGACTTTTTTTATTATTTATGAAGCTTAGATCTTGAATTCTGATTAAAAATTAATTACTCGGTGTAGAATAAAAATGTGATTGTATATTGAATATTTTATTTCTGTCCTATTACTTAATTAAGTCGCCAGTTGCTCGTGAATCGTTATCGACGAATTCGAGATTCTCAACGTTTTCATAGATAACAAACGATCGAGGCTCGAGGGTGGTGAGACAAATATGACGTTCGAAAAGTTCTACGAAGTCTTTTATTTCCTTCGATCCAAACGTGTTCGTATACATTTATACGAACACGTTTGTATATGTATATATATATTTGTATATAACACCGAATTAATATTCAATCTCGAATCACGATAAACGCGTATTGAGAACACGCGCCTTATCGTAACGCGTCCCTCCCGAAGGTACGATAAGAAGTTACGAATTAATTAGAGGGGCAGCGAAGAGTTCCAAACAGGCGAAGAGACAGCCCAGAAGAAATGCTTCTCATCGAGTGACTTTGCTTTCACCTTTTTTCCTTTTAATTTCTTTTTTTTATTATTATTATTTCGATCTACCGTACGAGGACGGTCATCCCTGGCGGCAAGGCCGCGGAAGATGGACGACGAGAGGTAAGCTACGATTTTTATTAACTCGAAGACTCGTTAGTATAACCGAGAGGACGTCGTGCTGTGCTTCGTTAAAAACAACAAAAACAATGAAAAATCAACGAATATAAAAAAATAAATAAAAAAAAGTCGCGAAACGCCTGGCGCGCGCGTTAACCCGCTGCTAATTTATTTCAGCCACAGTTTATCTCTTCGACTTTTCCTTCTTTTTTCCCCCTATCGATTTATTGGAAAGTTGTCACGATCCTTGAGCCCGTGCCATTTCGTCGATAAAAAGTAGCTGATTGCCAAAGCCTGGAGATTCCATCCACTGCTTTCCGTTAATTTTCAATGGTTTTTCTTTCATTAGGGAAGAATGAGGGTCTGAGGGGGGTAACGAGGGTCAAACTTATTTTTCTTCTCTAGAAAAATCGATTTCGTAGAATTCCCTAACGTTCCCCGATGTTTATATTTTCTCTTCTGTATTATAAGAATAAGATTTTCCGACGCTCGCTCAACGATCTGAAAATTTTTCTCCAATAGAAAAAACTGTATTTACCAAAAAATATTGTTTTTTTTGGTAGCAAGAACTTCGAAATCTTTCGTAAATAAATGTAGGAATAAAATAGATATAAAAAATTACTAACAATAAGCAGGAACAGATTAATCATCGACTCGCAGGTGTCGTTTTTTTCCAAAGCCCCGACAACGAGATCCGGATATTCCGTCTTAAAAAAACGAACCTCGGCCCGAGTCCCTGGGGACTTTTCGTGCTAGAGAGAGACTCGAGGGACGAATCTCGCGGACGACAAACAACGCCGGCAGCGAGCTAATGGGACCGAATTCCGACCGGGAGAAGAATAAATACATCTCTCACCGTTCTTGGAGAGTCTTTTGTCGCCGCGAAGCGAAAATGGTCGCGTGACGGGAAGACGTTCGTTCAACGCGCGCTCACCTCACGAAAGGAGTCACCGAAGTAGCGGGAGTCTGCCTACCCAACGAGAAAGACAACCACCACCACCACCACCACCACCACCACCACCGATAGATACGTTTATATATGTAATTATTCAAGGACTCGTATCCGTGTGTCTTGAAAATACATTCACGTATACGCATCTCGCCATCGGCGACCGGACCGAGGAACTTCTTTGCCTGTTAATTAGCTTACCGAATAGATAGCCCGGTGAAGAGTCGATTATAAGAAGTGACTACATACTTAACGAGTTGACCGTTAAAAACCCTGAAATCATTCACGAAAAATAAAAAATTAACGTGAAATATCGAGGACGAGATTTTCATGAACTCGAATGGAATCGTTTAGCATCTTCAAGTAACCGAAAAACAGATCGTTTCCATTCGAGATTGATGCGTCGTTAGAATTTATGAAAAATAATCTCACGTTTTAATCACGCATTCATCATTTCTATTACCAAAAAATCCTTTTTTTTCAATTATTCTTGATTATTTGAAAAATCGCGCCATCATTTTCATGGACCAAATAAACATTCGACCCGTCGATCGTTCTCAGATCGTTTCGTTCTATCAAATGTAGCAGATTCTTCCAAAGAAGCGAATAACGTAGATCGTCCCGGCAAACTGAGAAGCTCGCGAAAGTGCGAAAGTCCTTGAGATAAAAAAAATTAAAACAAAAGAAAAAAGTTAAAATAAAAACGCCTCAGTCGCTCGCGTGTATAGCGACTCTTGTCGCTGAACGGTACAAGCTACGTGTATGTGTAATAAAGGTGCGAATTCTTGTAACCTGGGCGTGGCAAATTGCCGCACGCGAGAGTGTCTCTAATGATGCGAACAAACGAGCGAACGGTCGCAAAAGAGGGCTCTCCCGAGTAGGGACGCTCGCAGACTCCGGAGCAAAATATCTCGCGAGATGCGGAGCAAATGAGAATAAAGGCAGGCGGTCCGTAGTAAGGTTTAGCTGTGAGAGCGTGTGTCGAAGAATGAGAAAGTACAAGAGCGACGGCGATGAGATCTCGTCGTGTCTCTTGGGACACGCTAGGGTCGGGGCGATGGGGAAGACAAGAGGGTAGGCGATAAAATCCCGGGTAGTAGGTACAGAGAAAATCGCTGTCGAAGCTGCTACACTACGGACAAAACGATATCATATAGTGGCGTTTTTAAATATAAAGAAATAAATATGTCGTAATAACTTGATGATTTATATCCTGATATTTATTGTTGAATTCAAACGATAAAATCGGGATAAGATCATTAAATTTCACGGTTCAGAGCATATGATCCGTCGATTAAAAGAAAAAAATTGAAAACGAGGTCGAAGACTTTGCAGTCGTAGCAGTTACAATTTTTATTATTCCATTTAAATTCTATCAACAATTTTAATTTTAATTACGTTCGAGGTTTCGTATTTTTTATATTGCAAATTTCGTTTACATTTTGGTTTCAACCGAGGTTCACCTCGTTATCGACGATGGTACCGTGGTTTGTAATATTTTTCGAGTTATATTGAATTCATTTTTGCAGCCAAAAATAGCTAAATGCGGTAAGTCGTGAATGGGGTATAATGACAATGCTAGATATTTGCAGATCTTTTATCGGGATACTGAAAAATTCAGACCGGATGTCCGGTTAGCGAAGTAGATTGAAATTACATACGAGATATTTGAGAAATTTGGAACGCGAGTGGATTGAAAACCCTTGAATAATTTAACGAGTGCACGTCGATACGGTCGATATAGAAATATCTCTCTGATTTCTACAATAACGAAAAATATCGTCCGAGAAATTTTAAATGATTTATCCGACATATTCCTTTTTTCAAAAAAATCTTCTTCGTTCCAAAATAAATAAAGAAGCATCTGATAATTGATCGTGGTACCCGTATGATTCCGACGAGTGATCTTTTTTACAAAATATTTAATTCCAGCTATAACTTAGATGCGCGATTTTATTTTTCCAAGAAATTTAATTCGCAATTTTTATTTTTATTCCTACCTTTTGTTTTTCTAAGAAATCGAATTTATCGTGACTATTCCGTCGATTCTCAAAGCAGAGAGATAGCTCGGTTACGATCGCTGAATCTTTACCGCACACGTCGCTCATTATTGCAAACACCCGTGAGGATTATTCGAAGAGCTCGGGACATTTTCTGACCCCAATGCGAATCGATAAACCGCGAACGGTTTTGCCACACGTGCGTATATACTCGAAGTTCTCTCTGGCCGATCGGTCCAGGGCATTAATCATACGAAGCGAGAGTACTTTTCCGTACACCGTACGGCTGTATCGAGGCCCGATGCTTCCTTCCTCGTCGCCAACGCGATATTTACACGTGGGCTTTACATGATTCATAGGAAGAGCTCGAACCGGAAAGACACGCTGAGAACATTGGATATATCGAAACGAACGAACGAAAAGTGTCTAACCATGATTTAACAATATCGAAGGACTATCATCATTTTCCGTTGATTTTTTCTTTTGTTTTTCAATGGTAAAAGTCCCAGGGCGAAATTCGAGATCGGTTACCTCGATTCTCTCTCCTCGTTCTTCTCGATCTTTACTCGCCCCCTGGAGCCGCCAGGACGACGTAAGATCGCTGAAAAGCGAGGAGTAGAGTCGTTATACGGTTTCGATCTTCTCCCTGGACCGACTGGTTCTCGCTCGCTAGTCGATCGGTCGCATTAATCATACCGCGAACAACAACAACCAGCGAGCTTCGTTTTATCATCGTGTCTTTCCGTCTTGTTCTTTCTCATTTTCGTTATCTTTAATACTGGAACTCTTGCTCGGCTACGCCAACGTGTTATTTCCAACGAGCAGCATCTGCCTGTACGTTGCAACCCTCATCTTCCACCCACCCCTCCCTGCGATCCTCAGTCCAAAATTTCGGAACTTCCGTAGCAAACTTTGTAGGCATGAGGTTAATGAACCTATCGATGAAACACTTAATTGAAAAATCGAACAATCAATTAAATTATAAATTACATATTTAGTCGATAACAAATCAATTTGTTATATAGTTTCATTTTATTCTTATTGAAATTCATGAATATTAGTAAACAGTACGTTCTCTAATAAAATCGTTCGACCGATGTATCAAACAATTTATTCGATCAATTAATTTACTAATTGGCCAATTAATTAATTAGCACAATGTTACGAAATGACGAAATTTCGATTTTAAAAAAGAAGAGACCGAAGTGTACGATCAACTTTGTACGTCAGTAACAATGAAATATAACCGTGAATAACAAATTTATTCGTAACCAACTCGAAGGCGATAGGATCGATCCAATTACAGCAAACGAACAGAATTTTAATTGAATACTCGTGTAGATAGGGAAACGAATCGAAAGAGGAAAAAAAATGAAAAGAATATTCTCTCACGACAGCAACATAACACAGGATGAAAACGCGTAGAGAATAGGTCACAAAGTCGAGACCGTGGAAGCCCTGAGCTTCTCGAAGGCCCCGTAATAAAGAGGATCGAGTCGTAGAAACGAACTCGCGCGGGTTTCGCCCACGCGATACCTCTGCGCAACGACTCGGGATATATATATGTATATATCGAGTGAGACGCGTCTTCCTTGTAGACAATATCTAGGATCCTCTCCGAGCGAGCGGATAAGACGTGAAACTTACAAGGGAACCGAGAAAGATTGATAAAAAAAAAAGAAGATCCGAGAATAAAAGGAATGGTTTAGAAGAGATAAGCCGAGTTAAAGAGCTCGCGCTGCAACAATGGAAAAACGAGAAATTCGAGTCGACGACGAGATTTTTTTCACCCCACGAAACACACGATGTATAAAATTTCTCTTCTTCGCGCGAGATATCTTATCGGGATTCGCGACCCCTTTCAAGCCAATCCTTCGGAAAAGTGCTGGATCGATCGTGTGTGCGATATCGCGGAATCAAACTTTCCTCGTTGAGCAACTTTTCTTTCGATTCCATTCGTCGATGAGAATTAAACGACAATTCGCACGATGATAATTTGTCTATCGTTAAAATACAAATTTGAATTTCAACGAATGTCAATATTAAAATAATTATTTTTAAATCACCCGAGTAAAATTTTCTTTTTTCTAACGATAAATCTGATTTCTAAATTTATTTTACAAATCTAGTTTGCTTCGAGTTAAATAAATTTCAGCTTCTTATTTTTATTTTATTTTTTATTTTATTGACGCTGAAATGGAATTACCTACTTTTTTTTAATTCGCGAAGTACAATAACGATCGTAAAGGAGGCGAATGAAAATTAATTTTCCAGGGTGCGGCAAACGCGACGATCGCATTGCACTCTTGACGTAAATTACGTTTTCAGGTGTGCGCGCAAGGGTGTCTGTGTGTTGAAACCGTCAGGTCCCAGGTGGTACAAGGAGGACGCATTTCCTCGACCCTTAATCGTGATTTATGGTTTGTTCGACATGCGCGCTCTGTTCAAAAGACTGCGCCCCTGTCCTTTCACGCCTGTTGTCTTTTCTCACATATTCTCACGATTGTTCGAATAATATAATGTAATCGGAATTAGGAGTTGCTGAAAGTATTCGGCTCGAACGCAGATCTTCGCTGATTATAAAAATAATAAATTCTATAAAAGAGATGACAGGTTTCACCCTCCTTGTCAAAAGTTCTAATGACAGTAAAAAAATTCTAATGACAAAACTTTCAAATTGATCGCACTATCTAAGAAAAAGTGCGAAGATTCGCCCACGTTTCGGGAAGTAGCGAGAATTTCGACGGAAATCTAAAACAGCGCGTTGTGTAGCGTTTTATTCAAAATTTCAAAACGACCGGATGAGCGCATCAATTTTTAATGTTTCAAAAATCGTTGAAAAAACTTTCGATGTTTCATACGCGTCGTATAAAAGTAAAGTACCTACCGGTATAAATTCTTTTTCAAAGCGTTCGAACATTTTTCGGACAATCCTTTCGAAAAGCGACGCAATAAAAGATCGTCGCATCGATCGTTAAACTTGCGTCCTCGATCGATCGATGGAAAAAAAAGACAAAAAATATCAAAAATTTAAATCGCTGCCGAAGCTGATCGATTTGACGAATAAAAATAAAATGCATTCTTTTTTTTCGGCCCTCATCGAGGCATGCTGGTATCGTTCTCGGTGACTCTCGAGAGAGGTGAAACGATTCAAAGAGTGGCTTTAAATCACTCCCTCGTCTCTGTCTCTCTTTATCCGTGAACGCGCACGTGGCCGCTCTGTGCGTCTTCGCGTGAGTCGTTATAACTACCGAGCACTCTAACCTTATATATATATTTATATAGTAACGTTTTTCCCTGCAAGATCGACAAACGTACGTCGCCGAGGCGGAAATCTATACGTCGACATCCGATCTCCACGTACGATATCAACGTGTCGTGTATATATCGGAGGTTGAGGATAGTCCGTGCCGAGAGACACGTGCCTTAAACGAGCGGCACCCTCGTGAGATATATCTATGTGTACACGTCTCTCTACCTGTGGGTTTTCTTCTGTTTCTTACGTCTGTATCCCGAAGAAAGATGCTTTTCAAATGAGTCAGCTGACTTTCGTAGGAAAAATACCCAATCGAAAGTCTCTCGATCGAAATTTTTTAATTGTCCAATAGACGATTAATCTTTGGATGGTTTTCATTCATTTTACAATATTTTCCTGAGCTCTCGCTTTTTGTTCATGGAATGTCTCCTATTTTTACGTAACATTGTGTTAAGGGGTTGTTATTTTGCTTCATAGAGTGGTGGTGGTTGATAAGCGATGGTTGGAGGATTTAATTATTACAGAGTCAATTTTATCCGTCAACTTAGCTCCGTCCAACCAATTTTCTCTTCCACTTCACGAATCGGTCCGTCATCGGGATTTTGTTCCCGCGTATTATAACTATGAGTTACATATGTAGCCGATAATCCCGAAGCGAGTGGAGCGTCGGCACGCCTATAAATAATAACAACGCGCATGCGCGGGAATAAGAGACGCGAGGGTCTCTCGCTCACGGGGATTCGCGTGCGCGACGGAGGACTACTCCCTCGCGATCTCACGATCGCGCTCGCTTGCACGCAGCCGCGTATAGACCGGTAATGCGCGTTTTATCCGCCTCGAGCGCCACGCGCAAGCCACTTCGCGAAGGGAGCGTGCGATATGCCGGGGAAAAAAAACCTTCGGTCACTGACGCAACTTCTGCCTAGATCCGACATTAACGATAACAACCCTTTTATTATTCTTACGATAATTAAATCGACTCGTTCTTTCAATTCGCGAAACGATCATTACCTCGTATAGCTCAGCGAACGAAGGAAAAAATGACGCGAAGGATGTGAAAGAGAGACGAAGGAGAGAGTGAACGAAACGACTGGAGAACACGTGGCCTTGCACCAACCCCTTATTACCGGGGGACGTCTTGTACACTCTCTCTCTCTCTCCCTCTTTACTTCTGTGTCTCTTCGTCACTCCGTAAGTCTCGTAAAAGCGTGTAGGGAGCGTACGTCCTCTCGCGAGCTGCGGAAGGAAGCTATACCTATATTAAATCGCGAAGAAGAGGAACTCGGGTCCGAAGCCTGGATGAGATTCTTCCTTCGGGTATAGCTATGGCTTTATACCTGTATTGACCCCTGTATATATATATATATATATTGAGGTCCATGCGCTCAAACGGATGAGATGGAAGATCGTGGGTGTCGGTCCCACGCGTCTAGGTGGGGCCGAGGTGCTCGCACGCCGTTACCATCAGCGCGAAGCATCACTCCTTTTCTGTCTCACTCTCTCCATCTCCCTTTCTTCTCTCTGTCTCACACACACATACACAAACACACACACGGAGACACACTCGATCCTTCGTTTCTCCCTCTACTTTCTATAACCGCTCTTTTCTCTCGCTTCTTTCTCACTCGTGAACGTTCCACAGTCATTATACGTATAAGGACGATGGGCGCACTTTGGGATTCGCGTACGTCAAAGTATGAGAGAGCGAGAGAGAAAAAAAAATGCATATTTCATGGTCCTCGAAAAAATCATGGGATGCAATCCGTGTCTCGTTCGAAATCGTGCAAGCATATCGTGTTACGAACCGGTGTTTATCGGGTTGAAATAATTAATGGCACGACTCGAACTTTGCAATCATCGAGTGTGAGCAAATTTTGCGAGGGAAGGGAAACAAAAAATGTATAACACAATAACTTTTTTTTTTTTAATCAAGATTTTGAAGGTGACCTCCGATTTTTATTCTTTGAAAAGGTGTTCGTTGATTCTTTAAAAGGACTTTATCCAGGCTTTTTATCTTTCGTTACGCTTATCATTCAGTTTTCTTTCTTTACTTAAAACTTTAAAAACCTGTTCTTCCCTCGAACACTTTGAATGATTAAATAATAACTTTGGACGTAGGCACTCGAACGAATCGCACAAGTACGAAGAAATCGGGAAAAAAGAATTCCTCTTAACGAAGGAGTTGAGATAAAGTTTCGTATTCGCTCGATTATCCACCGGTAGGCACAATTCTTCCTACTTTAATATATAAATTCAACGATTTTCTCAACAACGATGACCATTAACGTTGTTATTACGACGATGTTTCGTGCGGGGCGTCCTTCGGCTATCACGAGTTCGTGATCGGGACGAGTGGCTCCCCCAAGTGGAAGGAAAAAAATCGGCAAAAGTGCCACGAGCGAATAAGGATAAGAGAGAAAGAGAGAGAGAAAGAGAGAGAGACGATCGCGAAAGCGTGAAGGTGTGAGAAACAGGCCGTTCATCCAGAGAGAGAGAGAGAGAGAGAGAGCGAGAAGGAGCGAGAGAGAAGGGTGAAGGGGGCGACGATCGGTAGGCGATACGAGGCCGTTGTGGGCAAAAGAAGCGAAGACGCGCAATGTAAAGCTGCGATCGCGCGCGGCTTGAGGCCTCGCGGGGCGGCAGCAAATGAAGGTGTTGAAACGGGGATTAACGCCGCGATGCAGTTGCACGATCATGCGCTTTTACGATACACACACACACTAATATACACATACATCTATATGTATATATATATATCTGCCTACGTAGGTGTATATACGTGTATACGAGCCAGGCAGCCTTTCCGCGAAAATACGTGAGATGGGCTCGCGAGCGCCGCGGCACTTAGGGCCAATTTAACTACGGGACTGTCTCGCGCGTCGATGGAGTTTACCCCGGAGTATATATCGGCGAGGATGCACTTTTTATGCACCAACGACGCCGAGCATTCCGGTGCACGCGTGTCCGATCTCGCGCTCCGAGCGTTTGCTCACCCTCTTCGTACAAAAAATCACAAAATTTGCGATCTCGAATAAAGCTTGATCGTCGTAAAAAATAAACGTCGTTAAAAATTCTAACTCGTTAGTGATTTAACTAATTAATAATTGGTAATGAGTAATTCAGGGAAATCTCTTCCTCGTTCGTTCAGGATTTGAATTGTGTACTCGGTAATTATCGGCGTTGAATTATTCGAGCTTTTTATCGATTTACGTCATTATCACTGAATAATTATTTTTAATTATTGAATCGACCACTGCGATAATAATTCTTTATTTATAATGCATGTCTCGCTTGTGTTTGCGAAGGGTCACGATACTCCCTTTTCACACAGAGTGTACTCATGCAAAATTCGCGGTGTATGCATTACATATATTTACGTACATGTATATATATATATATATATATATATATATATGCATACGATACATGCCTACTACTATAGTAGACACATATACCATAATCGTATGTAAATTACGGGGCGGCATTGGCTTCTCGCGACGTGTCCCCAAAATTTCGCGGTCCGAGATTACACACCACGGATCGACGAATTTTTCGCGTGGCGATGTGTACCTCGAGAGTATATAAAAAAAGAAAAAAAAATACAAGAGCGACTGTATGCGAAGTCTCTCGAGGTGGCAGCTGAGAAGCGATCGTGGTGTACGTAGGCACTCGAGTGATATTCGCGCGGTTATCTCGCCTCGCGATGCACTCCCATCCCCTGCTCTCTTTCTCTCGACTCACCCCCCCCCCATCCCCCTTTCCCTCCTCTCACCTCCTTCTGTCTCAGACTTTCGCTTCCTACCCAGCTTCTGTCCGAACTGTAGTCGATATTAATAACGCGCGGCACGTGTATCGGTTCTTACGGGCTTCACACCGTGTATCCTATATATATATATATATATATATATACATATATACGACACGGGTACGAGTTCGGTGGGTCGAGTAAAAAATCGTTGTTATCACGATACCGATATATCTCCAGTATTACTTGGACATTCATATATATAACGTCGCGAGTCTTCGAGACTTTTAGGGACACCGCGTGTAAAGAACATGGCGCGAATAGAAGGGGTCCAGTTTCGGGACGTAATGAAAATATTAATAATCTCACGAGCGTATGTAGAAAATTGTTATCAACGAATGTCCCGCATTATGATAGATCCATTTTAGGAATAACGTGTGGTAGAGAGTTTAATGGGAGATTTATTTTTTAATTTTGGATCTTATCTTATATATCGGATATAATATCGTATCGTCGAAATAAGTACTGGGTGGAATTCGAAACTGTTTAGAGTATCGTTGGATCCCTCTGAATGGCCTCTCGACGAAGATTCGAGTATTCGTCGCTATAAAAAAAATGCTATGATCGGACGTAAGCTGGCTTTTGTGTTTCTTTGGTATGTATAGCGACATGTCGACTATATACACGCGAGAGAGATCGTTGCACGTGGGACTCGTTGAATCGGTACTCGCAAGAAGGACGAGAAATATTCTCGCCCTCTCGCGACGAACTGTAAAACTCCCGACTGCGTCTCGTTCGTGAATCATTCTTACGCATTCGCATTCCTCGTGTACGAAACGCCCGAGACGAGGTTGATGTATTACAGGGGCGGGGGAGGGAGATGAGAGGTTGAAGATTATTACATACACGAGGAACCATAACTTTATTCTCGTTCGACTTTTGCAACTCCGTACTGTGCTCCTTCGATTTGTTAACGTTCGAGCTTTCGAATACCGTTTGCTTCACCCGATCGAGATAATTTTTCGTTTTTTGTTTACAGATTTTTTAAGTTTATCGAACGATTAGCAAATTTTCGATGCGATTCAGTCACTTTTTGCAAAAATTACGTGTAACTCAGAATTGAGTGGATGCAAATTTTTGAAAAATATGACGAAAAGTGTACCAATCATCAGGAAACGATCAATAAATTTTTAATTACTGGGAAAAGTCTGTCATATTCTAATTCTGCGGTAAATTTATAATGTAAATACACTGCAGTTTCTCTCGAAAAAAATGTATAAACGACACAGAGCGCCCCATACATAAATATATGGGGCGTTTTGTGTCGAATTAATAATTTTTTCGAAAGTTTTCAAAATTTTTCATATTTGACCAGTTTTGCGTACCTTCCGTCATAATTCTCAAATCGTTCATTCATTCGTTTTCAAATAACACGTGCTCGTAATCGTATAATTAAAAATTGCGAAAAAACTGATTTCTATTAAGGAAAGAAAAAAAAGAATTCGTACACAAAAGCAACGCGACAACACGAGGTATACGCGCTTATGTATATTTAATTCCTTCTCGTTATCGTTTGAGAAATGCGTTACGACCCGCAACCTTTTGGTAAATGATACGCGGGCCAGTTTTCCTTTTCGTGAATAATTTAACGAGGCTGGCGAACGTCGCGAATGAAATATCGAAAATATATGATATAAACAGTCGGGCAGAGTAACGAGGCAGCCAAGAGAGCTGTGGGAAACGAAAGTTAGGCGCCCCTACCTATACATACGTATTAAAATCGCAAAGGGAAAAAAGATCGCGAATACGCGAGCGCGTGCGTACGAATAAAATACACCGAGGCGGCTCGCGAGTATAGAAAAGCACGAGGGCATATTCGCGAAACCCTAACGTGGCTCTGTACCTCTCGATATTGATAGTTACACGACCGCAAGGCCAGCGGGCCTTGTACGAAATTAATTTTATACGCGGTGAGAGTACCGATATATTCGCCGTGGTTAGTGCATAAATCAATGATCGAGAATGCATTAGCTCTCTCTCTCTCTCTCTCTCTCTCTCTCTCTCTCTCGCTCTCTCTCTCTCTTCCTCCCTCCCTCTCTTCCTCCCACTCTGTTCCTCATCGTTCTGCTGTATATACGTGATTTCACATGACTTCGTCGTATAAGCACCAAATTATTGCATTCTTTCATTTTTTTCACCCTTATTTCATTAATTTTTCGCATCATAATAATTTAATAATTTTATCCGATAGAAATAAAAATATATATTCTTAGCCGACCCAGCACTCCAATCGATCGAATCACGATGGTTATTCCAATGTTAGGAATATTTATCAAAAGCTCGCGAGAATTCGAGAGGTACGAAATGAGAATCGAAATCTCAGGTATAAGAGACCGCGAGAAAAAGTGTGAGATTCTCGTACGATGAAAAATGCAAAGAGAACAATGGAGCGTGATCGGGAGAGGGGCCAAGTAAATGTTGAAAGAACGGGGATAAGTGCGAGAAGAATTGTCGAGAGGGACGGAAGATAACACTTGGACGAGGAATCTCGCGAGAGACGAGAACAACAGAAGAACAGAGAGACGGACTTATATGAGAAAGAAAAGAAAGGAAGAAAAAGAAGACGAAGAAAAGAAAAGAGATAGAGGGAGTGAGAGTGCGAAAGAGAGAGAGAGAGAGAGAGAGAGAGAGAGAGAGAGAGAGAGAGAGAGAGAGAGCGTGCTGGACCTCATGTCGGTCACACCCACGCGCGCGAATTAATACGCCAAGATAAGGGACCGAGGGTGTGCGAGAATATAAGATAAAAAGAGCGAAAAGATATTCGAAGGTTGAAAAGGGCTTGTCTAGATTGAAAAGATGCGAATGAGAAGCGACGAGACAAAATGATCAGAATCGTCGCTATTCTCTCATTTTCATCGTTTTTTTACACTCTACGATACTAAAAAAACTGATAAAAAATTGTAATGCAACGATTTCTTTTTTTCTTAACCGCCCTGGGCAATTTTGTTGCCAACCGGAAATGAATTTTTCGTGATCGCAAAAAATCTCTAATATAAAAGTAGTCAATGAGGAATATTCGATCGACAAACAAGGGTTGCACGATGAGCACAATAGAGCCAAAGAGTTTTAGACGAAAAAAACAAGAACTATAAGCGACACAGGAGCAAACAAGTGAACAAAACCTCGAAGGCTAAAAGCACGAGAGTTTCATAGCTGGCATCAAATTTTTTTTACGATAAAAGTATCTACGCGCAACGAGCTACACGATCGAGCAGAATAAGAGGGAGAGAGAGAGAGAGAGGATGAGGGAGAGAAAGAGAGGGAGAGAGAACAGACCCGTCGTTTAGTGGTAAAAGTAGATACGGAAGATTACGAAGAGAAGGACGAAAAATTGGTGCCTGAGGGTGTGCGTGTGCGTCTGTGTGTGTTTCTTGTGTACCAGCGTTAAAATAGTTCGGAGAAAAGCGGAGAAGAAAAAAACTTATGAAGAAAGAAGAAAGTGGATTGAGCGAGCGCACGAAAAAATTATAACGAACGTGTGGCGTAAAGTTTTGTCCGGTACTCGTATATAGTATACAAACTATCTTCTCCCCGCGGCTCTGCTCGTATAATAGTTGTAATATTGAACTTTCGTACTTTTCAATAATGTTTCGCTTATTATTTCCTGTGGGTCATGAAAGAGAAAGTGGCTATCAAACACCGCCGTGACATAATTATTGAAAAATATTTATTCTACGACAATGCTTCTTGATATGCGACGTTCCTTCATTTGATATCAGAGACGAAAACATGCAGAATTCTTGAGAGACTGGCTCTTGGAAAAGAACATATTAATAGCACGAGAAAAGCGCGGTTGTATCGAGTTAACTTTGGTAATCTTTGGAATTTGACGTTGCGATGCATTGAATGAGGAAGCTACGCGGCTACCTTCCTCTTATAGAATGTGTCGCTTCCCCTTCCCTTGCGACATCTCCCCCACCGTACCGCCGTAGCGCGCGCAGCTATTGAACGTTGAGCAATAGTACTGCGTTGCGCGTAGCGTCCAATTCCATACTCCGCGTCGCTGTCAAGCCAATAGCGACAGCCAATGGCGATGGCCAATAGCGACAGCCAATAGCGATAGCGAAAACTAATATCATCATAACTTCGTTACTTTAGCACGTACGTCAATGTTTCAAAAACTAAAACCTTTCGGATTAAATCCCCTAAACGATAGTGAAAACGACATCATAATAAATTCAGTGGAAGTTGTATTTCAAGCGAACGGATGAACAGACCGACGTTTTATTTAATTTATACATAGATAGAGATAGAGAAGAAGATGAAGACAGGGAGAAAAAGAAGAAGAGAAGAGCGTCCAGCGTTGAAGATTTCGGGTTCACCGTCCTTTGCTCGCACGACGTCGTGGTGGACCTCCCTATCGCCAATTACACCGTGACTAATCCCTCCCTCGGCCTCGGGCCATTTTCGAAATTCATCAAAATAAAATTAAACCGACCAACCGCCGGGATAATTCACTCTCTTCGAAACGCTCGAAACGTTCACTGCGTATGTGCGAAACTTGACTCTCGTACGGGCGAACTATCGCGCAACTGCGCGCAACTTATGAAACGCCGATCGTTCGGACGAACAAAAGAAATGGCAAAAATATATTCGCGCATCGACGATCGTTTCGTTGATCGTGATAAAATTTTTGAAGCAGAACATTTTTGCGTAGAAACCATGTTACATGGTTTTTTGTCGAGACCTGGGCCATATTCGCCGACGTTATCGTTCGATTTTCTCGTTTCGTTAGCCGCAAACCCCGCGTTATAACCGGTTGTAATACAGCCCTTCCACTTAACTTATTAACGGAAGTATTAATAACGCAATAACATTCGTTTAACATACGTACAAACGAGAATGCCCCCGAGAGACTCATCGTTACCTCGTAGCGTGCCTTGCAAAATTTCCTGATGCGTGACGGAAGGCAAAACCACCCCCGTCGTGCTTATGTATTATTATATACATATTTATATATATGTATATATAAAATACGTTAACTATGTACGCAAGCCCGAAGATGTGCCAAATGCGTTAATGCAATTCCGGGCTAATTATAAAAAAGAGGATACGAGCACCGTGAGCGTATAAACATCGTAACCGTTGCCGAAAAACACGCAACCAATTATCCACCACCTGGTGAGGAAAAAAAAGGACCGAGTATGCGAAACACGTATATAAGCGTCGCAATACGAAGCGGCAGCTTTTGCCGTCAAGCTTTGCTGAATACCGGTACGAAATGATTTTAAACGCGACTTTGACAGAAAGAAAAAAGAATAATAATTTTTTAAAGAATTTAAGAAAAAGAGATTTGCATTTTTGCTCCTTCAATTTTTCTAGCCTTCGATATTTCACACATCGTCGTGATATATTTTTCATTCAAACGCTAAATTATTGTTTATTTCCGCAACAAATAAAATGTCCGTATTATTCTCCTAGTAGACTCGAGTTTTTCAACGTGAATGACGTCGACGTCATAATTAGCGTTCACCCAGCATTTTCTCATTTTGAATATTTTTTGTCATTCACATCGAAGTTATTATTTGTTTATCGTTACAACCAAGAAATGGTTTTATTTTTACATTCGCAAATTCCAACGATAAATATATTTAACGATAAATAAGTTGTGAAAAAAGAAAATTGTGAAACAGTAAATTAATCGAAAGTTGTAAAAATCGTTGATTTAATCGATACTTTCGTGTAGTATATCGCGTAGGGTTATACGTGTATTACGAAAATTGGAATGAAAATAAGTGTCGTTGATTTCGATTACCGGCCGAGGTCCTTGCACGCTGTGAGGGCTCGCATACGCACGACCGGTGTCACGAGGACCGATAGCCCAGAGTCTCCCTCGCTCTTGACGCAGGAAATAAACGCGAGCAAAACGTGCGAGAGAAGAAGAAGAGAAGGAGAGAGAGAGAGAGAGAGAAGTCAAAAACAGGAATCGCAATTTCGGGGCTCCCTCACTCTCATCTCGCACACCAGCCGGGCCATTAACATTGTTACGCGGGTGGCGGTGCTCGAAGCGAGCGTGGTGATGTCGGGCAAAAGGATCGTAAGAACCCTCGACTTTAATTTTAATTTAAAATCGTTGCGCGTCCAACGGCGAGACCACCTACGATCCTTACCGGCCGCGCGAGAGAGCTTCTCGTCTCACTTCGTTGATTATTATATAGAAAGCGTGCGAGGGAGGACGAGGAAGAGGGAAGAACGACCAAAACGAATCTGGTGAGAAAGAGAGAACGAATTTAGGAAAAAATGAAAAGAAAAGAAAAGTCCAAATTTTAACGAACCTCGAGCAAATCATTATTTCGTTCGAATACAGATTTAATTTCGAGAGATCAAATCTAATTACATTTTCTACAATTAATCGATTTCTCGAAATTATCGATCTTTCGTACGAAGACGTAGGCAATTATCGATATCTCCGGACAAAGTCCGATATGTCCTCGCGAGGTGAATTGCGATCCCCGGGTGGCAAACTACACGAGAAGATTCCTTTCATTTCTTTTGAAAACTCGGTATACTCCTCTCGTTACCACGGATATGAATCAATACACGCCCGTGCGACGAACAACATCAACAAAAATGAAGAAAAAGTGTTTCCCGTCACTCGTAAATAACGCGAGGAAGTGAATCGTGCGAAGGGGACACGTACATATTTATGTATATGAAAAAAACAAAAAACAAAAAAAAAGTAACAATAAAAAATACGTATAAATGTGTAAATGCTCATCGACCATATCGTAAAACATAGCCGAGCGTGCTCGTGTATATCGCAAGTAGTAAAACGAAAGAAACTCGAAGCGTAGAAACTCCGTACGCCGATAGAGTTGTTTTCTTCGAGATATCGCAGAGTTACGAGTTAGACGCAACTACCGCTGTAACAGCGTCGCGATATATATCTCTGAAAGGGGCAAAAATACGCCCTTTCTCTATCCCTCTCCCAGAACACCCCTGCTAAGATGTTTTATACACGAAGAACGTATAGATCACGATCGATTTTCTCGGCGTGATCGTACATGCGCGGCGAATATAAGTAACCCCCATAGTGTAGACCTCCGTCGAGTACGTACCTACAGGAGAATTGCAATCTTCTTCGTCCTGCGTTGCCTTGTAACAGAGGCGGAGAGAGACAGAGGGAGAGAGAGAGAGAGAGAGAGAGAGAACTGGCTGCGAGTTACGACGAGGGCGAGAAGCCGCTTGTAAAACCTTCGCCGCAACGTTGGTGTCCTCGAGCTTCAACCGACCCGACATAGTCAGGAAGCTATAGTCCGAGCCCTCGCAATTTAAAACTCACGGCGTCCAAACCAAACCCACCCCCAAATATTCAACCCCTTTTTTCAAAGTTGCATCAAGATTTCGAAAAAATCAAATAGAAATTATTCTCCTGCTCAGCCGTTACTACCCCTTTGAATATTATTTGATTTATTGTCTCAAAGATTTCGTAACAATCGAATAAAAATTATACCCTTGGGCACAATCAGACGTTTTCCTACCTGTAAAAATTGTTCAACCCCTTTTTTCAAAGAATCATCAAGGTTTTGATAAAATCAAATAAAAATGATTCCCTTTACTCGGCGTTTTGTCCCCTTAACAAAAATATCTTGAACCCGATTATTTTCAAAAATGCGTTTCGATTTCGAAAAACTCCAATTCCTACAAATTGAGATATCGTACGAATCTCGAATAATTTACACGATCTCCGTGTGAAACGATGTTTATAGACGACCTGAGTCAACGATAATCTCTCGTATGTAGGCCAATCACTGTATCGCTCGTACTCGCGATGGAGCACGCGACTGTGTGCGCGAGAGCCGGCGAGCCACGAAGAGTATCTCTCTCTCTCTCTCTCTCTCTCTCTCTCTCTCTCGTACGCGGTATATAGCCCATTGTCGAGACCTCCCACTGGGCACGCAGAGAGCGACTCCTTGTCATCGCTCACGTCCCGAACGCACGGAGAAACGATGGTCAACGTTGGAGGAGTCTACGTGTGTTGCCACCGTGTGCTGGTAGAACCCCCGATGAAAACCACACGCGAGACCGCGAGAGACGTTTGCACGGGGTTTGCACGGGAGTGACGCAGGGTAAACGTAATTACTTCGGTGTTGAGTATAACCACTGTATATACATATATAGACGCGATATATAGAAGACAAGGAATCGCACCGCTATACCGAGCATAGGCAACATTTCACAGAGCCTGTACGATTTAATACTTCGACTCTGAACATATTAACGTTCGTAACGAGACAGCGCACTCGGAAAATAATATTGCTTCTTGTGCCGGCCTTTACGCCGAGTCTAGTTATAATTTTAAATCCAACGATTTCATCAACTATTCTCTCGTAGTTCCGTGATTTATCGCGGTACTTTTCGAAAGAAAAGTGTTGTGTCGCGCGCACATAATATCGTATACAATAATTTACGAGCGAAAAACAGTTTGGCGGAGCTTTGAAAGGCGTCACGAGCTTTCTACTGTTTCTCCCGAAACTACGCTAATCGTAATGGCAAATGTCCTGATTGAAAACGTCACTACTTTCAGTTTGTTGTTGGTCTCGCAATTTTTTGAAAAATATACGACACAGCGAGGCATTTCGAAGTCTCGTTACAAAATACTATTTAACAGATACGCCGTGCGATAAAAGACTTTTTTTAATATTTTGCGATATTTCAAAAATAATCATTTCGCTACTCCAAATACGAAGAAAAAATTCATGCATTTTTCCAATGCAATTACGAATTTACATTGGGCTTCGATTTCTTTCTACATGAAAACGGATTTTGTATAGCAACGTATTTAAAAATTATTTAATCAATGGCTATTATACATACCTATATATGTATATGTCAGAGCGGAAAATCGTATTCTGCTCATCTCCGGTTGGCGATATTGATCAGACCGATGGTCCGAATTTTTGTTACTATACCGAGCGAAAAAAAACGTAACGGAAATCTCGTTTCTATATAAAAAGAAGGGAGGGGGAGGGGTTGGTATAAAAATAAATAAATAAAAAAAATTCGCATTGGTGGCAACGTGGCAGGAGTGTATGGCCATTCACCGACTCGGACAATTCATTGTGAATTCAGTGTCAGTGAACACAATGGCCAGAACGCATACCGTAACGCACGTTGAATGACCAGCGTGACGCTTTACCATTGCAATTCGACTACAACGTGTGTGGGTAACAAACGGTATATCGTGCTAGACGTGTGTATATATATACTTTATGTACCACGCGGTACCTTTTAAATCGCAATTTTCCACGCGCTTGCTATATACAGTATAAAGTTCCGCGGGTCGGATTGTTCGGCTGCTGACCGGTTCAGAGTCAGAGAAAGAGAGTTAAATCACCCATATGTATCGCAGCTTGTTTCTCTCTCTTTTTCAGACCAACGCCGATAAAATAGATCATTCAACCGTCCGCCATTGTATAGAGAACTAGCTTCACCCCCTATTTTCTTTTCTCACTTTATACGTTTGTGGGTATTATTAACATTATTATTGTCGTATATTTAATATTGTGCATGACACCAATTTCGTCGATTCTGTTTCTTTCGAATCTCAACATGCCTAACTCGATAAAAAAATATTTAAAACGTTTAAGTATTTAATGAAAGTTTATATTTACAAACGTTTTCATTTCAAACAAATACAGTGTTTATATTAGAATAGTTTTATAGCTGTCGTTATGGCGATGTTGCAACGATGAAAGATCCTGGAGGCCGCTTTCATGACGATCGACTCGGATATTCGAGATCTTTCCTCCTCAGTCATCGACCACAACGTAGAGAGCCGTAGATTCAATTTCACCAATGGCCTTATCGAAATCTCTTCAGTTTAGGTTTTAAACCTTACCGGCCTTTGCCGTGCCCTCGTACTCAGATGCGTCGAAGTAATCATACTCATCCTTGATTCGTTGCAACACTCGACTCCAATAAGAGCCCGAGCGACCAACGGTCATGAACGACCTTTTGTGTCGTCTTTTGCTGTTGTCGACTTGTCCCGAGAACTCAAAATCTTCTGCCTCATTTTCGTGACCGTCGTACGTGATAACATAGGGATCCGTGGATTTGACCTCATGCTCGAACTCGTTGATAACCCATCCGTTCAGTCTTTTGTCCTTGTCGCCTCGTCCCGAGACCTCGAAATCCTCCGCCTCATTTTCGTGACCGTCGTACATGATAACATAGGAATCCGTGGATTTGACCTCACGCTTGACCTTGTTGACATCCGAACCGTTAATTGTTTCGTCCTTAACGACTCGTCCCGAGACCTCAAAATCTTCGGCCTCATTTTCGTGACCGTCGTACGTGATAACATAGGGATCCGTGGATTTGACCTCACGCTTGACCTTGTTGACATCCGAACCGTTAATTGTTTCGTCCTTGACGACTCGTCCCGAGACCTCAAAATCTTCCGCCTCATTTTCGTGACCGTCGTACGTGATGACATAGGAATCCGTGGATTTGACCTCACGCTTGGTCTTGTTGACATCCCAACTGTTGATTGTTTCATCCTTGACGACTCGCCCCGAGACCTCAAAATCTTCCGCCTCATTTTCGTGACCGTCGTACGTGATAACATAGGGATCCGTGGATTTGACCTCACGCTTGACCTTGTTGACATCCGAACCGTTAATTGTTTCGTCCTTGACGACTCGTCCCGAGACCTCAAAATCTTCCGCCTCATTTTCGTGACCGTCGTACGTGATGACATAGGAATCCGTGGATTTGACCTCACGCTTGGTCTTGTTGACATCCCAACTGTTGATTGTTTCATCCTTGACGATTCGTCCCGAGACCTCAAAATCTTCTGCTTCATTTTCGTGACCGTCGTACGTGATAACATAGGGCCCCGTGGATTTGACCTCACGCTTGAACTTGTTGACATCCAATCCGTTCAGTTTTTTGTCCTTGTCGCCTCGTCCCAAGACCTCGAAATCCTCTGCCTCATTTTCGTGACCATCGTGGGTGATAACAAAGTCCTTCAGGTACGTCTTTTGATAATCATGATGGTCAACATCAATGTTCGTCCGGCCCTCGGTGATGGATCTCGTATACGCCCCGGGAACCGCGATTCCAAACATCGCCAAAAAGATTATAAACAAGTTGCTCCTCATCGTACTTGAACTCTTCCGTTTTTATCCGAGCAGACAAGGAAGCAATAATTTGTGGTGCCATAACGATGTTTCGTCTGCTTTATATACCCAACTCTTAGTATACCCTCGTACTGTTCCTATTTTTAGCATTCACAATGCAATAAGGTTCATCATTATTCGACACCAGCGGTATAATATACGGCGCCATTATTTACGACATTCAAATATTAGAGATCGTTATCTTCGTTCATCAAGTTACCGATTCGTTATCGTCTCAATAGGAAAGTAAACTTAAATAGATCCGTGCCTCTATCGTGATCGAACATAGAGACAGTCATTAACTACAAAAAAGAATTGCGCAGCTGAAAAAATAATGTTTTGCCTGTTCTTTTTCTATATAATTTATCGTATTTCGTTGAGGAAAAATGAAATTATAACGCGTAATATAAAATCTTCAACCGCGATTAAACGGCCATGAAAGGGGGGATTGGTCCAACACTGCCGCGCATTTTGCCTCGCCCCGTGTACTTTGCGCGTGCGGGAACCTCGCGCCGCTAAATGCACAAGCCGCGTGGAAGCGCCCATGGTTGCCCACGTGTGTCGTCCACCCACATCCCTAATACAATGAGCACGAGGATTTATGCAGCGGCTCACTTTAATATAAAGGCCAATTTATTTTACGCGTAGTAGTGCGACGGTAACACCCGCGTACCTGTGTACAGGCCGAAGTATGCGACCGGCCTATACGTATTCCCAGCCACGCTCGGACACTGAGTGCAATTTATGCACGATAACTTCTTACAATGGCGAAATTTATCGTGAAAACAATGCCCAAATGGCGCTGAGATTTATGTCGGGCCCACCGCGAATCTTTCTTCTCGTACGTGCCCTATACGTTATACCAAAATATGTTTATACAATAGTTGGGCTGAACGTCTCACGCACGTACATATACACGTATATACGTTAAGATATACCTGTAATAATAAAATTTTATTTTCGTGACGGATCATCAAAATGATTTCAAATAATCTTTCTTCAATTTGTTGCCAATATCGCCAATAACTATGAATTTTTTCGATCATAACGTATGTAGTTCGATGATTTTCTTAAATCGCGTCTTTCTTCGATCGTTTTATTCATTGGTGTAAAAAAAGATTAAATTTTTGTAACAATTTTTTTTTTAATTATGAGAATTATTAAGATTTTTCGAGACGCGAAAGTTAACACGGAACGTCCCATGTACGTATTATACACGTACACGTGTACGACCTACCAAAAGATATTCGATCCACGTGCATCTGGTAGGATCGGGTGAGCTCTGCTATATCGATTCCCCAATCAATTTTCGGCAATCTTTCGCTGCGTTATATCTATGCAAAAAACTACCGGTGAAGGAATGATCTATAATCTTGCCTCTCGGCATTGCGCGAATCCTCCTGTGCCATCTTCGTTTCTTGAAATTTTTTCGCTATAGTCTAATTACGCATGACGAATTATATATACATCGTTCACAAAAAAACAAGGTTTTTTTTGTTTTTTTTGTTTTCTTTTAAAAACATTGTTAATATTTGACAGCACCTAACGTTAACCGTATTCGTCGTACGGAAGTTATACAAGTTATTAGAAAATTTGGCCTACCAATTTTTATCGAAAAATATCAGTTTAAGGTAGACAAAGAAAATTTTGAGGACTATTTTTCGCATTCTTTTTTGACGTATAATTTTGGCAACTCTTAATGAAAACAATCTTTCGAATGATATTAAAAAAGAGACATCAAGCTTCCAATAATTTTTTTTCATCCCCATACGACGAATACAGTAAAAATTGTCAAATATTGACAATTTTATTAAGGAAAAAAATTCATTTAATTATTTTGAGCAGTATATAAATATATAAGTATATATACGTATCGAGGGTCGAAACTTGGGGTCGGTTCGCGTGTATACACATATACGAATCGACCCTAAGTCACGAGTATTTGAATAATATGATTTTCCGAAGTGGTAGTCAAACCCCGAGCTCATAACGTGTCAGAACAGAGAGTGTTGAGTAAATACCCATATGGACAAAAGTCTCACGATCTTGCCCATTCTTGCTCAAGAAGAAAGCCTAACTAGGTAGTTCACTCGTCACCAAGGTAAACGGTTCTTTCGTTTCAATTTTTGCTCACCTCGTAAGCCATATTCGAGCGAACAAATTAAAAAATTGAAATAAAAACATTCGACCCGCACATTGCGATACTAATTTGTCTAAAATAAATCTGAATTCAATTTTCTCTCTAGTCGTCATATATTTTAATTAAAATGTCTCGATGAGACACTTGCGAAATTATTGATCTCTTCGATAAATAAATGAAATAATAATAATAATAATAATAATAATTTCGAAAATTCGTGCTAAACATGAATAATTTCGATTACAATAATCAGCGGTAGGCACACGTTACAAAACTGGTTTCCTTCGGCTGAAAGTACGTATATAACGCGCGATTAGTAGTGGTTACACCCATACACGTGGGCATCAACGAGACAATGCTCACGACGAGGTATATAGGATACTTATTAGTTTCGGTGGTGGGCGAGAATTACATATGTACAGATGAACATATATATATTTATATTTATATATATGTAAGGCTCTCTTGCTATATATACAAAATAACAATAATAATAATAATAATATAGGATCTAGGGACCTCCCTCGCTCGCACTTCTTCTTATGTATACATATACGCTCTCCTGCCATGTAGCCCATTGTACGAGTTCAAGTCATGAAGACAGGCAGGCGGCAGCCGCCTACAAGCTGGACAAGGTGCCAGAGCTACAACACTCGCGACATACTCGAGATTGCCTCGAAAAAAAAAAAATATCGGAAAATTTATTAAATTACTTCTCACGTGAACGCGTCCATAAAAATTGTCACAAATCACACTACGTTCACGCAATCACGTGAATCGACGTGAACATCAATACTGATTGATCGAATCGAAAAGACACGTGTCTTTGTTCAAGAATTCAAACCGGATTTTTTCCTGACTGCTAGACTCGTTATATTGTTATCTATGGAAAAACGTGACAGAGATAACGAATACTCGTGAAGCTGTTTACTTTACTTTGCGTTTGAGCTTTCATACTGCGCACATCGTATAAAAATAAAAGACGTATAAATAATTCTCTGAAATATTGACGAAGATAAGAATACGTTTATATTCTTATTTCTATTAAATAATAGTTCCAACAGAAATTTTGGACTCGTAGGCACATCGTTAATTTCATCATTCGATTACAAATACACGTACCAAGTGTCGAACAAATTTCCTCATCGCGCGAGACGTATCAGCCCGAAAATATTGAAACGTTTACGCATCGATTACGATTAAATTCGAGTATCGAATATCGCATTAAAAAATTAAAAAATAAACGTCTATAATACAAATTTCTATTTCATACACGAAAAAAACAAATTTATTAATCGCAAAAAATTCGTCATTACGGCGGAGAAAAAAAAATGTACCACGAGGTAATCCCCGACGATCCTGTACTAAAGCTTCGATTATTATTGACTCTTCTGGATGGAGGATGGGGATAAGGTGGAGAAAAGTAGTTATAAAACGTCGCAGAGGTTCGTGGGCGACCCGGTCCCACGTTGTCACACCCCGAAACGATATTGCCGGGTTTAAGAATATAATCTCTTCCGAATTCCCATACTACGGATAGTCCCGGCATCGTTGAACGACAACGACGACCAGTTCGACCAGTTTTTATACAGCGCGTGTGTCCAGCACTGAAACCCTTCGACTATATAGCCCCTATATATTTCAATATACACATATACATATATTTCTATGTATACGTATATAGGTTTTTATTTTCTTTTTTTTGTTCCAGGCATCATGAATAAATTTTAACGAGATTACGCTCGCGAGAGCGAAGATACAGAGCGCGGACAAGAGAAGTTGAATCGATGCCTGGAAGGTGATGTCGTGGGGTTCGCTTAGCTGTGTATATATATATAAATCTCTATGCGCGTATATACATAGATATATCGTCTTTGTAACGTATTGTACATCGTACGGTCTTTACCGGCGCGCGGTACAGATATAAACGGCGATAAATCAAATGCCCTAATCAGGACGCTTTCGCTCTTCGTAGAGAGTGCGAATCTCGCGGCATCGCTTTTCGGTGAATTATGAGAGAACGAGGGCGAGAGTGCGTCTGTGTATCTGTGTGTGTGTGTGTGTGTGTGTGTGTGTGTGTGTATGTGGGAGAGAGAGAGAGAGGGTGAGAAAGAGATGAGGGGAGAGCAACGATATGATGTCCGCTCCCGAAGACCCGTTGAGACACACTCCGCACTCCTGGAGCCCGCTGGAAGACGGGGAAGAAAAAAAAAATGAAGAAATTTATCCTTTTTTTCTTCTTTCTTTCTTCTTCGCGTTGCCGCAGGTATTATATGGTATATAGGCGACTGCGTGACCTTACAACCCTATCGCTATTCCATATACTCCCTCATTCACCCATTTATTTCACCCCCGGTTTCTCTTTATTTTTTCCTTCATTTTATCGCTTATCTCGTATTAAATTATCATTTATTTTCGAGATTCAGGCAAACGCTCGAATTTTAATTTCGTACGACAGGTTTCAAGTTATCATAAAATATCGGTTAATATTTAAACGGACGAACAAATAATTCGACGTTTATTTTTGTCTATCAAATAAAATGTTAGATTTTTCTTGTCTATTCAATAAAGTCTCGAGATCTTTGTAATCCTCCTAGCTGGTTTTCTTGGTCGACGCTCGACCAAGCCAATAACGAAGTCTAACCGTCTCGAGCGTCCAGTTGGCGAGTGTCTCTAAATGATTGCGATAAATATCAATAAACGTTTTTTTTCTTAATGAAAAAGAAAGAAAAAGAAAAAGAAAATCTTTTCCGATTTATTTTCAAATCGTCGGTGTAATAAAACGTAGAAGCACGCGCCTACTCGACCCGAGTCGGCCTGTGTGGTCCAAACGATCGTGAGAGGTCCCTTAATCGGCAGTTAAGAGTCATTCGGCGCGATCTAAAACTCCCCTTGCGCTTCGAGGGCGCGATGAGAAAGAAAGAGAGAGAGAGAGAGAGAGAGAGAAGAACGAGAAATCACGAACGACTCCCGCGACGTAATAACGAATAACGTTAATTAGAGACGCCGAATCACTCGAGAACTTATGATCGTGCGGGTTGAATCAACGATGAACCTGTACACTGACGATCTAAAACTAAATTCCTCCACGAGTCGCACCCTCCGTCACTGCGCTTAATCGGGACGAAAAATTGATTATTTACTGCGTATAAATGTCTCTGGTCCATGTTAATAACCCTGTGGAATTTTAATTATCGGTGCTCGACCGTAACGGCGCGTGTCTAAAACAGAATCTTCATTTTATTATTCTAAATTTGTCTACGTACGAATTCCATCAATGTCATCTTTCGCTATTTTCAATACTTTCTTGAACATCGGTTTTTTTCTTTAATCGTAAGAGAAATTGAAATCGTTCATTTTTATTCCTATTTAAAAAACGAGAGAAAACGTCCATTTCTATCCGATTGTGAGAAAATTCTCAGACGTCTATCAGTGGGAAAATAGAGACTTATACTCGATGGAATGATCCAACTGATCTTAATTTTTTATTTCTTTTTCTCCGAACAAGAGATTATTCGAACGTTCGAGAACTCGCGTCGTGTCAGAAATCCGTCTTATCTCGAGAAATAGGAGACGGGTCGGGCTCGATCGCTTCATCACGAAACACGGATCAGTGAAAATCTTCGGAAGAATAACTTATTTGACATCGCGCGCATATTTAATCCTGCTCGTTGGTATTTAGCCACGAACCGTAGTAATTCCCTTCAAGCAGCACGAAATGATATTCCCTCCTCCACATTTCCCATAGCGATTAGCGTCGTGTCTCGAACATGGCGTTCGAGCGAAACAATAAACATTGCATTAGAAAACTCAAAAAAAAAAAAACGAAAACAATATTTACATCGTCGTCGATCATCGCGACTGGGGTTGATAAATTTTTTATTGAAAAAATAATAATAATAATTGTCGCAAAGAAAAATTCTAATCACGAAAATATTGTCGACTCGAATTATAAAAATATTTCCTAGCGCGAAACGTCGCTCGTGACTATTCTTGTCGTCACGGTTGACGACGGTAACGACGAATAATGGAACCGCAATACCGCGTGTTTAGTACGTATTATTTATTTATTTATTATTTACGCATTTATTATTATTTTTAATTAAAAAAATAATAATAAATAATAAAATATAATAATAATTATTATTTTTTATTTTAAAAAAAAATAATAATTGTCGACCCAAATTATAAAAATATATCCTAGCGCGAAACGTCGCTCATGACTATTCTCGTCGTCGGGGTTTACGACGATCACGAAGAATGGAAACGCGATACCGCGTGTTTAGGATTTTTCATCGAGGGCGCGCAGGATGTGAACTCGTGCGTCAACGGGTTGCCGATGAGCGAGAGAAAAAGGCCGAGACGTGAAAAGCTACGAGAACGAGAAAAATAAAAATACGATGACCGAGGTGGAAAAAAAGTTCGGTGAAGCTTTCGCCTCGGTTCTAATGGATTTTAAAATTCTCCGAGCAAACGTTACTTCGCACGCGACCAAGAACGTACGAGGAGGAACGTATTCTCGTCCATTGACAGTTATACGGCAGTCACGTTTTTATTCACGGCTTTATCGCCCCTTTGGGAAATGTTCGACGATCTGTTATTTTTATATCTCGATTCCAACGCACGTATTTTGCATCGATCATTTAAGCTCTAATTTTACAAAAATCCGTTCGCAACGATATCCATGGGGTGAAACAAGATTTGTGCTTTATCCAAATTTTACCTTACGTAAATATTTATCAACCTTACGATAACGATACGAGATATAAAAAATTATGAATAAATGTAAAAAAAAAACGTCTCGACCCTGACCTCGATTGAGTTGAAAAAGGTTTATGACGTTTGTAGGTACAAGGGTGATAATCACTGGACAGGTAGAACGGATCGTTCGCGAAACACGTGTGTAACGTGTACAGAGTACGCGAATTTTTTTTAATTTTTTTTTATTTCAACCACCGATCTCTGCGTTCTCGCATAGGCGTGAGAGTAACGTGTACGTTGGTGCATATTCATCATGGCTTGACGAGTGCAAACGACTCGCGGTGAATTGATTCGACTCGAGGCTCGTCGCTCTCGTACCGGAATAAAATAACGTACGAATATGGTTAAAAGACAGAGAGAAAAAAAGAGAGGGAGGGAGATAAAAACTGAATATTCGCGATGTAAGTGCCCTGCCCTTTTTTCCAAAGTCTCTCCGTGTCTGGGCGTAATAAGGCCCGTGACGTTCCGTCTTGCTGTTCCAAAGTGCCTGATATATATATAACTATATATGTTTAACAATATATATATATAAGTATATAGTGTATATATAGCAGAATGTAGTATATATATTGAGAGAGAGGGAGAGAGAAAACGTGTAAAGAGCCACTGTTGATAATTGACACCACACCCACACGAGTTCAACATCTCTCAAAGATCTTTTCGGAACGTTTCTCCCAGGACGTAAGAAGAAGAGAACAACGACGTCTCGGATATATTTCCGAGAGACAATTTGGAGAGAAAAAATGTCACGCGGATGACGCGATTATACAAATTATTGAATTTGCGAATGAAAAATAAAATTTAAAAAAATAATTAAATAAAACTAGCTACCCCTGTTAAATTTAACTGGATGTTGAAATTTCTTCGAAATTTGGAGAAATTCTAATCAAGATCCGAGAAACTGATCTCGAATTTCTTAATTCGAGGGGCGAGAAAAGAAGAAAAAATCGTCGAATGATAATTTTGTTTTTTATCTATGCGAGACACACGACACGGCAATTTTTTTCCTCGCGGGTTAACGAGAATGGATTGTTTATATTTATATATAGCGTTTCAACGAACGCGGAGACGAAACGAAGAGCTTGTTTCGAGGGAAACAAGCTCGTTTCGTCTAGCATTTTTTCGTCCATTTCTCATTTAGTTTCCTCGACGCTCGTTTCGTCTTGACTCTTTTTTGCTTCGAGAATCTCTCGCGCTAAAACGCCAAGTAACGCGCTTCGCTTATGTAAACTTTGTGACTTTGCGTACTGAGAAACATCTCGAGATTGTCTCGTTATTATTATCTATTCGTAAATAATATTTATTTAACATCTGGTCCGTATCGCCAACCCGAGGGTTTCTCACTTTCGTCCTTTGGGTCCTCGCCCTACCGACGACTCGAATGGAAATACAAAAAAGAAACGAGCGTGGGCGATTCCGGGAGGAAATTCGATTCTCGAATTGTACTCGTAAATAATACTCGAAATTGAATAATAATTTTCACTGATTCGAGACGCCCGAGGATCGAATATTTTTATCGATTGTTAAAACGTTTTTTGTACATGGCCAATTTTCGGCACGAATTAAAAACGCGAAAGTACTATTTCCATTGGTTTAATTCAATCGAGGTGAATTTCAGTACGTTTAGGTCATGTTCTATGACAGATACGACGAGTGTTTAAATATTTGAACTCGTTCATCGATTATGCATAAAGTTTTTTTTAAAACGATATATCTCATATTTAATTCGTGTAAAATCAATATCATGACCTCGTTGGCTTCCGAGACGTATGGTCCATTTTGCAAAAATTACGACAAGAAATCGACGGGAAATTTAGTGGACGAGATGATAAATCAATTTTCCAGGTTAAACATTTTTTTTGCTATGTAAACGTTATAAGGGACAATTAATTCATATAATGATAGTATCGTTGTTTGAGATAAATTATTTTTTGTCCTAGATAATTAATTAATAATTATTATTATTATTGTCGTAGATAAAATTAATAAATAATAATTATAATCGGTTTATAAATCGATACGTTTGTTAAATTGTCAGAACTTGGGGAGTGGAGGAGCCGCGAAGATATTGGGAGACGTTGCTTCATTGCGAGAGAGCTATGTATCCGAGACCCATGCCGAATCTGGCATTGCCCTCGAGGGAGGTGCGGTATAGTGCATATAATATATACGTATACGAGTACCTCGCATTATTACACGAGAAACGAGAGAGAAACCCTCGAACTCAATTACCGAGCGAACAGAAGGAGAATGAAAGAGAGAAAGGACAGAGAAATTGAGAGTGGGAGAGAGAGAGAGAGAGAGAGAGAGAGAGAGAGAGAGAGAGAGGAAAGTGGGAGAGAGAAATCTTAAAATACAAGGGGATACACGAGCGATAATTAAAAAGTTATTACGCCCAGGCTCGTTTCTACTGGCATCTCTACTCGTCGAGCGCACGCCACGAGCCCCTTTACCAGAGGAACCTGAACCTCGCCCTCCTCGCCACTCTCAACGAGTAACAAAAAAATATACGAAAGAAAAAAAGAAAAGAACGAAAACGACAAATACAAACGATTAACGAGCGTGCCTTCCCTCGGGGTAATCAGCGCCCGGAGTACAATATTGTCTCTTCATTCGAGATTTCTTTTATTTTCAGGCTCGTGCTCTGCAACCGAGAATCGAAGAGCATTGTTATATCCGAACAACTCGTTAGATTAGCAACGTACGATCGTTACGGGAGAAAGAACGTTGTTGAGCGATTGGAAAAATATATTTGGTAGAATTGAGTAATTAATAAGATTTGTATTCTCAAATTGAGAATTTTCTTTGATTTTTCGATGGAAAGGTTGAGCTTCGAAATTGTTCAAGATTGGAAACCCAGAGAAAACATTATTTAGCCAACAGACAATCCTGGAATCGTTTTGCATCGAAGGTCTTGGATTATCCCGCAAAGAGGGTTTACGACTTATTTTCGCTCTGAGAAAGTCTCGAGTGTCACTGAAAAGTTTTTACGGCTGGCGTGCTTTTGATGAAAATGAGAAACCGATAGTTCGATCCGATATCAAAGACGATTCTAGAACGTACCGTAATCACTCGTACGTCGAGAGTGAACGGTGAAAAGCGATTACGTCCCTCGAAGCTCTCACTCAACGTTATCTTTGAATTATTCTTACATAGCCACACCTAACGGTGACCTGCTCTTGAAATTGGCCAAGTAAATAATTCGCGCGCAATGGGACAAATTTAGCTCTGATAAAAAGAAAATGAGCCTCCGAGTCATCGGATACGAGTCCGAAGACGATTACCGTTTTTAATCAGGAAACTCGGGTCGAATCGGCAATGGCTACAATTATTCTGTCAGGAAAATGAAGTTCCAACGATCGTTTATAATTCGAAGAAAAAAAACTCCTAGTTTCTCGATTCCCGATATTGTCTGGCAAGCGACTATCGATTTAGCTCCCTCGCTCAAAGTTCAATCGGTTCTCGGTAAGAAGTTCTCGTACTGCGTCATTTACTCGAACGTATTCTTGGATAACGAGATGTTTCGTTATCTCGAAGAGTTTGATGACATAAACTTATAATAATCGCTTTTTTCCAGTCAACATGCCGGAGTACGATCGGAATAAATTATTCTTTACCAAACACACACCAGTCCACACGTTTATGTTGTCGTCGGGAATTAATTTCCGTTCTCGGCAACCTTGGTACATCGACAACACTATCAGAACGCTTTGGGCTTGCTATCCTCGTAATTTAGGTAATTTAACAATATTCCACGTGTTTGTAATTAAAAGAAAAGACTCAAATTAGCAATTGATAAATTAGTGTTACATGTTTCTATTAATATTTATAATATCCACAGTCTATCTGTATCTACAATTGTCGCATCATCGCGAAAATCTCGATCATTTATTCAGCAAGATATTCACAAATCTCCCAGAATTGCGAACCTTTGAATTTATCGGGGAGATAAGAACTCTGAAAACTTTGTGCATGATGTGTTACCAAATTCGAACTAGACGATGCAGTAATATCATTTTTTCCCTTGATTCGTAAAACTGTATAGTATCTTATCTTCTTTAGTTTCCCATTCGCTAGATATCGATTTTTTATGCAACTCTTCCAGAAGTAAATGACGTAGATATTCTGCTACAAGACGATGTCAATGAATCTCAAGATCGTACAGTGTGGACGAGAAGTATCGAGTGCTTATTGTGCTGTTTCAAGCACGATTTTCAGAACATGGGAGTAAAATTCAATGTCGGCTATTACCCATGTTAATTATAAGAGGTCAAAGTCATTTTGTAATGGTCGGTTAATAAAGTTTCCAAAAATTTTCAATCAGATCCAATATTTATTGTTCAAGCAACCGTGAAAAATCTTGGTAATAAATAAATGCGAAAAGATGGTAAAGTTATTTCTTGAGTATGAGTCTCGATCGACGAGAGGGCTCGATGTTTCGACTTCCACGATGAAAATTCCTATTAATTGTAGTCTGCGACGAATCTAAGCCTCGGCCGATTCTTGTTGCTCGAACTTGGGATATTTCGCCTCGACCTCGGACCAAGTAGTTTTACCCAAACCCAAATCTTTCACGACATCCGGAAGTTCGTCCAACTGAAATTTCGCAAAAATCAACGTTTATCTTACCTTTTAGAAAAGTATTTAAATTGAAAATTCGGATAAATTTAATTATACGCACGTTAATCCGAACTTGTCCCATACTATCCCTCTCTCGAAGTGTCGCACTGTGAGGCGTCTTCAATGTGTCGAAATCTATCGTTATGCCAAACGGTATTGCAATCTCGTCCGTGCGCGCGTATCTACGACCGATACTTCCGGACGAATCGTCAACTTTGTGGGAAACGTCGACCCTCGTAAGATCCTGAGCTAATTAGTAGAAATAAAAAAAAATTATTTATAGAATTACAAACGCCTGGACTGTGGATTATAAATCAATCCAAGAGCAATATCTCCATATTTTTCAAAAGTATTATTTCTCGATATCCAATGTGTCCTATGTTCCCTCGCCATCCCAAATAATCTCATCGTATCGTTATACTTACACAATTTCTTGACAAAAGGAACAAACTCGTTATTACTGCTCAACGGTAGAACGGAGCATTTCAAAGGAGCAACGACCGGTGGCAAACTGAGGAAAGTTCTCATCTCGTCACCGTCGCGTTTCTTGAAATTATGCTCGAAAACCGCGTACATGATACGGCCAATACCGAAAGATGGTTCGATAACGGACGGTATGATTTCTTCTACGTGTACGATTTTTTGATAACGTTTAATCGCTATCATATCTTTCGTGATTTTCGCGGAACTGCCGTCGGTCAACGGCAGATCGTAGGAACCAGCGGTTTCTAACGAAGCTTCCAATGTATCGACGCCTTGTTTGTCAAGAGCGCTCAATACATCGAGAATCGATTTAGCCTCTTTTCTAAATGCCTTGCCGATTATGCTACGATTCGGCGCAGCTTCGCAAACATCGACGGTTTTTGGCTCCGTCAATCGTTTCTCCGCTGCCAATCTTACACCCGTGGCTTTCGTGTGTTGGGTCAAATCGTAGGCCGATCTGTCGGCGCAACCGACGCATTCGATCCATCCGTACGACGTAAGGCACTCGGCGTCCCAACAATCGCAGGCGTAATGAGCCATTTCGTTGCTCATGTGTTGACGAAAACGTAATTTTCTCGTATCAACACCAACTTTGAGCAAGAATTGGTGTATTCTCGCCATGAAATAACCCAGAGTCTCGTTAGCCACGAGTCCGCTAGCGACAGCGTCCCCGATCTTCACGTTTTCAGCGCTCTTTCCATCCATCTGATTGCACGCCGAATACAAAAGCAATTCCGTATTCCTGATATCGTCGAATTTTTTATGAGACTTGTCCTTTGGATCGCAAAAATGTTCGATCTCCGCCATTGTAAATTCTCTTACGCGTATCAAACCGGAACGCGGTGATATTTCATTTCTAAATGCATTGCCTATCTGAGCTGCGGCAAATGGCAATTTTTCCTGATTAAATTCCAACAAACGTTTGAAATTTACGAATATTCCCTGCGCGGTCTCGGGTCGAAGAAAACCTTTTATAAGACCCGTCGGACCGATCTGAGTGCCGAACATTAGATTGAATTCGATCGGTTCGGTAAGATCGTTACCGGATAACGGTGATTTCATATCAAATTTTGTCAGTACCGTTGCCATTTCGTCCTTGGTCATTCCGTCGAGTTTTACGACGATTTCTCGGCACTCGGCCCTTGTGGCTTCGTCGGTTTTTTTTTCAGCTACGACTTTTTCCAAATGCGCTTTGATCAAATGATCCAGTCTAAAGCATTCGCCGTTCTTTACATCCTTGACCATCAAATCGGCAAATCTGTCTACATGACCGGACGCTTTTAATACAGGCTCGGGCGTGAGAATCGAACAATCGACTTCCAACATTTGTTCCTCGAGGATGAAAAACTTTCTCCATGCGCTCAGCATGTTAGCCTTGAACGCGCATCCCATCGGACCAAAGTCGTACTGTCCCGTTATACCGCCGTAAATCGCGAAGGATTGATCGAAGAAGAAACGGCGTTTCAAAAGATCTTCCATTCTCGATCGGTCGAAAGTCGCGGCATCCGGTACAAAGGATAATTCTTTATCCTCCAGTATTTTCTTGCGGAGCTTGAGCTCGGCAACGGCTTTTTTGACATCCAATTCGGGTGCTCCATCGGATTTAAGCTTGCGCACCAGATCCCCCTGAGAATCGTAAAACGAATGAAAAATTTTTATTCGAAGATTGTCGCGGAGTTTGTTTCTAAAGCGAGAGATTAGAGTCTCATGAAATTTTAAGATAGCAACGGCGTTTTTTATTTGACTTTACTTTACGATGTTAAGGAGAACGTTAAGGAGGATTGAGAAATAAATCGTCTCAATCAGCCCGATTCACCTTTGATTCGTTTTAAAAACTATTTAACTATTTTACGTTCATGCGATGTGTCTATGCCTCTTTTCGTTCATAAAAATATGAAAGCGAGAAGAAAATATGCCAATATTACATATGATGCATAGAATTGTTGATGCAAATGATGAAAACATTAACGACTATTAGCTGTCAAACGAATGATCATGCTTCCTCGTTCATAACGAAAGTGAGGTTAAGAACGTTCAACAATGGAATTTCTAACATATGGTAAATAAGAATATACCTGTTCCTTAACGCTCGCACGCAAAGGTGCTAGAGTTTCTTCGACCTTAGGATCTGTCATGTCTGGTTGAAAGTGCAATTTAACCTTTCTATGTTTCTTTGTCGTGCCCCACTGCTCGAAGCCGGATAACCTAGCACTTGCTCCAAAATTTCGCGAGTGTCTGAACGAACCGTTGCACTTGGTGGGAGAGGAAATGTAATGTCGTTTCGTAAGTAATACGATAACGCCACGAATGCGACTCGGTAAATCACGCATTCGACCTACTTCCTCTCACGAATCGAAAAGTTGCACAAAACTGTCGGGAATGTGGTGGGAACAGCTGGTGGTGGCAAGTGCATATCCATAGGATCCATAGTGCATACCTGGACAGAATGTAGAGTGTAACTATAGATGGAGCATTCGTTCGGTTCATTTTCGACCATTCGAACGTATTCGAACATATATAAAAAAAATATGAAATATCAATACCGAACAAAACCTTCTACAGCATAAAAATATTGTCCATACGTATTTTGGAATAAAGCAAGCGAAACATTTTTTTTTTTAGAATAGATGCGTTTCACAAAAGAAATTCATTTTTTCTTCCAAGATGCTTGGAAGCTATTAGGATGATGTAGAAATTATGGTACACATCGGTACACAATTTTTCAAATAAGATAAAGAAATCACGTTGAGCATAAAAATGTGCAACATAATTTGTGACGATGCAAATAAATTTTGATGAACGAACGATTATAAAGATAGGTAATAAATTATCCATAGAACACAGCAGTTTTCAAAATCTTGTAGATGGGAAGTCCCGTTTAATTACAGCCCTATGGTCTTGACATTCATTGACAATTTCTTACACTAAGCATTTACATGCACAGTTTTATTTTAATTTCATTTTTCATCTCTTTGTTTTAAACGTTAATTTCGTTTTCAATTTCTCAATCGTCGAAGCGCAAAACGACTTGGTCTTTTGCGAACGATGGGGCCAATTAGGGAGCGGTAAACAAGACTTAGAAACAAGAATATATATGAGCTTTGATTTCTCTGTATAACAATAATGATTAAAAAAGAAAAAACGATATCGTCGATGTAAACAATAGGTTTTACATTAGAACGATACTCTCGACGTAAGAAGCTTTTTATTACCATTAATGTACCGTAATAAATAAAGTATGAAATGTAAATAATGGGTATTTACAAATATGTAAATGGCAAAAAAAAAGCTATAACAGAGACAAAGTAATTCATATATCAATCGTATATGTATATCTATACGCCTGGCTATGGGGCTTATTGGCTCTCGTGCGATCGTCGTCGAGAAGAAAAAAAAAAGAAAAGAAAAGAAAAGAAAAAAATAACGTAGACGTCTCGGCAAACGCTATGTGATCGTTGCCTAATACCTGTACACTTAGAATCTATAGAACGCCCCACCTCGTTTTACAACAAATTACGAGCCGGAGTCTCGAGACATCTGTCAAATTTCAATATTATCTCGCAAAACGATATCACCAAAGCCTTTCGCCAGTACGCATAATAATAGCATATTACCCAGCGTGAATGTTGTTCGTTCGTTTGTTTGTTTTTTTTTCCTTTTTTTTTTTTCTTTATCTTGTTTTATCTGCACTATATAATAATTCGTCTATAATATTCTCAGGGAGCGTCAGGATGACATTTGCGACGGATCAGCATTAGAATTTCGAAAAATTATCAAACATCTCGGATCCGTGCCCCTTGAAAATTTTTCAGCATGAGAATAAATTCGTTTTTTCTTTTTTTTTTTTCTTTCCTCGTCGAATCAGACGAAAACATTATTTTCACAAATTTTCAATCGATCGATTCTAGAAAAGAAAAAAAGTCTACTCGTCACTATTACGATCGAGAGACTCGAAAGAAAAAAAATAATTCTAGCCTTATTTAGGTTTTTTCCCCCATGATTAAATTTATTACTCGGAATTCACGAATGTCGTAAGAGACCGTAAGCTGAACGTATTCGAGAGGTGAATATCGCGCGAGACCATGACAAAATATCACAGTACTAGATCATGAAGAACCGTCGATCGATCATCGAGACACTCCCCATTTCTTTACCTACGTCCCAGGATAGTTTTCTTTAATTGCAGGACATTCCTAGTTAACAACATTTCTACGTCTCTAATGTAAGATTATCTATTATGATTTTTTTTTCTTTTTCATTTTAATTTCATTTTTATTATCCTTCCGTTTTCTTTCTTCATTAAGAAATCTCAACGTTTAGTAGTTAATACGTAGTCATATACAACTTGCTAAGGATGCTTTAAACTGTGTACTGGCTGCTAAATGTTTCGAGTGAATACTGTACGTATAATGCATGTAAAAAGTTGTTAACGCCATTTGATCGATCGCGATGCACTTTTAGTTTATTCCACGTCCTACGATTCATTGCGTTAAAACAGCAACGGGAAAAATAGATCGCGAGAGTCGAACGATTTGAAAAATTTCGAAGAACAATAATTCACACGATAAATCGCCGGATTGTATATTCGTTACTAATTCGAATAAACGGTAATGTCTGTTTTATAATTTTCTTTCGCAGTGATTTTTATTATTCTTACCGAGTGAATCTCGAGCGATCGTCGCCGACATTCTCAGCTTCGTTTTTTTCGTATGGAATCATTAGGACTCGGAGTTCCCGATTGCAATAAAACTTTGCGTCTCGAATCAATGAATACGACATCGACAGATTTCTCGTCCTCTCGATTAAGCGTCTCGTTTACGAGTCTTCAGTTTGATGAAAAATTCTTTTTTGCACGGTTAAAAAACAAAACAACGTAAAATCGCTCGATTCACTTTCAAATATCTTATTGCTCTCTCGAAAAAAAAAGCGTCAACTTAGAGTTTTTCGCGGACACAGTCCGCAAACGATAATGGACGAATAAACGACGGAGCGTTTTTCAATTGCAACTCTCGTGATAAGCGACTTTTCACTCGATATCTACCATAAACGTATAAAAAAGACGACTTTTGTCATGTACTTGTGCGGTATGTAAGTGTGAAATTCTCAGCGCTTCTTTAGATTATCCTTTTTATTCCTTTTTTTTTGTTCGTCAACTTTTATATCAGGCCATCGATCCATTCTCATTTACTCCTACGTATTGATCTCGCGCTATATTTGCATGCTCGATGATTCTCGCGATTCCTCTCTTTATACGAAAAGAAGCATACGACAAGGAAAATCATATATAAAGAAACAAGAAAAGAAACCAATCGAAGAAACATTGGATTTCGCATGAGAACATTGGGTAATTTGCGTTAAACGTTTCTTTAATTACATACTAGTTTTTCCCTTGTTCTCTCTCTCTCTCTCTCTCTCTTTCTTTCTTCCTTACTCTCTCTCTCTCTCTCCCTCTTTCTCTCGTTAATCTTAAATTGTATATAGTCAAGACGTACGCACATTAAAACGCCACGATTTCGGTAGCATTTGTGTTTCCATCAAACATCTCGACACATTGCACAGTTAGGGATCATTCGCGAAATTCGCCAAGATCTTTTTTTTTCTTTCTTTCTCTTCTTAACGTCGCCCCTCGGCGTTCCAAGTGTTGGGAAAAGCTCCATTGAAACAAACCTCGCGACACGTTTACATCCCCCCACGTGAACTATTATAATCATTTACAACGATGTGTCTCAAAATTCTTCAGTCTATCGAGGATTTTCTTCAATTTCGTTAGTTTGCCCCGAGTCTCCCTTGAATTTTATACATCCACGATTCGAGCTCACGTTTCGGTTTCATCTTGGTAACACGATCCGATCCCATTCGACGATCAGTGATACTTTTGTTCGTTCTTCTTCCTCTTCTTGTTTTCTTTTGTTTTTTTCCGCGAGAGTAGATGTACGATTTATTGAGCCGGAGGCTGCGGCTCGCTCGGCATATTGGGATTGGGATATGGCGGCAAGAATGAGTAATTTGGATAAGGTGGAGGTGGCGGATGTGGGAACGGAGGATAGTAGTTGGTCGGATGCGTCGATGGCGGTGCGTAACCTCGATGCATGTAAGGATCCGCTGCCGGTGGTGGTCCATGAAACGCCGAGTACATACGAGCATAGTCCGCGTTGTACGTTGGTCCCCCGTAAGCCGCGTAACCAGGAGCTCCTGTTACACATACACGCACACACATTTCACAAACTCTCGATACAATCTTGTCGATCGTATTAATACCCGGATACCAACGAGACGAATAATTCTTGGATATCTTTCGAACGAAGTGAGAAATTGCTTGCACGTATTTTCAGGAAATTCAATTTACTCGGAGTAAACGCCACAACCACACGATTATTTATATGAAAAATGTTTTTAAAGAAAAAAATTAATGAAAATATATATTTGTTTATGCATGGGATAAATATGCGAAAAAGCACAGGAATTCTAACGATACTCGATAGTTCTTATACTATGATTAACACTTTTTTTAATAGTATTTTCATGCAACAACAAATTGTACTTTGAATTGCAAAGAATATGTGAGAAATGTGTGAAAAATTCATGAAACAGTTTCTATATATGTATATTTTTCTTTTCTATATTACATCTTCTTAAATTCAAACGGCCCTTTTCATTTACACCATTTACCCTAGGAAAAAAAAAAAAGGTGCAAACCGATTTTGAAAATTTGATCACCCGATTGACTCGACGACAGGCCCGAGTCTTCTTAGAAACAATGACAAACAATGACCTCATTCGTTAATATCACGTTTTTCATTTCGATCGAAAAATACCCAACTCTTCGCAGATAAAAATATTCTTCAAGAGCGTCGCTTGTGTCTTTTCAATAAGAACCTACGAGAATCTTAGACGGTCGAGAAGAAGGATAATTTTCATGTAAACAAGATTTCTGAAACTTATCCTTTTTTCACCTATTCCGGGGATACACGCGGTGTCCCGTGAAATTAATGAAACTTACCACTCGGTGGATAAGCTGCCGAGGAACCCGGTGCGGGTGGGTAATGCTGCGAGTACGGATCGTAAGGCGCGGGCGGATAAGGTCCGGGATAACGACTACTGGCCGGATGACTAAATGCAGTAGGAACGTGACTCTCGTCCCTGCTTGAGTTTGTCGTCGGCAAAACTGATGTCGTACTTTCCGTATTTTTGGACTCGTTCGTGTCGATCGGAGTTTTAGCCACAGGATGTAAAGATTGCGAGTAGCCCGCGGTTCCGCTCATCATCGTTCTCTCATCCACGGGTTTCGTAGGTAAATCAGCCGGCGATGATTTCCCCGTGTCAACAGCGAGACGTGGATTTGTCGGATGTGGCGCGACACCGGGGAAATACGTTCCATAAGGTGTGGGCAAAGATCTTGATCGCGGATCGGCATAATCGTAATATCGTGGATATTGGGCGTAAGGATAACCCTGAGCTAGAGCGTGAGGATCGCCCGGTGGTAATTCTTGAACTCGCATATCACGTTCTTTCGCGGTAACGGCGTTAGTCGCCGCAGCAAGAGGAGTGCTAGGCGGATGCGAAGGTTCCCCAAGATTTTTCGACATTTCCGCGGTTCTGTGAACGTGCGGTTGTAACGACTGCGATTGATGCGGCTGCGACTGTTGCGATTGAGTCTGCTGAGGATGCATCGTCGACACAGAGCCTGGCATAGACGGATTTTTCGTCGTACTCGGTGACGTACCGTCCTCGTTCATAATCTCGTCGTTGCGACCATCGCGTTTCTCGGTTTGACCCCCAAAACTTTGACCATAATTTCCCATTTGTTCGGACTTACTGGTCTCCTTCGTCTCTCCCGTGGAAACTCCGCTGTCCTCGAGCTTTGCTGGATTTTTCACCCCGGTCTCATTCTGCTGTTGGACCTCCTGCGTATTGGATATGCCGTCGGCAGTGTAGACCTGGGATTTCTCATTGTCTTGCTTCTGCAGCGAATTATCGACTTCATTATTCGATTCATGATTAGAGTTTGACGGACTGTACTCGGGATTGGAACTTGCCTCGGCAACAACGTCCTCCAGTCGTACTTCCTCGACACGCTGATCGATTCTCATTTGGCTGTCCGATGAATTCGAATTTTCACCCACCGACGATTGATCCAAGTGTTGATCGTGCTGTCTCGCTTTACCGAGTCGCTGCAATGACACCTGATGAGTCAGCGTCTGGATATGACTGACCTGCGGCTTTGCCGATCCCGTTGCCACGGGCTTTATTCGCTTCACTCCTGTATCTTTGTCCGCGAATGGCCTGTAACCCGGAACACTTCCGGGCCTCGAGAGTGGTCTCGTACCACCTGGCGACGTCGCCGATGTCGCTTTCGGTATTATCGATATTGCGGCATTATTTCGTAATGGAAAACTCACATCGGGTTTCGTCGCGGTGGTTCTCTGCGCTACGGCCGAGACCCCTAAGAATCAATGTTATTCGTGTAAATAAAAGTATTCAACGACAACTTATGGCAATAATCATAAAATAGTTTTTTTTTTATTCGCTCCTCGTTAAAAAATAGTCGCCCTGTCAATAAAGTCTGTTTATTAAAAGAAAATCTATTTAGCTATTATGAATAGCGATTATTAAGATCGACAGCATTAATAGAGAATGAGCTCTTTACGATTCTGTTTATTTAGCTCAAGTTCCGGATTGAAACCACAAAAGAACGCGAGATTGTTCGAGGGAAATTAAAATTTACCTTTTTTCGGCTCTTCGTCCCGTTTCTGCTGATTTAATTTGAGAGCCGTTCGTATAGCTATAATTTTTCCAGACTCGAGCTGCATGTAAATGCCCTTCGGGCTCTTGAGCACCATTACTCTTTGCCCGGCTTTCAAGACTATGCTACCCTTGTCCGGAGAATTCGTAGGTATTACAACGTCCAATGGAAGTGTCATTTCTTGAGCACTCATGCCTTGTCGTTGCCAAACTTCCGCGGGTATCCATCGACTACCGACTATTCCACGATTTCCTAAATTCTCAGCTCCTCGTTGCTGCATCGGTCTCACCGAAGCCACTGGTTTTTGCGTCGTTCCCGCGTCACCACCCCTGATCGCACGGATCTGTAGTCCGCCTGCTAGAAAACCGGAAAAAGTATTACACTAGATCATTGTAGAAAAAAGATCGAGGGACCAAAGTTTAATCTTGCCTGAAATTAATGCTGATGACCGAGTATAGATATTTTCAAATTTCTAAGGATTATTACCTCGAGTAGCGGTGTTTCCAGGCACGTAACTATAGCTCGGTTTCGAACAATTCGCTGCCATCTTTTCGAGCTCGTAGCCCCGTCTTGCCAAGCGTTTCTCCGCTTGACTGAGCTTCTTGTCCTTGCGATCGACGAGTAGACTCTCGTGATGAAACGGTTCTTTCGTGAGTAACGAGGAATGACGATCGAGGACAATGTGCATTACTTCGTCGGAATAACTATCCTTCGATTGTGAAAAATCCTGGACTTGGCTGTCCTCTTCCCAGTCCCAAGACAACGTCGTAGCCTCTTTGAGCGAAAGATGAGCATCGGGATTGCACTGATCGACGACACGATCGGCCATTCCTTGTTTGCTTATCTGTCTGTCGTAGATCTTTCTCTCGAGACAATTGTCGGTAACGAGACGATAAACGAAACACGGCTTTTTCTGTCCGTATCTGTAGACGCGACAAACGGCCTGGGTGTCGTGACACGGATTCCACGATGCGTCGAATACTATCGCGCGATTAGCACCAACGAGATTGATGCCCAACGAGCCGGCTCTCGTAGACACCAAAAAAAGATGTATCTTTGGATTGCAATTGAACTCGTTTATCAATTTTTCTCTCTCAAGCGCGCTCGTACTACCGTCTAATCTATAATAATTTATATTCTTCACCCAGGTTTCTGTCTGACCGTCCGGATACTTTAAATTGTTTCGAGCTAAAAAATCCTCGATGAGATTCAGGGTGAACAACGATTGGGAGAATGCGAGTACTCGATCACCGAGACGTATCGCTTCTTCGAGTATGCAAAAGAAAAGCGTCATTTTTGCCGATGCGTCAATCAAACCTGGAACGTATCCTTTCATCAATTCTGTTGCCTGGAAAAAATTCAATACTCATTTATTCCTTTCGATCGATAATCTGTAAGATTTAATAACCACTACGCGATGTTAAACAAATGGGTGAGATTGGGTTTTTGAACGGGCAATATTTGATCCGAAAATCGGCATTGCTCGGCGATTTATATTTACAACGGGGCTATTTTTTTTATCTCTCGGTAAATTTAGGACAAAGTTTATACACACCCAATCGTATGGTATACCAGGCTCCTCTTTCCCACTCGGGGAAAATTTCGAATCCTTTTCTTCGTCTTTGGCCAATATCTCATCGTCCGACTTGTCCTCCTTGTCCTTGTCCGCTGTATCATCCTTGTCCTTGTCATCCTCTTTCGCACTGTCGATCTGTGCGATTCTTGTGTTCGTCCCCTGACAAGAACCAACGGGTTGTTGCGGCCTGGGCATGTTCGTGCATTGAGCCTCATTTCCGTTATAACCACTTCCCGTCGTAGAACTGTTCTGCGACAAACTTTGATTTTGAACGCCAACGCTAGACGCGTCTTTGGCGTTCTTATCGTAAGTTCGTTGAGGCTGTCCTCGTGGCGGAACGGTCCCTTGCGAATTCTTCGTCTCGTCGGTATTTTGCGCACCCGGATAACCGTCGTAAGACCCCGCGTTGTTGTAATTTTGTCCTGGATAATAATTATTCTGATAACGATTGGCCGATGGTTCGCGAAAATATTGATCTTGGTTGCACTGTTCCTGACGACCGGTTTGCGAATAATTCCTCTGCCAATACGGATCTTCCGTTCCCTTGTTGTATTGTCCCGAAGAATTCTGATTACCACCCTCGGGTGTATAATTACCCATTGAACTTTGCGACTGGCTGCCCGGATGAGCATTGGGCATGTAATTTGAATTAGAATTTGGCGTGGGATTTCTAACTTGACGATCAACGGGATACTCGTGACTCGATCCACTCGAAGGCGCGGAATAATTTTGCGTCGTGGTACCTTCGGCTCTCGAATACATTTGCTCATTCGGATTAATCGCAGAATTTTGATTCTGCGATCCCGCATAGCTCATGGATTGATTCTGAGATATTCCTGGTGTATGTCCCTGCTGCGTCGTGCCATATCTGTGCGGTTGATTCTGCGAAGACGTTTGTTGACCGGGCGTATAACCGTGAGCCTGATTTCCGGCCGAGGGTGTTTGATTCGGTTGATTCGACTGATACGGAGTAGATTGATTCGATGGCGTTGCTGGCGGTCCAAGATGACTCCCGCTATAGCCATGGATCGTATTTTGGCTCGGAGGAGTCGGATCTTGGCGATCAGCGTTATAACCGTGATTTTGCGACTGTTGAGGCAAAGTGCCCGATGCCGATTGACTCGTTCCATAAGCAGCTTGATTCTGTCCCGAACTGTTTTGATTCTGTTGCGAACCGGAATATACGCGCACTGGATTCTGTCCTAACGATCCTTGTCCCGGTGGATTGCCGATGTACCCTTGTTGACTGTTCGGTGTCATCGCGCTTGTAGCTTGTTGATTCGGCGGATAGCCATGGTTGGAGCTTTGCGGCGTTGAATTTGACGGAACCTGATTTCCTTGATAACCGTGAGATTGTTGATTCTGCATCGGTAGATTGGTCGAATTTTGTTGCGTCGATGGATAGCCATGACTCGGATTGTGCATCATTGTACCGGAGTTTGCCTGATTCGGAGAAAATCCACGACTCTGATTACCCGCTGGTGGAGGATTCTGCGACTGACCAGCTAAATAATTACTCGACTGATTCTGACCGTTGGAACTTGAATTCTGCTGATTCGCCGGATAACCCAATCCGGAATTTTGCATCTGATGATTCTCCGTACGCGATCCGTACATCTGTTGATTGTTGGTCTCACCGGAAGATTGATAATTTTGCGACGTGTTACTTCCGTAAGGAGAATAATCGTTGAGTGGGATGTTCGAGGTTTGTTGAGGCGGCATAGGTGGCTGAAAATTCGACGTTTGACCTCCGCCCTGCGGATAATTCGTCGGTTGATTCATACTCGGTGGATAACCACGGTTGGCCGATTCCGGAAAACCGTAAGGTCGCGGAAACATTCCCGGTGTCTCGTAATTCCCGTTCGAACTACCCTCGGGACGAAAATCCGCGGATGGCGATGGTCCAGCGAATCTCGGATTCCCGGATTGTTCGCTATTGTTTCCAATGTACGCCTGCTGATTCTGATGATAATTCTGGGTCGCGTTGTAACCCGGCGTAGCTTGTGGATACGAGGGAAACGTTTGAGAAGGATTCCCGTATCTCGCTTGTCCCTGTTGATTATTATAAAATTCACCGTAATCGCCGTGATTGCCGTCGTTGCGATAATAATTATTTTGTTCGTTCGGACGATAATTCTGATAGCCGTGAGGATAATTTCCCTGCTGTCCTGGATTCGCGTAAGCAGAATTGTTCATCCGAGTCCCGGTATAACCGGGTGTAAAGTTGCCGGATTTATTAACAGCCCCGTGTTGATTTTCCGCCTCGTTGACATTATCGTTGCTCGACGAGGACGACGAAGTTGGCGGTACACTCGCCGCTGGTTTGTTCTTGACATTCGTCGCGTTCACTCTCTTGCCCTTTTTCGGCTCGCCCTTAGCCTGCCGTTGTTTGCCACGTTTTCCACCGGGTGTTGGTTTCTCACCGATTGTCTCCTCGAGATCCAAATCATCCTCCTCGTTTGCCTGCCGCTTGCGCAAAAAATGATACAGTATATCCGGATGATTCCAAATTTTACAACAAACGGCAAATGCTTTTAGGGGATTCGGCACGGCGCGCGTCTTGACCACCTGATTCATGAACACGTCGTAAAGTTTTCGTTGATGAGGCGTCATTCTCACGAGAAGAATGTATTCCTCCTTGCGCGGCAGTGATATCTGCAATACCGAGTGCGATCGTCTCTGGACGAAACCCTCGAGTAACGCATGAAGAACGTGAGCTCGATAACGCATCAGTCTTATGTCCTGAGGCGTCGAGTCTATACACTGTCCATTCTGTATCGGTCTCTCGAACATGTTGCAAAATTCACTCTTCGTACCGAGATAATTCGGTCGGACGAAATCGACCATGCACCAGTATTCGAGAAGATTATTCTGCAAAGGATAGCCCGTTAGAACGATTCTTCGTTTCGTCTTCATCTGTTTCAACGCCATGCTTATACTAGCGTGAGAATTTTTAATTCTATGTCCCTCGTCGCATATAACCAGATCTGGTCCGGGACTTACGAGTGCTCCGTGCATATCGTCGAGAAGACCTTTATTCTTATCCTCCTCCTCGACATCGACCGTGTCCTTGAACGGTTGATTACGTTTTCGCTTAGCTTTATTCGGTTTTTTCAACGAAAGTTGCCGATACAGCTCATAACCGATCAACAGTACACCGCCGTTCTTCTGCCAATCGCGTATAACACGAGCCCGCGCTGCCATTGTCTTGTGCGAATCGTTGAGTATATGAAGACGAAAGTGCCGCGGTCTGAGAGTCATTCCAATCGGCGAATCGACAGAATCGGGTGTTTCGATTTTTTCCGTGCTCTTCTTATCGTCCGACGCTTCTTCCTTATTCGTCGAAGAAGTTTCCGTATCTTTCTTCACCCCGTCCTCGACTTCGACCTTTATATTGACTTCAGTATTTTGAGCCTGTGGCGTCACTTCCTCTTTCTTTATTACGTGCTCCATCGGCTGAATCGACTGAGGGGGCAACGGCGTTGGTGGATAATTACCGTAAGATTGACCAGAGGCGGTATTCTCGTATCCCTGATACATCGGCGTCGATGGTTGCTGCACGTGACTGTTCATTCCAGCGTACATTTGTCCAGGATTGTTGCGATTATCCATATCAGAATAAATGCCCGATGGTTGCGAAGTTTGACGATTGTCCATTCCCGGATACAAGACGCTCGAGGGTTGACTGTTGATCGTATAATTCGTACCAGGCGCAACCGATCTTCCAGACATCTGGTGATGATGAATATCCTGCTTCATAGGATCGTATGGTTGTCCTCCCGGTGCTCCTCCGTACATAGCGTTTTGTGGAATTCCAGCGTGATAATTCGGATGTCCGTGAACGCCATGTTCCATCGAAGGTTTATTCATCATGCTCTCCTGACTATATTGCGGCATCATACCGTGATTATCGTAAGCTTGATGAGCGTAAGGATTATTGTCCGTCATCATATGAGGCTGGTGAGGATGATGCATAGCCTCGTGTCCGAGACGATGCGCCGATTCGGTGCTAATCGGCCTAGACGCGTTCGACATGTCGCCCTGACTCCCAATCTCGTCCTTAATCTCGTGTTTAGCCTCGTTCATCGATTCCATCTTCATAATATTGACGTTTTTCGTATCATTAACGAGCGACGGATCCTCGTACGGTAACCACATGTTGAATTCAGCCAGCCAATTCTGCAGTGTGTTTATCGGCATTATACACAGGACGGTTTTAGCGTCGGTGCAACGAAAGAATATATCGCAAAAACTGGCAACTTGAAGAGTCTTGCCGAGGCCCATACTATGAGCGAGTATACAGCCGAAACCCGAGCTGTTTTTGTATCGCTCGATACTCTCTACGATATTATCGAAAAGAAATCTAATTCCACCGATCTGATGCGGTTTTATGATACGAGCTACTTGAGGGGCGAGATAAACATCGGGTTCGGTGTCCGGATGGCCGACGTTTATTAATACCCGACCGTGTTCGTCCGGGAGATTGTAACGATCGTTTGTGTGCATACCCGAGTTGGAGGGATCGTCCTCGTTGTCGGTCTCCTCGCCGCCGCTAGGATCGCTCAGTACTATACAATCGTCGTCGGAACTCTCGCTCGAGCTCGATATCGTTACGACGTCTTTTCCCTTGGCCGGTTTCGCCGATTTTGGCGCACCCGAAACTTTTCTCATCGCGTGCATTTGCTTCTCGTGAAGAGCCTCCTCGCCCTCGATATCCGATAAATCCGAGTCGGAATAATAATCCGTTCGATCGATCGGTTCTTTCTTCGGTACTACCGGTGAGATACTCACCGACGGTGTCATCATGCGAATTCTCTGCTGCAAGGTATTCTGTCCCGTTGTACTCGTCGGGGTTGTAGTCGGCGTGCTACGATTCGGTACTCGTGATATCGATGTTTGAACAACCGCCTGACCGGCGCCCCTTACTTTTTGCCAACGCATACCGTCGATCGGCCTTCTCGGCATCTGTCCGGCTTGCGTACCCATGGAAGCTTGCATTCCCGTGGTCGCGTTAGCGTTCACCTTCAGCATAACGCTACTCGGCAAACGTACCTGCGATGACGAAGACGAAGTACTCGTTTCTGATATCGTCGTATCACCCTGATTCTGTTTTCCCTGAAGTAGACTTATCACCCTCGTTTGAGTCTTGTTATTCTGTCGATTAATAGCTATTTGACGCTGTACCTCGCGTATTATTCTCTGCTGTTCCTGAACACGGCGCAGACGCTCCATCTCCTGTCTTTGCGCCGACAATGTCGCTTCGTCCAATTGCGTCTCGTCCATAACTTCCCTGATGTTGCGTCTCATATTTGCTAATTTTTTTTCCGCCTTTGTCTCGCACTCGGATGCCGAATCCCCGTCGTTTCCGTCCTCTTTCTTCTGCTTTTTTTTCGACGATTCCGGATTTTCGGGATCGACGCGTCTCTTGTTACCATCGGCGTCGTCCTCGCCACCCGACATGCTCTCCGACTTGTCATTCTCAATACTGTCGCTATCGTCATCTTTTAACGGCTGGCCAAGAAGGTCCGCCTCTGTCACCTCTTGTCCCTCTATCGGTGCACCTTTGGGAAAATTTAACGACGAGATATTCGTATCAGTTTGATTTGTGGCTTGAATACGTTGAAACTTATGCAACAAGAGCTTTTAGTCGTTTTTTTTTCGAATCAACAAAATAATTCTCATAATATTATTCTCGTATTATTATAGTTTTATGAATTTTTATTAAACTTTCGATAAAACTTTACAAAGTTTGTTCGATCTATCGTGGTAATTGATAATTTCATACTAATAACCGTTTAAAACCCTTTACGCGCGTACTGACCTTCTAAAGGCAAAGTGTCCAAAATATTAACGTGTTCGCCGTCATCCTCCGGAGAGGAGGACTCCGAATGTTGTCTCTCGGACTCCATTCTCACACCAATTTGCGTATCTATCGTTTCGTCCAGATCCATATCATCGCCAGATCCCTCGGAGCGTATCTCTTCAATTTCATCCGGTTGCACAGTCTCGTTTTTCTTCTCACGCTCGACGTCCGTCGATTCGACGCTCGACAAATCCGAGCTATCATCGTTGGCAGTTTGTGACGCTAAATCGTTTATTATCGTCGCGTCGTTGGGTGTTTCAGCCGGTTCAACGCCTTGATCCGCCGATCCAGGACTACCGCGTGGTGTAACACGTTCGATAGTAACGTCGCCGATTCGTGTTAGGAAGCTATCCAAACTGTTTGACATTGTTCGCAACCGACCATTCAGCACATGGGCAGTTTGCTACGACAATTCGCCATTCGTAACGTCTCAAATGTATATTCTCGAAAACAAGATGAAAATTAACAAAAATAAAACACTTGCTCCGATTTGTGCAAAGTTTTTAATCTTTCTCTGTATTCTTTTCGTTCTTTCCTGCTCTGGTCGGATTCACATTGTAGTATCGATCCTCGATCTTAGCGAGATCTATGCCTGTGAAAACATACAATTATTATGTTACAATGCATTTATACCTTTTCTATCATGGAACGAACCAATAATAGTCTTCTACGAATCTCCCCAAATAATATTTCGTGCAATATTTTATTATCATAATTTTCTAGCCCTTGTTCCAGGTAAATCCATCGTGTGTACATTTTACAAATCGTTGAATGAAACGAAAAAAGCATTCCAGTTGTTTTGCAACCGTTTAGCAGCAACAATTTGTCTTGTAAAGTTTGATGTTAATACGATATTTAAGAAAGACCATGATATTGCAGGTACACTTAATCCATGCCACTAGTTTAGCACGAGAATGAGAATGCGCGAATGCTCGTATTTACATCGGGGAAATGTTCGTATCTTGATAACAATTATCTGTAATTATATCTGCAGTTGAAAAAAATTCATTGGAATTTGTTAGACAGCGAGAATCTAAGGAAACAAAAGCTGTTTTGTGACCAAGAGGATGAATCTACCCCACTAATGAGAATCATGTTATCATTACTACGCTAGCTAATAGGAATACGTAATATTTCGATTGTTATTTCAAAGAACGAATATTATTTTTCAATCAAATCGCCTTTAAACGTCAATATTTTTCCAATTTTTGATTCAGCGAACCGATAAGTTTGGGATGGTATGAATATCCTTTGTCGGAAGACAAAAAAAAAGAAGTAAATTCCAAATATGTCAAAAATCATATTAAAAAAACAATCGATCGAAGCGTTTGCGAATAATTAATTTGCAATCGCGCGCTAACCATCAATTGTACAGAGTGCATAGCAACAACAATCGAATCAGGTAAACAGCGATAGAATGGAAGCAACCGTCAATGAACTTTGCGCAGGCATGAATATGAGAATTAAATCTTTCGTTCGTTGTAGCTGGAAAATACGAAACGAGTATCTTAGATCGGTTTAGGGGATTAAAAATAAAGCAGTGTGATATCCAAGTTGAATTTGGGTAAAACATCGAAACTTTGTTTCGAAATTATAAACTTTCATAAAGAATTACATGCTGAAAAAGAAACTATCAAATCGGAAGAAAAAAAAAACAATAACGATATGTACAATGACGCAAAAAGATTGAGGCTATGTTAAAAGATAACATTTATTCATTCTCCAGTGTACAGTAGTCGGGTTATACAGGATGTCGAGACGGTGTACGGCAACACGGGATTCACGGGAAATACGAGTCAGGTACCGAGACGAAAAGCGAACGTTTTTTTTTTTCATTCTTTGCCTCGTTAATCCTTTCGAGCTCGCTGTTATCACTTGCAATGAGAAATATTGCCGTGGCAAGCTGCGAAATGTGAATAACCGTGCACAAAACGTAGACTTGGGGTGGGAGCTGTCAAACGGGAAAGGGTACAGAGACAGAGGCCACAAATGTTTGTGTTTACGGATAACGTCTGTGATACACGAGGATTCGCGAATTGACGACGTACCTTTTGGGCCGAAATACCCGATCGCCTCGTCGAGCATAAATCTCACGAGTATTACAATGGTTCGGTTGGCTTAATTACTCGGTTAATTGGGGGAATAAAAAATAATGACACACACACTCGATGGACGCCATAGCGTCGTTCCTCGGTCCGCGGCAATCCCGCCGTATTCCGTGTGTACTATGTACGAAAATCGCGAATGAATTTTTTGTCTCTATTGGCTACAACAATTGAGAAAACACCACAAATTTTCCACCCCTAACACGCCGCAATTTTTTCGCGAAACTCACGTATACTAGGTAAATTTCTACGAAACTTTTTGCACGCGTCGTTCCTCGCTTATCGCGGCATTTTTCTTTATCCTTTTTTTTTCCCCCAACAAAACTTTTAGCGCTGAGTGTACCGCCACTCGACGATCCGAACGCCATTTTGTACACTAGGACGAAAGGCACGGACACTTCCGTTGGCAACGCCGGAAAATTTACGGTTCACATCCCCGAAGACTAATTTCACGGCGATAGCAGTTTTTTTTTATTCTCGATAATTATTTTGTGCATTATACAGAGGGCTTATTACGGATTTCGAGCGAGTTTACTCACTTCTCGCATTTTTATTTCACGCGAGTGTAATCACCTATTACGAATCTCTCGAGTGAAAATGTGAAGTAACTAGGAACTTCCGGTATAGGGATCTTACATTTTCACGAAAGTTGGCGGTTTTTCTCAGAAAACATGAAAGTATTGTGAATCGTGAAAAGAATTTTTAAAGGAAATTAACGTGACAGAAGGGCAAAAAAAATACTATCGAAGTATATGAAAAAAATGAAGATTTTGCAGGACAAAGATCGCGATATAATAGTAGAAATAAAAAATAAACGGTGAAAAAATAGTGCCATAATATATACAATAATGTATTATAATAAAAAACTACAAAACGCTTGTGATAATTATCGTCAAACATTTTATTAAAATCGCTATCATAAATAAATCATAATCAATTTGTATTTTCGCAATTGGTCTTTCGTCTTTCACACATATCCACGCGCATAGCGAAGAATCATTACTAAACTTATTTAAAAAATAAGCGTTCGTCGACGAACCTCATACCCACTTTGAACTGGCTAAACTTTATTTACTGGTTCCAGTTCTGCATCAATTTTATTATAAAAGTGCTCCAGTTCTTGAAGTCTCGATCACAAATAAATCGACGCTGCTTACGAAAACTAGCATGTTTCAGATTTCTTACGAAGAGAAGCACGTTTGATATCACCGCGAAAACTAGCATGTTTCGACTTTTGAAACGAAAACTAGCATGTTTCGGGCATGCCAGTTATCGTGGCAGAAGTCGAAACATGCTAGTTTTCGCCGTGAGAGCCGAAACATGCTAGTTTTCGCCGTGAGAGCCGAAACATGCTAGTTTTCGCGTCGAATATCGAAACGTGTTGGTTTTCGCGGTGAAATTAGAAACGTGTTAGTTTTCGTAAGAAATTTGAATCGTCCTACTTTTCGTAAGCAGCGCCGAAATGCTGTGCAAGACGCAAACAACATTCACTATCCAGGCTACGAATAAAAATACGAGTGCCATATTTACACTGATCACAAATCATATTTTATTTTATTTCAATTATATCTGCAGCTTCTGGTACGAAATGCACAATTCTATCGTTTCTTCACTTCCCTTTCAAGACTCCTATACATCGTTCCATGCAAGAGCAAGCTCGAATATGGCATTGTGTATATCCAACGAATTCAGACGACTATAGAAGGAATATGCCCATGCTTTCGGTTGGCCCCAGAAATGTATCACCCAGTGTAGTTCCGTCACCCAGTACTTCGCGTCGCTAGTGTCGCGGCATGAATGTGTTAGGTCACACAGACGCGTTCATGTACACTGTACACAGCTTCGAGGCGTAGCTCCGCCTCCTCTTCACCAATCACGTGCGAGCAAGCGCTCCTTATGTTCCTTCTCACTTCTTCTAATGCGAGGTATAGACTGGGTGACACATGCCGACTCTCTCTTTTTCCGAGCTGCTCCTTACACAGTCCATCTCACTTCTTCTAATGCGAGATATAGACTGGGTGACACATGCCGACTCTCTCTTTTTCTGAAATGCTACTTTCCCCCACTGATTCGACATACGTATATAAGAATAATCCTAAGAACGCTAATAGTAGTATAAATTCAGCTAATTATAAAAAAATAGCTTATCTTCAATATTTGAATTATTAAGTAATAAAAAATAAAAATTAATTTTTTCACCACAGAAAATTAAAAAAAATTACGAAGCAAGAGACTTGATCGTGCAACCTTTCGATCTGAAACCAAGAACCTTACCAAACCATCCAACGTCTCACATAATATTGTAATCAAATACTCCTTACTTGAATCTAGTCACTAGCATCTCTGTAAATGTATTGTGCACACGCATGCATATTTATGAAACCCACACAACCTCTACTCGTAAGTGGGCACGAATATATGCATTAAAACTCCTGGCTTCTTTCTTAATTTTTTCTTTCAGTGATATTTATGTTAAATAAAATTTCTATTTATGCAAAGAGTGAAAAAACAAACAAAAAATTGTAAAAGGAAAAAGCGTTCGAGGGTGATTCGATCGGCCGACTCTACGAATTGTGAATTTAGAGACAGCAGAGTTTTCACGGTATCGTGACTCCGCCTACTGGGCGTGTAAAGTCCCGAGTGACGTCACACACGCCGACCGCCACGCCGCCAAGCGGCAGTTTCGGGCGGTAAAAACTTGGAGCCATGCGGCCTATAAGCATATTCCTTCTATAGTCGTCTGAATTCGTTGGTATATCTTACCAGTGGCGACCTCACGCGTTCGTGAAGCTTAGGTCTCATCAAATATGGCAATAATGGATAACCATTGTCGGTCTAACGTTCCAATGACACCTTGAAATTGTGTATTAACCCAAAACCTCCAGTAAAACTAAAAAGTATTTCTCTTGTTGTCAAAGTAATTTTTTAACCCAGTGATAATTCAATCTGCTTCTATTTCTATAAGATTGTGACTCATTGTTACCGTTAGGAAAAAAATGCATTTAATACAAACTCACATTTCTGCTTTTTCAATGAGAAATCGAATGGAGTCTTGCATTAAAAAATTCAATGCGTTGACTACGTTGCGTAGAATCTTGCTGACTGCTGGCTGATTTAAACACGATAAATAGTCCTTCGTAACTCGTACTTGATACGAATCAGATCCGAAAAAAATCAACATGGAAACGAAATGAAAAACTAGGTAGGACCCCAAGCAAAAATAATGGTAGAGAACAGGAATGTGGCGCGTGTGAAAAAAGCTAATGCTACACATACCGCAGGATCGAAAAGAAGCAAGATTGACCAAATATGAACATTCTATATTTAATACTTGTTACATGAAAAATTGATGAAAAATCGAACATTTCTTGGCCCAACAAGGTAGAAACCTCCCTTAAAAAATCTCTACTATAAAATCCCTGGGAATTGGAAATTTGGTATGCGACGAATGCCTTTTTTTCAGCGAATAAACGTTGTTTTATCAAGAATTAATATCTTTTCATGGCTTATTATAAAATACATAATTATTTTGCATCTTGTTCGAGACGAACAAGCTATTTTTAATCAAATATCTCTATCGTTAACATAAAATAACCTAGTTTCGACCAAGTTTGTGGCGTTTTTGGTCGCACGACCAAAAAACTGTTTTTTTTTTTTTTTTTTTTTTTTTTTTTCAATGGTAAACGAGTTTCTCATTCAACCATTGTAGTACGTATATCTTACATATACGTTATCTAACAATCTATCTCTTCATAAATAAGTATCACGACGATACAAGAGAAAAGAATTTATTTTACCGAATCGTTCAGTACGCCAATCTCACCAATCATTCGAGAGTAAATCCTAGTCCCAAAATGCCTTCGATGACTCTCCCAATTCAAATGATTCGATTAATTAAAAAATGATTAAAAAATAATTGTCAAAGCAACAACAAAGAAACGCCGTTTCTCTCGAGTCAGAAAATATTTGCATTTGGGCAAAATGGTGTTTATAACAACATCGCAGTTACTCTATGATTAATTTTTCATTGCAATGGAAAAAAAAACCTCCTAGATACTTTATCGTTTACTTAACGAATATTGCGTCGATTATTTACATCTTTCAGCTTTTTGTGAGTTTCTCGTTTTTAGCGGTTTTTCGTATCAATTGGCCGTTTCGCAAGCATCTATCCAATCATTGTACACATCCAGAGGCTCCGATAATAAATTAATCGTTGTCTGAAAGTCTTCCATGCATACTCTGCAAGTTATTCTTGCCGTATTTCGCGATTTATCCCTAAAATTAGGGGAATAAATATCACGTAATGTAATTTATGAAAAATGTGTAATCTAAACGGAGTTTTGTTACCGGCGTGTTTTTAATACGTACATCTTAACCTCGCAAGATTTCTCGTGATTGCAGAAAGGACAATTAAATTGCGTGTCCAAGGGTTGGATAGCCTTTCGTTTGCTCGGCGGCTTTCGCTTACTCTTTCTCCGTCCCATTTCGTTATTTAAATCTTCTCGATGAAAATTATATCATTCGGAAATTACGATAATCATTGCAACGAAATTTTTCGTTCGGCTTTATTTCGTGTTTCGTTATTTTGCCGCCATCGACGGTAGGAAATGGCGCTGTCGTATCGGTGTGAAATTAGTCGCAATGATTCCGTATCGATGCTGGCTTATCGATGTGCTCATCTCTGTGAAGTTGGTCGGGAATTTTCATTCGCTTCGTCTCCTATTGTTATCATTGATTGTTGATTATTGTGTATTATTTATTGCTTCCGGCAATGAGCAGTTTGAACGTGTATCCTTTGGAATACGACGATATTGTTCTAGGCACAACAAAACCTTTAGTACTCTGAAGTTTGTACAAATACAAGATCTTCGTAACAACACATAACCTTAACGATAACATAGAAATGTGTCCGTTCCATTTCCGACACAACGGGAAGCCGAGGTAGCGTATCAAGTATTGAGGGTCGACGGTGAACCTAAAAGAAGCGGTGTTACGAAGGTCCTCTCGTTAAACGGAAAATTTCTAAAAGCGTAAGAAAACATATTTACACAAAATTTTTACGACGATTACCATATTCATTTTTCATACGCAGCAGCAGCAACTTCGTATATTTCAGATATAAGCGATAAATTATTTACAGACAATTCTCCGGTCCGGAAGCCCGAAAAGTACGAGTGGGTCTCACATCTTTTTTTGAAAGTCTTATACTCGTAACGGAAACAATGGAAAAGTTCGGTCCACCGGCCTTGATCTATAATCATTATTGACGATCGTCTTGAGACATCGAAGAAGAACTTGGCTCGTGGTCTTTAAAATCTATGGCGTAATAATAGAGTTTTGGCGCAAAAATGTCCGAACATACACCTGCACCGTACAGACCAAGGTCCGTCTATGGTTATGCATTGTACATCGGTTCGAACATGATTTTTATTCTTTACTTGATATGGGCCGTGGTGCCGGAGGAAATTTTGAATGACAAACTTGGCCTAACTTATTGGCCGGTAAAGTATTGGGCCGTTGCTATTCCCATATGGGCCTTAACAGCTTCGGGAATTTTTGTATTCATTATTTATCCAGCTATAAATATGTTGATGACTCCTGACATAGATGACATAAGAACTATCAGGGACCAATATTCTTTGGACAGAATTCAGCAAGTACCTGGTGGTATTCCTCCTGTTTCCGATATACCAATCACCGAAATTTGCAGAAAATTGTATTTACCATCTGAGTCGATGAATAAAATTGATTGATACTCGTTTGAAAATTTATTTACAAATTATTACAGATACAAGGAACATTTCAATAAAGAATATATCGAGGATTTTAATGTGTCTGCAAAGTACGTGGTATTCCACCCGTTTCCGATATACCAATCACTGAAATGTGCAGAAAATTGCATTTACCATTCGAGGCGATGAATAAAATTGATTGATACTCGTTTGAAAATTTATTTACAAATTATTACAGATGCAAGGAACATTTCAATAAAGAATATATCGAAGATTCTAATACGTGTCTGCAGAATACGTACAACAACATAAATGTGTTAATACTAGTGTGCATCACAAATATTGCATACACTAATAAATACTATTTGTTTCTATATGAATCGGTTTACGATCATTGTTGTGATTGTACATTTTGTGAATATTCATCCAGTATGGAAAAATGTCGAATATTTTATAAAAGTTTCATATCATGTAATATATACGGCAAACTTCATACCATTCGGTTTCATTAGCGTTCCGCTGTTCCGCATTCCGAAACTCTTCCCGTATATCTATAGTTCATTTCTTGTGACTTTGCCGAATGCAGTACGCTCGTATTCTATTTTATCCTGGGCGACTTTCTGGATAGGACCGTAATGACTAATTGTTATGTGTTTATATGAATAATTACTTTCCTTACGAATAATATGAAAATTGTTCATATAATTTGACTAACATCACGATGATGTATATTCGGGCTAGTCTCTATTTGAACTAGTGACTTTCGAAAGATTATTCGACCTCGAATTTTCTTACTCGTGCCAAATGATGGTTAAACCTATTCCAATTTTTAGTATACTCGATGTTGCTCGATTCTTGAATTTGTAATAACATTGGTGTTTTTATAACCTGTAAAAAGTAAACAGGATGAAAAATATGCCCTTTCCCTATCGACGAACTAAAGGTAAACTTGGTAGAAAATATCTATAGTCATAAAATCTTCGATTCTTTATTGTTTACAGATAAATTTAAATAACAAAGCATATCCAAGTTACCCCTTGTTAATTCGCCATGAGTTTACGAAAAATGGGCTCCTCAAGCTTAAAAGACTCGGATTCTAAGGAGAACGATGGGAGAATGTCGATAAAAGTAGCGGAGAGGCCAACTTTTATATTAAAGACTAGAGAAGGCGAAAGCCGCGCCGTCTCGCCCAGTCAGCGTAACGGAACTAAGTACCGCAGTTATTTTCTTCACGAGTCGCTTTTACACGATCGTGTCTTTCTTAAATTCCAAATATTTTCATTTTTAGAAAGGAATCCGAAACTCAAGCGAATGCATCGACCAAAACTCTCGAGCGTACGTATCGGTGAAAATACTCGACGCAGCGATAATAAGACTTTTTACTCGATATTAAAACCATCGACTAGAAAATCGAGATTTTTAGATTTGGAAAATTTCATTAGAACGACGATAATTCATAGATCCTCGTTTATAAAATTAATCGAAATAATTTCAGCTCGTAAATTGGTCTCCGCTTGCATGGAGATGACCAACTGTATTAAATTTATGGACGAGACTATGCAACTCTGTGAAAATCCGCTCGACTACCTGTACGATCAGCAAGACTTTCTAGTCGTTGGATGTTTAGGGCCCCAAGGTGTAGGAAAGTCGACTATCCTCTCTCTTTTAACATCTAATTGCGCGTGAGTATGTTTTTTTCAACTTTCCATCGTGACAAAAAATATTCGATCAATCTCGTTCGGATACAATCGGCTAAACTTATCTCCTCGCCGCATACGAAGTCATATATGGCTGCTAAAGGTTGTATGCGGTAAGGAAGACGAATAAAAGAAGTTTTGGCTAAAAAAAAAATTTTATTCCATCATTTTCATAATTTATTCCACCATTTTCATAATTTATACATCAAGGGATTAATAACGAATCGTTCCAGGACGAATATTTTTGCATCTCAGGGACTTTCGCATCATGAGAGCGGAGCTAACTGTACGAGTGGAATCGATTTCTACGTAACTAAAAACAGAGTTATTTATCTCGATACTCAACCCATATTATCCGCGTCCGTGATCGATGACTCGGCTTCTTACGACGCGAAGAAAAATACGACAGATTTTACCAATACCGAGAGCAATTTGGAGCTCCAGTCGTTACAATTTGTCGCATTTTTGTTCTCCGTCTGCCACGTTATTATATTTGTTCAAGATTGGTTCATCGATCCGAATTTAGTTCGGTAATTCAAATTTTCTTCTATGTCGTCCAATTCCTATCTAATTTTGAAAAATAACGAAAAATATAATGTATACTCGCTACGATTAATCCCAGATTTCTCCAAACTGCCGAAATGTTGAAACCCTCGTCGACCACGAACATGGACCAAGATTATGTAGAATACTACCCACATATTCTCTTTCTTCACAACAAAGCGGAAATTCACGATTTCTTGCCAAGTACATTGGAAATGATCGAAGCAAGTACTTCAAAGCTTTATTTTCATTTTTTATACCTTTGTTCGTACTGAAATAACCGTATTTTTCAGGATTTTTATAAAAAAGCATTCGCCAATTCGCGATTACAAACTCAAAGTGGTTTACATATGAATTCAAGCTCCATCGATCTACGGTTCAATCTATTCCTCATCCCAGTAATAAAGTTTGATGGTAATGCAAATTTTTGTCATCAAAACGTACGTTTAACGCTTAAAATTAATGCTTAATGAGAATTTACAGATGAACTGGCAGTATGGGCAGATGAAAAATTACAATTTGACGAAAGAACGAGAGACGAATCGATCAACGAATTACGTAAGAAAATTCATGGTATTTCACGAAATCCCATGACTCCGTCGACCCTGACGGAAAAGAATTGGTGAGTGGGGAAAAATCGAGTTTTTCCAAATAAATCTTTTTACACGATCTTTTATTGTATCGATATTCGATCACGTTACATCAATTTCTCCCTCTCCAGGTATCACTATGTTTCCAAAGTAACGGAGGCCATAAAGAAAAGTCATCTTTCCTTGGAATACGGAAGGCTCATGCCATGAATTGTCCTCGTGCCACAACGCACCTCGCAATATCGTCACGAAGGATGAAAATTGAATTTTGGCGACTCTTGAAATATTCATCGACTCAGGTGATGGTCGATTAATATCTATTTTACGCTTTACCGTCTCGATGCTCTCGGATGTTCCGTTAAATCGTAATTCATCAGCGAAACGTAAAAGTGTTTTCTTTTCTTTAAGAACTACGTCGCAGTTATGTTTACAATTGTTTTCTTTTTCGCTTTCGATACTCGTGTTTTGCAGTTAAATGTAAATTGCCTCGCACGCTACATCTCTCTCTCGTTTATCTCGTATTCGTGTGAGTTTCCTGCGATATTAGAACGTCGAAACTCTCGACCAAAGTCGATTGTTCGATTTTAATGAAATTCTGTAATTCTTTCGATTTTTGAAGGATTCTAAGAATAATCTTCCTGTTCGCTGTCGACCTGTTGCATCGACGCCATTTGCGCAACGGCCTGAAGTTGCTGCCACTGTTGTTGTTCAGCCACCGCTTGTTCCTCCCTCGCTTTTGCAAATAATTCTTGTTGTTGTCGCAATAATTCTTCCTCCGGTATGCCCAAATTTTCTAATCTAGTGCTTTGACGCCGTCGTTTAGCAGCCACGGCTTTGCAGTCTCTTAGAACGGCTTCTGCCTCGGCGCTGTAATCGCCGAAACCAAGTTTTTCCAAAGCTTGCAGTATGTGTTCGGCGTTTATCGTTTTTCTCTGTTGTTGATTACAGATTTCATTGGCCTCCGAGGACAATAGGTGAATGAACTCCGTACAACAGTTGAGAATTAATTCGCGCGACTCGTTGGCGACGCGTACGTGAGGTAAAATCTCTTTGATCATTTTGTTGATAGGCGCGCGAGGAAGCGTCAACTCGTCGTCCTCCGTGGGTGACATCGCTGCCGAGGCCATTTCTTTTCTAAAAACGGCATTGCACATATTTGTTTTTAGGAAAATAATTCGCTGTATATTTTCACTCCTGAATAATAATTTCGTCGATGATTAACAAAACAAAAGTAATGCTTACTATTGTTATATTTACGAGACGAATTGGTCGCGGTATGCGAGCGATATTATTCCCAAAACAATACGGATACACGGTTGACGAAATTGTGCAGGTTAGACGAGTCGACTACGCTTCGGAACTTTGTAAATTTCAGAGACGAGTACAAAATTGACAATTGATATTTATTACCACTGAGAAATTTCAGGCTTTTGATTTTTACGCAATGCGACAATTATCGTGAATGCGGATTGCTGCAGCGAACCGCGTTGTGAATTTTTTATGCATATATATGAGGAAAATGCAGCGAGGCGGCCATGTTGTTATGGCTGTCGTCTTAGTTCCGTCAGCTGACCGACTCGGGTGCTCGGAGAACTGCTTATATACAGGGTGAATTTTGTAAGGTTTCTCAAACGGGATTTTGGTGCAGATGGGATCATTACAAACAAAAGTTGCAAATATACATTGGGGATATTTTTAATAGTTTACGAGATATGAATATTTAAAGTTTATCCAATCAGAGCGCGCCGAGAAGCGTTGGAGCCGCCCGCTCTCCGCCCTAGCCGTAGATATAGCACAGTTTAGGGCGCTACATTTGGGATGGCAAAATTCAGAGCAGTCAATTATTATTATTTTATTGGGCAGTCATTTTTATTTGTCGGGCATTGACTGCTCTGAATTTTGCCGAATATATATAGTTCGTAACAGTACAATAATTAATATTTTGCTTGCTATTTGAGCCGGTGAGCCCTGATATTCTATGTCGCAACACGATTTGTAACCGCCCATGTGGTGAAATAAGCTCAGTCGGTAAAATAATATCGGTTGATATTACATTGTTTTCATCGTTAGCCGAAAAGTCAACCAATAGGAATGCGAGAATAAAACTATCCCATTTACACTTATGACAAATAGGTCAGTCTTCCACGTCAGTGTTTCGCATTATTTTACCAAATATCCAACAAAGTCCAGCGGTACAAAAATACAGAATAATAATTTTAGAATTCGCGTGACATTCACGATTCGATGCGGGAGTTTACGAACATCGTCTAAGAATAACAACGCACGTTTGAAGATTTGATTTTAATCGTAAAAAAAAACCACGTTTATTTCGTATGTCACACATTTCTTTATACTTATATCTACATATACAAAGATCGTCATTCGTCCTTGAAAAATCGTCATCGCCCAGTTATTTTTTTTATTAATCTAAAATTTTCGTCTCTTGATGATATCCGGCTTCCAATTGACGGGATGACTCTCTTCCGTAGCTGTTTCGTCTTCTTTGTAGATTTTGATGGTTTTATCAGCCTCGGTAGTGATCATACGAGTTCCCGACATATCATAAGTAATACTGAATACCCCAGCTTCGCTGTCCATTGATCCGGGTTGTACAGGAGCTTGTAGACGTTGAAAATTATAGCCGGTTCTCCAGTCCCAAAGATGCATAGTGCCGTTATCAGCGCCGGATACCAATACCCCGTCCGAATTAACAGCGAGACAATTTACGATCGCGTTATGACCGGATAAATTTTGAATAAATTTACCCTCCGGGCATTTCCATTGTTTAATATTGTCGGGTGAAGCGGAGGCAAACATATATACAGTTGGATGAAAAACTACCGCTCGAACGCTTTTTTTATGATTAGTAAGCGTACAGCGCGATTTACCAGCCGCTAAATCCCAAAGTCGAATCGTACAGTCGTGACTACCGGTTATTATTTGAGGCTCGACGTCCTGACAAATAACACTGGCGACGGTATTAGTATGACCAACGAGAGTGTGAACGTTCGCTTTGGTTCTCATGTCCCAGACTCTCGCGGTAGAATCGCGACCTGCCGTTACGAGAACGTCGATATTTGGATGTAGAGCCATCGAATAAACGGCAGATAAGTGTCCGTGATAATGACGAATGACTTTGTTGTATTCCAAATCCCAACATTTTACCTGACGATCTTCGCCGCACGAGAATAGATAAGGATGTCTGTGAGAGAAAGCTAAACCGCGAACGGTACTTATATGACCGGTGAGAGATACTTTGAGCTTTCCGCTCGCGAGATCCCATATTTTTATGACTCTATCGGCCGAACCGGTCGCGAACCATTCGTTTCCTGGTTCAACGGCGCAACAACGTACCCAACCCAAATGACCGCTGATAACTCTGTAGAGTTTCCAGGGTGCGTGCCATTTTGGCTTGGCGATTGAGTGCGATTTTTTTTGCGATATTATCATGGAATTTGTCGTTGTTGTATTTGATGTTGTCACCTGAGATGGAGCGATGGGATTGTTCGTAGCGGCGTTGTTGTAAGGTACGACGGATGTAGTATCGTTGGCAGCGAAAGCTTCGTCGTCGAGAGGCTGAGAGTCCGGATTTTCATTTTGATTCCGCATTCTGGCATTGTTATTACGAGTAACGAGTTCGAGAACGGGACCGTAGTAATCTTTTGATTTGACCGATTTCTTGATTTTTTCTAACGAATTGTCGATTGGCGGTAGATTGCTCTGATCCATGAGAAACATATCGTGGGTACGTTTTAACGAACGGAATACGAGCGTGTGTACCGAATGCCGTTGCACTTCCATTGTAGAGCGTGTTTGTTTTTTCTTCTCGTTACTGAATGTTAACTTATATGTAATTGACGATTATATCGAAATAGTGATCAGTTTTTAGGTTAGAAGCGCGGTAGAAGAGCATAGTTTTGCGGTTTGGAGCTATTTCGTGTTAGCGTTACTATTGTTTAAGTAAAAATAGAATGAACGTATTATTAAATAATTTCACTTTGCAGTTTTTTTAACTTTATGTACCAAAGGACAAGAAGTAACAACCGAAAATTAGTCTTCTCTTCGTGAGGAAAGATGCGAGGTTAGAAACAGCGATTCTTGTTTCATGTGGCACTGAATAGTACGTGTATTATGAGAGATTCATCAACGGTTAACAAAAGTTGAATCCTCGAGAGTTGGTCCCGCGGGGCGACATCTGAGCGGCCAAAGATTGAACAGTGGGTATTTTCGTGCCCTCGACACGAAGTTGGCTCCGCTAGTGTAATATAGTCATAATATATTGCGAAAAGAGCATATACAAATCTGGCGTTTGGATATTTCGTGCGCGACCTCTTCGCGACCTGTTACCACCCGTCTTGATCCTGACAAAGGCCTTGTGTCGTGTGCATTTCCACCATGTTCGCTCGACTGGTATTCCAATATCTGTGCATGAACAATAATCCCCATAAAATCGTAATGCATCGATCCTCGTTACATAAAGTGGGGACCATGCAAAAATTAATATACGGCCACACGGTGCATTAAATGCATTATTACCTTGGGTGCAACCGATGAACAGTAGAAAGTTATTTACAAAATAAGGAAAATAATCCTTTCTGAGTTAACATTCACAATAGTTAATTAATACACGCGTAATTCAGCGAATCGTTCCATCATTTAGTGAATCAATTTTTTGCGCTAATAAACTTCGAACATTTTTATTATAAATGCTTGCTTCGGGAACTCGTTCGTTAGTTCGTCGATCGACATAAAAAGTAATAGACGAGACAATTCGTGTTTTTCGCGAGTGAGCGAGTAAGTGCATCATGATCCGATTCTCACCAGTGTTTGACGTGGATTCGAGGTAGCTGTCGGTGTTGCTTGCCGTGGGTGGAAACCACGGTATCTTCAGTATCGACAGCCAAGCCGAACCTGCTTCTTTACCCACGATGTTCGACGTACATGTACATTTGACCAGCCTGAAAACGTCATCGACTGTCAAGCCGAACATGACGACGATTCTCCACCATTATCCAAGAACTTCGAACGGTATTGTTAATTTTTTACATTAACTAAATTTTCATTGTTTAAAAAGCTGTAAGAACTTGTGCCTATTGTAAATTTGTCATTAATGACGAATGAATGGCTGGCTTTTTGCTCGCACTTGAATTTGCCGGTGAAAAAGTCGTAACTATGAATATTTCCGTAATTTGCAATTTCACGACATTATAACGAAGATACGGCATAGGGAAAAATCGATTTTTCGAGGTTTTGCGATATCCAACCCAATTATTAATCTTTATTGAAAACATAAATATAATTATTAATTAAATAATTAACAATAATTAATTAATGAAAACAAATTATTAATTAAATGCGAAGTAAACAAAACTCTAAAGACGTATTGGTCCTACTCTAGAGGGTGAACTTAAACGTTTGTCCCAAGATATTGCCGAGGTGAGGAGGAGTGAACGGAGGTTTTATAGGTTTTCTTGTTACAGCTGTTTTTCGTGGTGCAGGGTAAAGGTCGTTGACCTCTCGTGTACTGTTGGAGTGCGAAAGGTCATATCGTGGCTCTCGCTCGTGTTAATCCCTCACGACGATCGAACTCTTGCTAAATCTCGGGAATGATCGTTTACGGTGCATTTTTTGCATTCTGCTGATGGTTGACCCTGCGTCGAACCGTGTTAGTCTGTTTTCGTCCTCCTTGTTTACATTCGAAACTAGGTCAGTGGGACATTTAAAACAAGACGAAAGCAAATTGTCGCAAGATTTACAAATCGTCGCCTTGGTCGCGACAATCGAGATATTTCCTACCCTACCCTACAACCCTTACCAGGCCAACCATCCCCTATAAAATAGGGGATGGCGTTTTTTTAGCGATAGCGAATATTAAACTTGACGCAATATCATTTCGATCTATTCAATTTTTTTTTATTTCCATCACGAATTCAGCTTCACTATTATTCTTATTGTCAGTGAAAGTCGACAATTTTATTTATGAAATGGCGTTTGAATCATCCGGTTGCAATAAATTTTTGATTTTTGATGGATTTAACCAAATTTTATGTAAATTTTCTCACGCGAGTATATAAATTTATATTGATAGGGGTGTATATAGATATATAAACAATGTTGGACAGTCGCAATACGTAGATATATATATATATCTATATAGGCGGTCGACGTACCACCGTAGGCCTACCTCAATGTATGGGTAGTCGGTCGTGGGCGAAGGGGGGGAGGCGCATCGACGACCGCTACGCTCGAGCGTAGTAGCGTGGTGGGGATAGCGACGCGGCTCTCCCATTCATTGTACCTGTTCATTCACGCGTGATAACAGTTCAAGGCTAGTCGCATTTATGCCCCAAATAAGCAGCTTAGCCATTCATATTACGCCACGCGTGAAATATTTAATTCGTATAAACGTTTTAAAATTCATGGTTCTTTCGTTCCATCGATGATATTAGGTCAGTATAATATTCTAAATGAAGAAAGTAACGTGTACTAATTATGTAATTATCAATTAACGAAAAAAACAAGATTTAAATCGAAATTGTTCTTTTAAAATTCTGAGCATGTACTGACCTCGTTTTAAATTGAATTGTGACGCGATTAATAGATTGGATGAATTAATTTTTATGGTTTTTAGGTTCATTAAATAATTTAAATTAAATCATTTTTTTTCTTTGTGCGCAGTTACGAGACATGCCGAACCAAACTGATTCAGGCTGAGCTGAGCTGACGAGAGCCAAGCTGGGCCAAGCTCTGCCAAGCTGGGCCAAGCTCTGCCAAGCTGAGACGCATTAATGGGTGGTTGGGTGGTAACGAGGGGCTAATCGTGGCTCTATATAAAGAAAAAAATCATTATTCTAACATTGAGATGAACTCATTAAAAAATAATTTATTTTTTATTTTTTATGTGAACACTTTTTTGTAATACTTATATTTTCCGAGATATTTAGGTGTCCCGACCTTTATGGTATACCCTGTACATATATATATGTACTTTTCGCCATATATATGACTCTTATAGCTAAACTAACTTCATGTCGTGTGTACCAAAGTACCCACAGTTCACCATTTGGCCGCTCGGATGTCGCTCCGTCGGACCAATTCTCGACGTTTCAACTTTTGTTGAACGTTGCTGATATCTCCCCTAATCTCTGGTATTATAAAATTCAATGCGACTAGCTGAGTGATAAAAACAGAGCGCTGTTTTTCTCTTATCTGCTATTCCGGCAACAACGAAATAAAAATAATTCCCCTTGTAATCTTGGAGTCTGAAACATATAATTACAAAATAATTAATAATGATCAGCATAATGTGTTTAAAATAACGTAAAATGTTCAATAACAAGATATAAACAATTCAAAGCCTCTCGAAACGTAGCTTAAAACAGAACGTAATTACCTCTACCTCGAGGTGTATTAACATAATAAAATACTCACATTAAGTCCGACCTCCTCGACGGTGTATTTTCCTTATTGATTAATTATACATTCCGCTTGCTCCAAATATTTTTTTTAGGTCGATAGGTGCCACCAATCAACTCAATTAACTCCCGCCATGTTAAAAACTGCTAATTATAATATTTCGTAATCGACAACGAAATAACTCAAGGGAAATCAGCAAGAAATTTTGGATGAATATTCTAATAGAATACTGAATAAAATGACAAAAAAATAATAATATTCATCGTTTCCCTCTATATATTGGCGAATTACGCATATCGAATGAACGTGCCATTTTTTTAAAATCACCCTCAGGATAGATAAACGTGGTCCTTGATCACGATACTGTCGAAACAAAAGTGACTTTTTTCGTTTCCCGTCGAGTCATCTAAATTTTTGTTATCTTCCCATTATACAAAATATTAATCTTCAAAGATTTTTGATTATCCAGATGGAAGGAATAGATTTTCGATATATATATTAAAATTTTCTTCAACAAGTACAAAGCGAAATACGTACAGCTTTTTCCATTCGTTCTAAACTTAATTATTAATTATTTTATCGGAATTTTAATAAATACGAAGTATTATCACAATATATATTTATATATTGTGACTTTCTATGAGCTATAGAATCTGACATAATAATTGTGCAATGACGGTGAAGCGATGCAATACATTCTTGTCGGTTTGTAATTTGATAAGATATACTTAACACTACATTGCCTAAGTACTTGCGAAATGCTATTAATATCTCCATGCGTAAAACAAACGCGAAATAAACCTTTGTTTCCGATCGATAGATACACGAATCTCGGATAAGACACGATTTCACAGTTTTTTTTCCAATCACGTGTCAACAATTTATTTCTTCCATCATTTCCTAATTCGAAATATTTATTGGCTAACAATGAGTCAAAATTGTACAATAATTATTCGTCTCTAGTAATTATAGCAAAAATAATGTTTTTTTTTCCGGTAAAGTATTCCTCTTTTCATATTTCGGGGATATATTAATACGACTTACAAGTTTTATTCACGTAACAATGACTCAATGATTTAATACAGGAGTTGGATTAATTTTATTTCGAATAATTTCGATATCGATTAGACAGATGATCGTGACAAATGAAAGTGTTTTTACATGATCAATCCGTTCTCTATCATTGATCGTCATACGCTGCTTAGATCGTTCCTCTTACTTTCTTTCTCTCTTTCTCTTCCGCTCTTTTTTGTTTCTTTCTATATTTACAATAATTATCGGAGAAGTTTTATATAGTTAACATCTCTCTCGTGTTTCATTCGCAACGAAACATTGTGATCTTGGTTCCTCGTTAGGTTTCTTTACGCCAAGAAAAATAATATTGTTTCTAGCGAAAAATCGCGAAAACATTATCGCCTTGTCGATCGAGCTCGAATTGCGAGGATTTAGTTCGTAATTATAAACGTCCATTGATGATAAATATAATTCTCGGGATTTTCGTCAAACGTCAATTTTGCGAGCCTGAACAATCGGCCCTGTGTTATCTCGTGCATCAATTTTTTTTTTACAAATTTTTCGAGTATCATGAGACATTGATATTTGTATTTATCATGGGCAAAACTTTCAACGAGCAAACGAGCGTCGTCACGATGCTCTCGTCATCACTTTAAAACGTATCGTAAACTTTGTGAAATTGCAAAAAATGTCTGTCGCATCTCGATGATCCTTCGAGAATGTTAAATCTCGAGTGATTTTATCATCTTTGACATTTTCTTTGTATTAGCGTGAGCAATTTATAATCGCCACGTAGCCATATTTACCAAACGGAACATTTTTTTTCAGGATTCATTTTCGAGCCGATCGGACAATTGAAATCTTTCGAGAATTCTGGCATGTTCGACAATGGCCCGAGAATACGAAATTCACCGGGACTGTGAAAGCCCGTTGTGATACGAAGCTTGAGTGCTTCCGGTCTGTATTTGGAGCACCACGTATTCGCTGCGCTTATCCAAAACATTTGTTTCGGCGTGTAGGCAAGTCCGGGTAACTTTTGTTCCGGCGCGTTTCTCTTGACCCAATTGTTGTACGCGAGATATGCTTCCTTGATACCACCGTTATCAGCGATATTTTCACCTTGCGTGTTGATGCCGTTCAACTGCGAAAGAAAAAAAAAGTCAATTCACTACAATCGTCCAAGCATTGATTAAGAATTTCCTAGTTCCTCGAATAATGAAAACGAAAAATAAAATCGCGCGACGATTAAATTAAAATAATTATTTCTATAATTGTAGCGTGAAATAAAACGAAATATTATAAGATAATAAGAATAAATTATTAAAAATTGGTTCGATAGGTAAATAATTAATAAATCGTAAATATCTAGCGGAAAATAAAACGTAATTATTCTCTTATTTGACGTATCGACGTTATAAAATACTCACATTAAGTCCGACCTCTTCGGCGGTGTAATTTCCATACTGATTAATTATGCACTCTGCACGCTCGAGATAATTTTCTTTGGTCGTCGGTGCCCACCAATCAACGAGATTTCCATCTTTGTCGAATTGTCTACCCTGATCGTCGAAACCGTGCGTTATTTCGTGACCGATCACGAATCCAATCGCGCCATAGTTCATGTATCTCGGTCGATCGTTGCTGAAGAACGCACCTTGTAGAATACCAGCGGGAAATTCTAGGAGAAAAGGAAGATCGAGTGCTTAATAAAATACCCAGAATAAAAAAAAAATAATAATAATAAAAATAATAATAACAATAAGAATAGAATTAAAAATATTAAACGATAAACTTACGAATACTGTTTTCGATCGACGAGTAGAATGCGTTCACGACAGCGGGTCTTCCATGACTTATCCAGTCGCTCTTGTTCACCGGTTTTCGCAATTTACTGAACGAATACTCGGTACCGAAGAGCGTTAGATTGAGAATACTCTCGAGATAATTGCCCTCGTTCAATTCGAGGTTTTCGTAAAATTCTTCGAGTTTATTGTCGTCGAGAAGTTCATCGGGATAGGCAATGTGGCTGGACATAGCAGCGGCTTTTTCCAATGCGCTCTTCCTCGTCTTTTCATCCATCCATTCGACCTGGGAAAGTTACGATCGAATCAAAAAAATGAAAATTAAATCAGATCTTTCTTTTTTCTCATAAAAATCGTTCTTTCGGATAACTCGAGATTTTTTCGACGAACGAATTATGATTCGATCGCCCATACCTGTGCCAAAATTTTGTTGAACTGTTGTCTGATGTCCGTGACCATCTCGACAGCATTCTTCTTGGCCTCTTCGTTAAAGTATTTTCTCACGTACATTGCACCTACGCTTATCGAGAGACTGCCGGAAACGACGTCGACGCATTCCTTCCATCTTGATTCCCGCTCGGTACGTCCGCTAAGTGCGGTCGAGTACGCGAGCTGCCTCTTGCGAATATCGTCGTTCAGATAACTCACGGAAGCGGCTGTCGCTCGCCACATCACATAATTAGCCTGGACTCTCTTCGGGGTTCGTGACATGAGTTTTTCCAAATCGCTGATGTAACTCGGCACGTTTACGATCGCGACCTCGTCTTCGCCGATTGTGATCGTCGATGGTAATAGCCTAGTGAAATATTCCTTCCACGGTACGCTCGGATAGTTCTTGGACAATTCGGTGACGGTCATAGGATTGTACAGCTGCGTTGCGTTACGACGTTTCTCGTTCGGTAATGAAATCTACGCAATGAGAAAATAAAGATCGATCGTTTAATAAAATATTTGCATATTTCATTATTTATACTTTTAAAAAAACACTAGATTTATAATTAAAGCGAAGTAGGCTTGCAAAGATGAAAACTGGTTTTATAATTAAACTACACGTTTAATTTAAAAAAAAAAACGTACATTGGCCAATTCGATCTCGAAAAGCAGGGATTCCTTGAGCTCGGTCATCGCGTGTTCCTTATCAGCGCCAAGGATCACAGCGATGTCGACCATATAGCTGTAATAAGCTTTGACGATTTTATCATCGACGCCCTTCGAGAGATATTCCCGCGAGAGTCCAAGGGCCCCTTGATCAAGCTGTACAAATGCAAATTGTCGTATTGATTTTTCATTTTCTTATTTTATTTTTGATTATGTATACCGTTCGTTGAAAATTGCACTCACGTCGATGACGCGTTTAGAACTGTTTTTCAAATCGAAGCCGATACTAAAATCGATAAAATAATCGACGGAATATCCGGCGTCGCGAAATTTGTAAATCGAGGTTCTCCAATCGAAGTCAGCCTCGTTCCACGAGTCACCGTCGAGGACCGGCCAACCGCCCAATTTTTTCAGGATCTTGTGAACGGGTTCGAGTCCTTGAGCTTCGATCGCAGCTACGAAAAGCAGATTTTTCCTTTTTTAAATTTAATTCAACGAACAACAAATGAAATTCGATCGTTGCGATTCTTACGAGTCACGTGACGATTAATAATACAAATTTTAATTAACGATCGTTATCCCCTCGTTATATTACCAAGGATCTTGACTCACTTTTGTTCATGCACGACTTGTAGAGATTCTTGACGATCCGGAAAGGTTTGCGTTCGTTGGGTTCGCTCTCAGCCTCGATGCTCGTTCTCAGCTGTTCTTGAAGCTTGTCGCTGATCACACTGAAGGTATTCATGCTGACTTTGTCATCGGGAATGATCGTCGATTTGAGAAAACCACCGCAAGCAAATTGGTAAAAATCGTCGCAGGGCTCGACGTTGGAATCCATATTCTTCAGAATCGTCGACGCTGTGTATAATTTACTTTATTATTCGAAATATCCATCGCCTCTCCTGATTTTTCATGCGAAGAACGATATAAAGAAGGTAAGATAATAATATACGATAAACAAAAATACATAAATAGAAAAATTAATTTGATAAACGCGAATTGAAATTTTTTCTTCCTATTTAATGAATTTCGGATTAATTGGTTTTTTATTTCGTACCTGTATGAACGCATCCTGGCGAGTAGCAAATATCTTCGTCCCCTTGCTTGACGACGGTCTGCACTCCTTTGGAAAACGTACGACCGCCCAGTGCCTCCGCTGTGGACGGTAGCATCTCTGTTTTAGCAGGCACTACTTGCATTTGGCGATGTGACGATTGCGCAGGCGTGCAGATTGGCAAATGGTTTTTGCGTTTTTTTGTTTTGTTTTGCGTGGGATAAAAAGCATGAGACACACGTGCGTTAGAAAACATTGGACGAATACATCGAGTCTGTGATTATGATTAATCGAATTAAGATAAAAGAAGCGATAATCGCCTCTTTAATCTTAATTCTCAGTTTTGTATAATTCTACCGAGGAAGTTACTACCCCGATGAGTCACTCGCTAATTTTCCAAACCAGCGTGGGAACTGCAAACGTGAATCTCACTTCACGGTTCTCGAAAGAAAAAGTTATATTTAAATTATTTACTCTCTTTTTTCGTACGATTCATTACGAATCTAATTTTTTTTTTTCGTTTCGCGTAAAAGGAGAGTTCGTTGCTGATATTCTATTTATCGCTCGGAATCGTAGTACGCGGATTTTGAAAAAATAAACTCTTAACGTGACGCACTTATCGATAAAAAAAATACTTTCGTGCGTAGTTCGTCGACGCTTTCGCGCGGGCTAAACGTACTACGCTATCGTAACAAATAGTACGCGTCGATCGAAATAAATTTGGATTAATTATTTTAAGAATCGTTTTTATATTAAGATCCTCGATAAGAGTGAATCACGTCGATTATAGATCGAAGAGTTCTTTTTTTAAAGCAACTACGCGAATTTCTTACGTCGAAGGATTTTATTTTTGTGGATTTTTATAAATAAAACTTTATCACGAAAAGTGCGCCATATTTTGGAATAACTCGATGCTATTCTTGTCGTACGGTCGAAGGACTATTATTAAACCGATCGCAGGCGGTCTTTGACGGGGAATTTTCTTACGGGACCGTGGGATCTATTTCGCTATGTAATAATCGTTCGATCGACTCTTCCATTAATCACACCAGGGTGTACATTTATGGTATAGACATAAGACACTCTCCGCCTCGCTGTTGCACTTGCATCGTGCGATAAGCATTCTACAAGAGGTCATTGACGTCTCTCTCGTCTTAGCTCGTTGAAATATTTCACACGACAATTTCACCTCGGATTTTTATTCATTGAGAATTCATTAAATTTGTGACTTTTTTTTCTTGTATCTTAGATTATTCGAATAATTATGTAATTTTTTAATATTGGAATTCGACGAATCACGAATTGGTATAATTTAATTAATTTTTGGATTATGAAAATTCTTTAATTTTGCTTTACGAGGATAACTTTAATTTTTACAATATTTCTTGCATTCTCGATTTTTCAAGGTCAATTTAGCGTGATGCATCTTGCGTAAGCAACAGTTAGCCATAAATGTAATGAGGGTAATGATTTGAAATAATGTAACGAACCTTCGGTGCGATCTGTGGAATCGCAAGTTTCGGAATTCGATATGACGACTCCGATGCCAATGGCAAGAGCGATGCATGCGAGAACCCCGCAAACCGCGATGACCGTTAGTCCGCGTTCCAGGGCCGAGCGACGCTTCCACCATGTTGGATTTCTGCACACAAAACATAAATGTTGTCATACTAATCGATATTTCTACAACGATTGAAAAATCTCCAAATAAGAACGATCGATCTAATTAAAGACATTTTTATGTCGGGTGTAAAATAATTTTTGTCCAAACTTCATCTTAAAATAAGTTAATTTTTATTACGAGCGAATCACGGTCGATTAATAGAAATTTTTTATTTTCAATCGAATGATCATTTCTTACCCCAAGTGTGTACAAATCGAGGACGATTCATAATTCGTTCCGTCTAATTTCACATAATGAATAGAACAACCTTTTCTCTTCAACGTAGGGAAAAGGGGAGTAGAGTCTTCGAACATTTTAAATTACTATTTGAGTTGTTGACTTTGTGTTTTACCCGCAGGTGAGAAACAGTTGTGTGTCGAAGAAAGAGAATAACCCGCGTTCCTTGTACGTTAAAACTTGCAACGTACGAAAGAATCGATATTTTTCACGGCATCGCGCTATATATATACACGGCATATGCCGGTATACCACAAGCTGCACCAGGTGCGGGTTATCGTCGGCAATAAAATTCCACTTAGACGAAAAGGTGATACGAAAGAGAGCCGACCCTCGTACCATTGGCTTTAACACAATTTATGAGATTCTCCTTTTTTTTAACGATGGAAAATCGTGCCCGCGAGTAAAACGGGACAAGCGACAATATAAAGAAAGAGCGTTGGAGAGAAAGAGAGCGAGAATCGCGGTGCACTCTTCGATGGAAATCTTCGGCGTCGCTGTAACCGAGGCCAAAGGAGGACACTTATACCAGCGATTTAACGTCACCTCGACAAAAGCAAAAAAGCGAAAAATGTTTTTAGCATATTTGGAAAAAGTTTACAATATAAAAAATTACAAACTTGTTTTTCAATTTTTTTTAATGAAAATATTTCAACGATATAATAAATGTTTGGTAATTAACGATTAATTTTGATATTTAATAATCGTATCCTGATAATTAAACAAATGATATTATTTATAATCTACGATGTCGAAGATCGTGACATAAATAATTTTAAAAAAATTGCATAGTTGTGTCACGATTGAAAAAATTAGATCGTAAAGAGCGGTCGACTTGTCCCATCGAACGCCAGGCTGTTACACGGTGAACGAGTGGATAATAACGTCTGAGGACTCACCAATATATATATATATATATATTGTTTTTTTCGTTTGTTATTGCAGCATTATACACACGAGCGTGTGATATCGTAACGCGCTTACCTAACATCCTCCGTTGCGCGTTATAGTCGGACATTATTCGAGCGTGTCGCGACATCGGTACGATTGGCATATCGATGCTCGGATAGATCAAAATGCAAACGAGACACCAAGATAAAAATTCAATTTTCAACTTTCCCGATTTTAGATTGAAAAAAAAAACATATTTTTCCCAATTTTTCGCGTTTTTTGATCATAACAGTATCGACACGATTTTTATAATTTGTTTAATTTTTGCGATTATTTTATTTTCGATCGAGCTAGTTGGATCGTACAAATTTTAATAAAAGAGATTGAAATAATTTAATTCATTGAACATGAATTTTTTTTAAATTCGATATTAATCGTAATACAGTCGTATATTAATTAATTTGAAGTAACTAAAAGTTATCTTCGCCCCCATTAATACATAAGAATTGTCGCGCGGAGTTCAAACAGCTCGAATCTACGAAACCCTAGTACATATATGCTTTCTCCATAATAGGAAACCACGATACGAAAACGTCATCTACGATTTCCCATTGCTCCAGTTTATTCTCAAAAGATTGAATAGCTACTTCTTATGGCTTCTCGACTATTACCTATATTCCTATTACCTATACGTAAATTTCGTTCTTTTCCACCTGACATAAAATTATATCGCTACAAAACGATATCAAGCTTTAAATACAATTTTTGATACGAAAAAATTTAATATTATCTTTATAATTATTTAAAAGAATAATGAATCTCGTAGCTAAATTATATTGCATAAGAGAAAAATGCTCGACTGTATTACCTCGAGTAATTGTGAAGAAGAGCCCGAGGGAAGACGAGATGTATCTCACCGTAAAGATTCTCTCACGGTGTGTCTTACTCTTTCCTCGTCGATATTTTACCAATGCGATATCTATAATTTTAATAGGGATCTTTCGTATACGCCTACGTAATCCATAAATATATGTATATATGTATGTACAAGAGAGAGCCTCGAGCCCTCTGCGACTCGTGCCAAGAAGGCCGAAACGGGTAAATAGTTTGAACGCGATGTATTAAGTGCGCGGTACTCGGTCCAATCGAGAGTGCATAATGGACCAAGTCGAGAGAGACTCGAGGAGAATATACATACAACCTCGGGTGTATCGACCTCGACAGCTCTGTGGGCGCCTCGATGTTGTCGGCCCTATCTTTTATTACACGATCTATGGGCCATTCCACGTCGAATCGATCGCGAGGTATCGATATTTTTCCATCATTTTTTTTCTCCCTCGATCAAACGGTACTTTCTCGATACAGGATGAAATTAAGAAAAAAAACGTACCGATCGTTCATTGACTTTCACTCGAGTAACTTTCGTAATGATATAAAAACGGCAGCTGTTACTTCGTAAAAAGAAAATACTCGGTTATTACGGAGTTTTGTACTATTTTCGAAATAAAAAAAGAGAATAGATCCATACATCCTTCGAGAACCCGTCGATAATTGCGAGAACAACGTCGCGAGTACGTATCGTAAATGAGGTGAAAGGAAAGGCCGCGTTGATGGCTTTATACTCGATTATACCGCGACGATGATCGATAATCGACGAAACAAAAATAACTCGGTGAAAATAGCTTCGTGCGCATGCGCGCCCATGCGCTTCGGAGAGATCATTGTGTTCTTTTAGTTTTTGTTTCTCACGATCGGAAATTATCATTGTTCGTTTCGTTTTTTCATCTCCTTACGAAAACCTGTATTTTCATGCACGACCGGTCGTTAACACCCCGTTTACAACTTTCCAATCGTCGTTCGCGATCTCTGATAAAATGTGCATTGATCGTTCGATGGACTCACGGTCGTTAAATATATCGAAAGTTTCGGAGAATCGTGAAAAATTAATCTTTCCGGACTGTGTGTCGCGATTAGAAAATTAATTGTGAAACGATAAACTTTGAATTATTTGTCGTGGTTGAAAGTTGATGGAAATAATATTAATCCGAACTATAGCGCGATATCGTTGGTAAAATGAACGTAGGTGATTGAAAAATATTTGTTTACCGGTTGAATTAACCGATTTCTGATCCGACGTAATCGTATCGGATGTCCAGTAGAGACCGGAAGGCATATTGCGAACTTTTTACGTGATAAATATATATCAGACAAATGCGCGTAACGTAAAATACTCGACCTTCCCGCTCCCATACGCCTCCTTGATTTTCTCGACGAGGGATTTACCCTCGGGACACGAAAATTAGGCTCCGCTCGATCCCGAATTAAGCGCTTCGATGGACGAACAATCGTGTCAGGTCTCATCCGAGAAATATCGATGGGGGTCCTATATCGTTCGGAAAATAAATTTCGATTCTCCATAATCGACGAGAAACCATTAACGAACGTTAAAAATAACGCTTAATTAATCAAAAAATGTTTCATAACTTTTATTAACTAGAAAACCGATAAATATTCAACTTTCTTTGTGGTTTATTTTCAAACAATATTCGAATAAATAGCGAGTTATTTATGTAATTTAATTTTCACGAGTCAATTCTTTCTTATCGACGTAATAAAACGATATAACCCATACATTTTATGCATATTCGTAATTTAAATTTGAAATAAATAGCTAAACTGTTTGATGCATTAAAACGCAAAAATGGTAGCCTACATCGCGATGAACTAAGTCCGGAAGATGTAGTCGATTCTGACAGAGAAACGTACACGAACGCTATATATATATATTTTTTAAAATACATATTTTAATGTATATATACAATACGCGATCCTCATTGATAACACCACGCGAGTATTTTGACACGTAATACATCCAAGTTCAATTAACAGCGCATATGCTCATACTGTACACGCGGTACACGATCTGTGATAACAGTTAAAAAAAAGTATTATTATCTCCGTTATCCGTAGTTGCGTGTATGACGCCGTTAGTCGTGTAAAAAATGAGATTCTCACGCCAACCTTTTGTTTCACAGGAAGCAAAAACTATCGCCAAGCGTATTATATAGTTAACACTTAGCTTGTAACATTAAATTGTTCCATTTGTCACGTACAAATGTAGTACATTTTTTTCTTTGGTTTTTTTTTTCAAATCGTAATTTGAAGAATATTGTATCGAAATTTAATAAAGCGTAAAAATAAAAAAATGCGGTCGCGTATAAGAATGAAGAGTCGACGAATCGATCGTGTGCATCGAATACCGATCGAAGCCCTCGTTCCCTTCGATCGGACGTGCCATGGGCAAATCGCTTAGCATACTTACATAAACGATAGTATCGATGGAGAAACGGAGAGAGAGAAAACAACGCGAATCGTGTCACGAATACGTGCCTCTTACGGTTAACGCGCGAGGTTGTCGATAACACGTTCGGAGGATCTACCACATGGAACACCTGAGATTATCGTCTTCTCTCCACTGATCCGGTAGTGTACACTAAGCTGTCGAGCAAAGTGGAATACTCAAATATTTGAAGATCGAACAGTTCTTACTTGGCACGTGATTACTTCGTTTGACGAAGGACGCGAATCGATTCCTTGACCAAGAGGAATTTTTCGAGTTCGTGTAAAGTGCGAATTGTGCCATTGGAACAGAAAATTTTCTCTCAAATGCAACATTTTTCATCTTGTTAGAGTTAATTAGTTATTTATGTACGGATCGATTCGATTAAAGACAAATTATTGTGATTAATTAAAACTGTGAAGCGAGTCTAAGATTAATTTTGGTCATCGAGCGTATTTCAATAAAACGAATCTTTAAGGAAACGAATGAAAATTAAATTGGGCTCGCACGTTTATTCTGCGAATGGTAAATTGTTATTTCCAGATGGTACACGTGTTATCGTCCTTGGACGCACTTGGATATTACAATCTTAACAATTCAGATTCACCGAAAGGAGAGACCCTCGTAATGTGGGCGTACCATTATAAACCACGATCTCTCATTTCCGGAATGACATTTAAGACTCCGTAAGTCCGTATAATGACGGGACACATGTACGAGGAGAAATCTCACACAACGCCTAGAGGAATACACTTTTTCGCCACAATTCCTCGTGCTCAATTATCAAATTGTCTCGATTAAGCCATACTGTGAACGAACACGTAGATTCATATCCCTATATACAGGTAGATACGCCTTATAGACGAGTTTTATTGCGCAACGTATCTTGCAGCAATTTTGCATCACAAAAGTTCATACGCTAATATTTTGAGCCACACGCGATTCACGGATATCTCAATTTCCGTTGAAATTAATATCCGTCGCGGATATTCGTAAATATTTTCTATTTTTTCTGAGGTTCGTCAAATTTTAATAAAAATAAGAAATTGTAGACTCGTCGTGCAATTTATCGACTCTCGATTTTTATTTCTTTCGATAATATTCGAAAAAATAATATTTATTTTCCTCTCACAATCGTCGTTGCGAAAAAATTACATTTCGTCAAGCGAAAACAATAATTACCGTGTCTGGTATAAGATGCCTATAAATAGATGCACGAGCATTGCGATCAAGACGATAATCTATTGCCTGCCATTGCCGTGTGTGTGTGCTCATCGCGCAAAGATAATGTAGGAGCGTGGGTTCGCGCACTTAGATGATAATACGGAAACTTCTTCTCGCTCTTTCCCTCTTTCTCGCTCCCACTGCTTCTCTCTTTAGCTCAGTTTCAGGAATCACGAATTATAATCAATCGCCATCGTTTTGTGACGCGACCGGCTAGTCCGACGAGCCAAGAACGTAAGACTCATACACGCGTTTTTAACCGGTATTTTAAGTATTTGTGCAATTATCGAATTGTCCCGAGCGCCGAGGCAGTCAATTAAACTCTATATGGTTGAAATTAAATTAACTTCAAAAACTAAACTTACTTTGTTTGTCTTTTAATATTCCGGAACAAGATACCAAGGACAAACGGCAATTTACGGCAATATTATAACTTTTCGTTATAATATTGCTGCAAAAGTGCAAATTAAATTTAAAAATAAAAATAAAAATCAATAAAAAAAACGTAAATAAAAAGAAAAATATTAGTATATTAAAAATTTATTACTCGTAGAATTAACGATAATTTGCCCAGTATTAATAATAATAATCACATATTTGATACAGTTTTTATCCCATTCGTTGAATTATTATTTCGCTCTTATCCATAAATTTTTCATTTAAAAATCTTCAAAATCGCTTCTGGCACGATAGATCATTAACATAATGATCATTCAAGTACCATGGACTTTCCACAACCATAATCTTTCCTCCAATTTTCGAAAGTTGCTGTGACGAACGCAACTTTCGAAAGTGTCCGCGGCAATTAGCATGGTCGATTAGCGAAACTTTACACACACACACATACACACACCCACACTTACATAAATGCAAACAAACGTGCGCACGCACGTGCAAAATGCTAGGATCGAGAGACAAAAGGTTTGCGCGAGGAAAATATATTTCCTGTGGTCGCCTCGATGTCCTTCGACGTCGAGATTAATTTGTCAACTTTTTCAATGTCCTCAGTCGATACACGACGCGTACATTAGAGACACGTGAACGATTCTTTAATAATAATTAGAATATCTTTCACACTAGACAACGTACGCTGTATGGCCGCGTGATCATATGCAACGAGGTCAATGCATGATTTGCCAAGTGGGCGAAAAGAAAAAAGAAAAAAAAACGAAAATCATCAAGAATATTCGCGCGACTTACCGAAAGTAATTAAAAGCTCGTCGTATTTACATCAAAAACGTGTATTGTTCACAGAAACAAATAAAAAATAAATCACGTCGAACTTCGTAATAAAATCGACTTTATTTGTTCGGCATTCTCTCACTACTGTTTATTATTATTCTCTCTTCGACGTCACGACGATAATAATAATAACAATGCCGAGTTAAACAAACGGGTTATACGAGAGTACGATTTTTTTTTGATTTTGCGAAATGTTTGCCGTTGCGAAATTCTCGCGTTTCATATTCGATGGGAAACGAACGTAACACGCCACGAAACTAAACGAAACGGAACGCTTACGTGTGTGCGGCATACCGATTACAGCTATATCGTATAACGTATAATTCGCGAACGAGAGATACAAAAATTGAACGAAACGCGATGAGAATTTGGTTTTTTTTCTTCATTCGTTTTCTTTTTTTTCTTCTTTTATTTTGTTCATCAGAATCTCATCCGCAATGTATAAGAATTAAATAATGTTTTACGCACCGGCACATCCGCGGTTACATATTACATTCGATTCGACCGCGATCGAATTAAGATAATACAACAAAATTGACACTTTCTCGACAAGTAATTCGACTCGATCTCGATCCATGAAGTTTCGTTCTCTATTTACTCTCGCCTTGAGGGAACTTGAGGGATTAGCGAATGTCGAGAAATAACGATCGAACGTTTCCTTAAAATGAATATTCTATTTTTCGATTCACAATAATATTTCGAATGTATTACTTGAAAATTGCATCGAGTATAAAATAGTGATAAGAATGATTTTTGTTTTGTAATCTAATTTATAATACGATATTGGAAGATATTACGTAGTTTCACTTTTACGTTTGACCGCGTCGCGCTGGTCATCGAACGGAATTATTATCAATAATGATATTATTACTCGCGACTATTTTACTCTCGAACCATTGGAAAACTATCTATTCGGACTTTTGATGAAAACGGATCTAACATTTGATCAAATAAAGCGAGAATTTAACGACACATGGATTTAATATTACGCAATGAGAAAATATTGTTGTACAAAGCGTATGACGTCAGAAATTACCTGTGTGGTAATTTCTGACAGTAATTATAGATGGTGCGTGCGATAGAGTTTGATACGTGGCTAACCTTGTCACGAGAATATCCCTCGATTTTTCGTACGAGCTTATCGCGTTACACCTACCAAATGCACGCGTTTCATCCATAGACCGATATATACGATTAACTAAATCCATAATTGCGATATTATACGCCTCGTTACATTATTGCAGCGTGGTGGCTTCGCGCGGATCAAATCGCCGGCGGAGTTTTGTGACGTCAATTTCTTTCCATCCAAATCACATCAGCCCTTATGTCACGGAGGGTCGTAGTTCGTCGGTCGCGCGTTAAATATTTTGGAGAATCGTGGGCTAGGCGTTAATGTTAACGAAGGTTTCGGCTTGATAGATTGACGAGATCGAATTATTTTACGCTACGTCCGATTATATATATCCCTCTCTCTCTCTCTCTCTCTCTCTCTCTCTCTCTCTCTCCCTCTCTCTCGCGTAATAACGCTGCCGGTTTCGTACAATAATAATCACAATATCTCTACGTTAAGAAATTGACGAAATGGTGAAAGAGGGAGATAGAGAGAGTTATCGAGAGATTGGTTTTATCGAATATATTTCAGAAATTGCGCGGTCGACCTTATTAAAATTTTGCAATTCTAAAGATTGCGTACATTTTATGAAAATTGATACCTGATGCGAAATTATTTGATTAAATTTGTACCGATAGTTATAACGGAGAATGACTTTTTTTTCTTTTGATTTATTCTTATCTATTTATCTTTGGATATTTCTTTTTTTCGTTTTTCGGACAACGTCGACCATGATCGCGCGGATGGTGTTTTATCGCGTCGGATCGACTAATCGTTGATTTATGCGCGATCTTTCGGACGCGCTGGATGGTCGAGATGGTGATGGGGAGAGAGAGAGAGAGAGAGACGTAGAGGAAGCCCTGCGAGTGCACTTGCGCCACATTCACGACTCGGCGTCTACCCGTCTCTCTCTCTCTCTCTCTCTCTCTCGCCTTTTTTTTATCGCCTCCTCATGGGCGGTCCATGAAACCGTTATTTACATAATTGCCGCGCTGCTGCGAGGGACGAAAAGAGGCGAGGTGTATAACGGTAAGAAATCTTGATGGTCCGATCGTTGAGCGAGCTACGATTATTGTCAGCGGCAAAACGCGTACGAGTTATGGCTCGAGTGACGCCCGATAAATTGTGATTCTTCGATCGATAATAACGAAATACATAATAACACGTAGGTAGATTATCGTCAAAGTATTTCACCAAATTGGCATAATATAATACGCAATAAAACGATAAATTGCATAAATTAATTAATAATTAATTACTTAATTAACGATATTAAATGCAGAATAATATATTCAAACTGTCTATACATTTCGAATTTATCGACGAAAAATAAACATAATATACGGTGTGCCAAAAAAAAGGAATTTTCGATGGGAAAAAAATATCACCGACACACGAGCGACGACCAATTCGATTAAGATTAGTCACGAGCCGATAATCATCTCCGACCGTATTACTAAAAGTCTTTGAACTAACCCTGTCTGGAACTCGTAATATGGAGAGTAGATCGCGGTTCAATCTCTGTTTCTCTCTGTCTTTGTCTGTCTGTCTGTCTCTCTCTATCTATTTCTCTCTCGTTCTCTCTCTTTCCCTCTGACTCTCTTTCTACGATCTCACAGAGTTGGAAAAAAGTGTAAAATTGCGTGACGAACGAACGGTATCTCGGCTCTCTTGCTCCGATGTACAGGGAGTGCCGTAATCCGGACACACTTGCGTCGTGGGTGCTATATCTCCTTGTCCCGTAAGTATATACATGTATATATTGGTTCATGTACTCCTCCCTCTGTACCCCCTTCCTCTTTCTCATACGGTGAGTGATAATCCTCGGAACGACGTTATCGTCGTTATCGCCACGCTGTTCGTGTTCACTGGCCTCCGGATCGTGTACACGGTTCTCCTCCCGTACTTTAAATCACCGTTCTAAGTAGCCTGAGGTGTTGGATGTCGCGAAAGGAAAAAAAATTTTTTTTTTCATATATTTATAAATATCTATTTATCTATGTTACCATAGATTTATACGATGAATTTGGTATATATGTAAATATATATATGGGATTTTTGTCCATCCAGATTTAGGTCGCGTAACGATCGTAAATTTTGTTTGTTTTTTCAGCTTAAATGGCAGCAACGTGCGCACCTCTTTCTCTCTGTTTGTAACAAAAATCGACTCGCAACGGTAAACCGATGTCGAAATTTGCATAATACCTTGTGAATATTATCGTTCAAAACACAGATTTCGATAGCACCATCGGAAAAACTTCAGCGAATAATTTACAATACACTACGTGCGTTTACATTTTCTTGCGAAATATCAAAGCCTTTTTTCGCACACATCCTCATTCTTAGGTCTTGCTTAATGAGAAAAAATTGACGAGACAATTTGAGAATGAAAATTAATGATTCGAACGATTCAAAGTTCCGTATGGTCGGTAGAGACGATTTTTTCGTAATATTAATTGAAATTTAATAAACAACGATGATAATTGAGGAGTACAAATCGAAACAATGAATATAATTTTGACGAAAATAATTCATTCGACTATTTTTCGTGAATTCGTCGACGTTTGAACAAAATCGTGGAATACGATTGAGCAATAAATTAGCTCGCGACGAGACGCGATTCACCTCGGGACGGACAACAGCTTGTCGCGTAATCGAGAGCTTGAGAAACAAATAATTCGTCATTATACGGAGATGATTGTTATAAAGCACGTTTGAGTCAGAATTATTTCGTATTTTCTAAAATAAAAATAAAACGACGTAAGAGAGACATAAACGTCTGGCATTACGACAACGAGAACGCTGATGTACGTAATTCACGGGAGATTCGACGGTACGGTAGCAAAGTTGGCGAGAAACCATGAACAGCGTAGTTTTCCGTGACTCCCTCGGAGTTTCCTGAAACGTGCAAGAGACAGCGGCAATGATAACTTCCCGACTCTGGAGTAGTCGGGGAAGACCACGAGGCTTGAAAACGAGAGAAAATTGTGCGTATCTCGATTTCCTAATGGCGATCTAAAAACCATTTAGAACAACAGTTGCTTGCCCGTTGTAATAATTATACCATTATGAAGTTATTAAATTATCCCAATTATTACGAAATATTTAATCGTTCCGAAATGTAAATAATTAAATCAATGAATAATTGAGTAAATATATAAAACATGGTAATTAAAAATTATTCGCTATTTCCTCTCGGGCTTTGTTATCCTCGTGTATACCCTCTCACCCTGTGTTATATATATACATATATTTATAGAGAGAGAGATAAACTGGATATGACATTTGCTCTTTAACTAGGAAATTTCTCGCTCAGTCGTAACTCTAAAACCGTTACGGTACGGACACGTGTGTAAAAAGTTTTTCGTACCTACGGGCGCATCGAGTTCTCGGCAGTCTGGTACGCTGTGAACTCATGGATTTCGCGCCTTAAAAGACGACGTGCGAGGTGTACGCGTGAGGTAAACTCTGTGAGAGGGATCATAATAAAGTTCCGGTTTGTGACACGCTCGTAGAGAAAAGTAACTTTAGCTCGTGAAGTAAACGCGTCCAGAAGCAAAACCATCGTAATTCGTTTCCTCATTACCACGAGGTGTGTGTACGCTCGTGATACGTTATTACAACGCATATTTTTAATTAAAGATCGACAGCGAAACACGAGATCGTGTAAAAACCGTGTAATAATACGAAGGTTGGTCAAGTTTTTATTTTCTAAGAGTTTCATTAATATCAGGAATTAAAGATATTTATTGTACATTGACTTCGTATCGAACCAATCGTTGACGAGTTGAAAGTTAAATCGCTTTTGATTATTTTCCTTCGATCAAATTCGCATTTTGGATGAAATATTTTTTTGGTTTTTATTTTCCGATGTAAATTGAGATTTTCCACGGTGAAATTCTAGGTCGCGGTCGATGGTAGGTCGAAGGAAAATTGTTCGCTGATTTTGACGAAGATAATGGTGAGAGAAAGAGATAAGACGTAATGTTTCGAATAATTTTTGTTTTCAGCAAATTTTTTACCGCGTTGTCGTTCGTGATGGGGCGAAATTCATTTCTAGGACCTTGTTACTCGTATCAACGTATATTACGGTCGTCAGAATTTGAGTTACGACGCGTTCATAGGTGCTTCGCATGACACGCGCGTAAACTTGCACCATGAGCAATATATATACACACGCAAGATAACTTTTCATCGCTGCAATAAAAAGCCCCTTTATTCCGCGCCAACTTTCACCGGGACATTGGTGTCGCTTACAGAACGTATCACAATACGTAAACGAGGTAAATCGTCGAGTTTTAATGAGAAATAAGAGAACCGTTCATTTCGCACATCTTGATACGTGAGCAGAGAATGATTCGCATAAAAGAAAGTTTAATCGAATTTGATTATTATTTTTATCAAAAAAATTTTATTGATAAATAATAAGGCGGTTATAATTATTACAGGAAAGATACACAATGTTCGATTAATTGACATTCGCACGATAATTTTTTTTATAGACGTCATTGTATTTTAAGATATGCCCGGAACTTAATTTACGACCCGGACGCTCAAATTTATTTATCGTCCGTTTTGGAATGTGATTTTTTTCCCAGCCATTATTTGCGAAGTTATGGCCGAGAAAAAATGTCACGACGTCGACAAGCCGTGGCCAGAATTAATAAATCAATCGTCCTTGAAAGCTTGGTGAGAAATTAAGACGTGGTTCGTGAAACATCGAAGGAATTGGTATTGAGATGAAAACAGAAAAAAACGAATATAAATTTACGTTTACAAAACGCGCACAGATTTACTTGTCTCGCGAGATATGAGAAATTGCACGATGCACGTCGGGACCATGCGTAAAATAGTATGAAATAACAAATACGCCGACGTTTAATTATTTTTATCGAATAAGAAAACGTCGACTCGAAGAAGAATGGTAAAAAATGCAAAAAAATCCTTCAACAAAAAAATTCAGTCTTTTATAATTATTACGTTAAAGGAGTGTACGATATTCGTTTCAAAATAAATCAATTCTAGCTTCTATTTGTCATCAACAAAACATAAATTAATTTTTTCAAACGTTCATCGAGTTTTCGTGCATCGAGCAAACGCGAATCGCATTTTAATTACAAATATTGAATTCCGCGATGTCGTTTCGTCCGAATATTTATTTACGTGGGAGAAATTTAATTTCTACACGCGTAAATCGTATGCAACAAATATTTGAATTGCCTTACGAGTGACTAGGTAAATATTTGTTTTGAGTAAATATTGGTACGGTTTGGTGCGGCATCTCCGTTCCTCACCTTTTTCTTTGGCATTCCATGGCGTTTCGTTTAATTCAGTTACTCGTGACAATATGTATATATATATATATATCTATAATTCTGAGACCACCAGTTTGCGCCCGTAAGTTCAATGCTTGGTCGGGCTGTAAAGGCGTTTTATATGTATATACATCATTGACAGAGCGCACGATAGCGTGAGCTCGAGCTCGAGCATTGAAATCGCGCCGCACTCTGATTACCGATGTAAGAGAGACCATCACGTGTCTATCGTAAAGTCGATTAACCCATTGAGCCAGTGACATTGTAATCGTACGATAAAAAAAATTTATTTCCACGTGACAACAAATTTTTTCAAAGTGTTCAAATTTTTTGTTTATTTTAATTCTATCGTTTGATATTAAATCTTGGAATTTAACAAATGGCACGGGTTCATCGATATGAATAATTAAATCGATCGATAGAACTTACTTGATGACGGTCTGCTTCATGCTAGTGGTCATCGTGATTTTTTATCGTAAAATTGTTATCTCCCCAGTGTCGTCCTATCTTCCCCGTTGACGTTGTTGATATATATATATTTTTCTTCTTATCTTTCACTGGCACATATCGAACACACAACACGAAACACCGATCGATCGCACCCCCCACAAATAATGCAAGCGATGAACGATCCGTTTTTCGTAATATATATATATATTTCTTTTTAATCGATCGATAAATTGGTATTTTCGTTATCGTTAATATTATCGTAGTTTTTATTTTGTTTTAAATGTTGTTTATACTAAAAAATGAAATATTCGGGGGAAAGCACGCGCGAGGGTCCGGATGAATCGGATTGGAGCGTTACTGCCGGACTGACCGAGCGCGCGCACTTCTCCGCGTATTTAAACTCCCTCTCCCTCTCGCCCTCGGAGACGAGAGCGCGCGGTTTGTACGTACGGGCGTATACGCGCGAACTCCGATCACCGTCATCTCGCGCTTTTGCTATACGGCGAGCAACGCACAGCGTTTCGCGTCTTCGTACGCGATGCACCACGCGGCGTTCGTCCTTCCTTGGAGTTTCTTATCGCGCTGAAATTTTGCAAGATTTTCCACCGCGAGATTTTTATTTCGCATTGTCGAGAAATTATTGTTGTTTTTCTTTTGTCAGGCGTCAATTGGCACTTACGACTTGGGCAGAAAAGGATTAATTTTTACGTTCTCATAGTGATATTAAATAAAAAATAAGCGAATAAGAACGATATTCGTCATGGTTATAAAATTGATACGATGAGCGATTAATCAATGGTCCCGTTGATGAGTTTGATTAATCACGTTGCCCAGCGACGCGTGACTTACGCTCATGCGTTTCTCGTAGCATTGTTGACCCGTATTTTTCTACGACGTGAAACGAGAATAATCTTCCAATAGGAAAGATAACAAAAAATACGAACGTCGATGAAAAATAAATATGTAGGAAGATTTTTACGATAAATTTCTTATGATTTTATTTTTAATTCTTTTTTCAACTTGATAATACGTGCTTTTGAAAACGTTTGCTCGATCGAATAATAAAAACACATTGCATAATTAGTAATGTCTATATTTTCACCGAATGAAAAAATGCTTCGTTATTTTATTTGTAAGCTAATTAAAGAAATTTTTGAACGAATGCATGAATAGATGTGCAAGTATAACCGTAAAAATAATAATCGTATTATATCTGCATGTGTGAAGCGAAGGGAGACAAGGACTTGAGTTTCTCACGTTTCAGTTAATAACGTGGACGTAGCCTTCGGAGGTTTTATCCAGCGGTAGCAACCTCGCGATATATACATGTAGATATGAGCGCTTGCCAAGATGACTAATCAGACTTATCAGATTATCCCTCCCTCTCAACGAAGATCTTTTCGTCAATTAGGGTTAGGCCGGCTAATGGCGAACCCCTACTCATGCCGGTCACGCTAATGACTAAATGTTCCTGGATAATTACGAATAAAGAGTACGAAAGAACGTTATGAAATTACCTGACGCCATTAAAATATTAATTCAAACTACCGTATATTAATTAAATTTGGTTTAATTGAATAAAACTATTCATCGTTCTTGAAATTATTGTTTTCTTTGATCAAAAGACAAAAGAAAATAGAAGCAAAGAAATAAATATATAAATGAGACGTTAAAAATAAATCAATCGAGGGCGATGAAACGGAGAGCGAGTACTCGTTTGACATAGAGCGTTGAACAATTTATGTCCATTCTGGAATTTTCCCGATCGATCGGTCGAGATTAGTTAAATTAATCGTTACGCAAGAAAGGGAGAGAAGATTCTTATATATGTACCAAAGACAATCGTCAAGATCAATCGAGAACGATGGTGCAGTGTATGTACACCATACTCGGGCTCTATTTTATCCTTATATTTGTATGTACGCAATGTAGGCATGTATATAGACCGGTACTTTTGTATTTAAGAATGTATGTAAAATAACGACCGAGACAATGTCTTCGGGGTCGTTCTTGGCACAGCATCTTGAATTATACCGTCCAAGTTTCGTAGTGTGCTATATAAATATTTCATATATATATATCATACATGTGTATATATATACTCAAATATATATGCATATACTATATAGGTATATATTTATCTGACCCCATAACAAGAACCAATCATTGGAACGTAATTACATGCAATCTGAATTACTTAAGAATGCTTCGATCGAATGAAACAAAACTTGACACGCGGCGTTCTAAATGAAAAATTATTATTAATTCGAAAATAAAACGTGCGAAAAAAATACCGAATGTACACATTTTTTTAGACAAAAGATGAGTTTACAAAGAAATAAAAAAAAGACCATCTATGCTAATTATTCAAAGACATCGTACACAGCATACATAATACATACAGAGTCAATAGTATACCGGAAACGAACGAGTCGTCGGACGATGATGAACGAGCAAAGAGAAAATCTTTTCGTCGAACGATTTTGTTACGCATATATAAATAGACGTGAATATAAAAGATTGGAAACGTAAACGACGAACGAGTGTTTGTAATATTTTGAAAAATAATCGGACGAACGAAGATAAGAAAAAAGAAACGAAGAAGAAAAAAAGAATATTGTCATTTGCATAAATTTGTAATGAAATTGTTCATCGATCGGGCGCTCGCTCGAGCGCGTAACAACAAGTTTATAAATAATATATGTATTCGCTGTAGCTTCTGGGTGGAGTAGAAGCAACGTTAATCGTATACGACATCGATTTCCTCGTCGTCATCGTTCGACGATCGAATATGTATGGAGACGCGGAGTTATTTGGTGACAACCTCTGACCTTGATATTGGTTTTAAGGAGGTGTGGTCGAGTCGCGATATTATCGAGGCAGGGGTCAAGCTCGAACCGTTCGTTTCTCCCTGTGCTCGTACAACAGATCGAGATTCTACGCGTTATCGATAATTATTCGTCGCGATTAATTACGAAGATTAGAAGAAAATTGAATGAAAAAAAAATGAATAAAATAAAAAAATTTAAATAATCGTTATTCCCACATAACGGGATATCCCAGGTACAACGACGAGCGCACGTGAAGAATTTCTATTCTCACGTAAATTTGGAACACTCCTCGAGCCTCGCTGACGCATATCTACAAAATATAATCCTTGAATTATATGCCCCTGATGGTTTATGCATTGTATTTCGTGACGGAATAATTTAAAAAAAGACAAGATTCACGGTTATTTATCGTTCTGCGAACACCTGATACACACTTCGCGTTTCGACCGAAAATCTTAGAATTACCGCTTAAATTCTCAGGATATTTAAATTATTACAGGGCTAACGAACTCGCTCGTTGCCTCGCTGGTATTTTGTGTTGGTTTAGGATCGTTTTTCGTTGTACCGACGGGGATTTGCACGTTTTTTTGGATCCACCTGGTCTAGTCACGAATTTATATTCGAGGCGGGCAATTTTATTATGTTCTAGCCTCGATTGCGCCACAAACGTGTTATTGGGACTACCCTACGGTTCGTTTGTGTTTAAAGTGTTTAAACTGTAGATTGCAAGTCCAACCAGCGACTTGTTTGCCGAACGATACGCAAAACGATAAGCAATAGCAATAGCTATAATAACAATATTTTCTGTCTCGTTTAAAGAAGGGTGTGTGTGCGTATGTGTATATGTTTATGCATGCGCGTGCGTTAATGTTTGGACCTCTTGGACATCGGCTCGAGGGAAATTGGCTTAGGTAAGGGTGACGAGCTGCGACTAGAGAGGCAATCGTTATCACCATTTTCTCTCTAGATCTGGCTCAACGCTCTCCAGCTAATTCTCTCCTGTCTCTTTATGTACCGTGTCGTATATATTATATATATGACATGTATGATATATAGTCATATATATAGGGACAGTGGGTAGCCAATTTATTAGGGAGAGTCACGTTTTTTCTTCAATTATTGCCTTTGCTGTTGGGAGAAATTCTGTTAAAAAAAGAATTGAAAAAATTAATTATTATTGCAACAATACGGTTAAAAGTTGGTTTTTATAATAACAGAATAATAATTCGTACATTTCAACTTTATTTTATAACGCATATATAAAAATAACTTTATTTAAAATATTCAAATTCGTTTTTCACTTGAAAAACTCAAATTTTAGTCATAGAAACATAGCGAACACAAATTATAAATTGCTATAACGCTTTTACTTAAAACTGTAGTCAACTACGACCAGAGCAAGAAATTTTAAAAATGTGACTGTCCCTAATAATTTGGCTACCCACTGTATATATTCATATTTATGGAATGTATAATATATAGTTATATAGATTCATATATATACACGTTTGCTCAGTATTAATGTCCCAATTACCACAAAAAAGATTAAAAGGTCCAATACTATTAAAGGGTATGTGCGATATGCGTTGAGGAAACTCGAAATGTAAGAAGAACACGTGTCAGGTTAGAAAACAGGCAGTGTCTATGACGCGCAACTCGATAATTCATTCCCCTCGAATTGTCGTATAACATATTCCAGTTATAAATCATTTATATCGCTGATTTTATATCGATATGTCTCGATCGAATTCGCGTATATAAATGCGACCTCTGCAAGAGCGTCGTAGTTTCGAAGGTGCGATTGGAGACAGTACAAATATAAATTTTGCAGAAAAAAAAGTAGAAAAATAATTCCATCATGAATAAGGGCACGATCTTGTTGCTTTTCGTGGGTGTTCTGGCTTTAAGCATGAAAATAACCAAAGCGGAGAAATCCGACGAGTGGGGTATGGTCGTATCGACGAAAAGCCAAAATTTTCTAATGTAAAAGTAAAATCGTAATTTTATCTTTTGTTTAATCGATTCTTTGTTTCTCGTAGATCATTGCGAGTTACCATCAGAAGACGAAATACTGTGCGAAAGTATATTTATTCAATGGGGACTGAACAAGAGTGATAATAAATGTGTGTCGTACACGTGGGCCTCGTGCATACCACACGAAAGTGGATACAGTACCGAAGAGGAATGCAAACGAGCGTGCATTGTTAACCAAGAGTCCGAGAGTCCGAAAAATAACGATTCAATCCCTGATCCATCATCCGACACACCTGAGTGAGTACGCGGAGTTAAGAAGTGCCTACGACAGTCGAAAATGAATGCTGAACATTTTTTCAATTTTTCTTTCCTGTTTTTTTTTATCTTTCGTCAGAGTCGTGGAGACAAAGCCTGCACCCCCTGTCAAGCCGACCATCTGGAATATGATCCGAGAAGTTGATTGGCGTTGACGAATCTACAAAATGGACGAATCTTTGTGTGGAAATAAATTATACCAGGCCGGCCAAAAAGTAATCGCGTTTCTTTCCGTGAAATATGTAGATATATATTCATAATGAATAAAATGAAAAAATTGTGTGTATCGAAACGTTGAGATTCGGACATGAATGTTTTGTCCCTCATCTTGTTCCCTGTGATCTTTACCTTCTAGGAAAATTACACAAAAGTTTCTGTCATAAAATGCATATGATCGAACGAAGGATGATAATTCTTTGTCTCGTGACTGTGAATTGCAATATGAAATTGAATCTTGCGTTGCGACTCACCGAATGATGTTACAAGGGAGTTTGAACCGTATGGGACACCGTGATGCAATCGTTTTTACAAACGTACAACCTGTCACGCAGATTTTCATTCTCGTACGAAGAACATTTTTACATACACGCACACAGATACGAGACATATTGCGCTTTGCCCGGATCGACCGTGGATGATAGTGGATTAAATCATTCCAGCCACCCCCCACCTGTCTCTCTCTTTCTTTCTCTCTCTCGCTCTCTCTTTCTCTCTCTCTCTCTCTCTCTCTCTCTCTCTCTCTCTCTCTCTCTCTCTTTCTATCTACTCAAGAAATTAGGCACGAGACGCGTCGTCGTTATGACGTATGAATGTGTTGTTATCAACGTCCTCGTGTAGGCTCTCTAGTCGCAAGTTTCAACGGGACTCCGTACTAAAAGTAGTCTGACTATACGTACGTGAAGAGATGTAACATATCGTCTAGGCAAAACGTATCTAGAACGTGCGAATGCAGATTAATTCGGAATGACAGATTTGCTTTATAGGAGAAACATCAAATTGGAAAACATTTATGATCATTGCACAAATCCTATATTTATTGAGCGCGTTTATATTACTTGTTTAAATATGATTTTTCCCTTTTTATATTTTAACCAACTTTAAAGTTGGTTAAAATATAAAAAGTATAATAAAAGGACGTCGTGGACCAAAAATGGAAAAAAATCGTAACCTTAATGATTTTTTTAAATCCAGCTGGTCGAGCGTTTTCGGAACACCGAAAATAAAGTGAGAAACGACACGGAACGAGGTAAAATTTGATAAAGTAACATACTGTACTCCGGTGTGATCCCATCTTCGGACAGGTACGACGTATTTACCATACAGCGAGAGTTTCGTTGGATTTTTCGCGCTTGTTTTTATCTATCGTTCAAAACCCTTCACTCCCGTAATCTCATTAAAACCATTTATATCCAAAGTTTATCGAAGTTCCGAGTACAGTTCGACCTGTGCATCAACTGCGTACTACAAACCTCTCTCCCACGTGCGTGTCCCAACGCGATGGCGCAGTGTCGCATCTTATCGGTACGATCGAGACAAATATTACCGTTTTCATAGATCGAAAGACACCAAATTAATATATTATGTCGTAAGTTCGAAAAAAATGTTTATATTCATAAACATACCTTACTTAGGATTATATTTGTAAGCTATTTTTAGGGCTACGCTTATCAGCTATTTTTGATTCTTGTATTCATCTTAGAATCAAGGTCAGTCTGAATTAATGATAAAAACCTGTTAAGATTAGAAACTTCCAAGCTGCGCGTTCTGTCATTATTTTATCTCGCCGTTGGACTCTCGAGGCGGCTCATTAACACGATCGTATAATTAATGTGCGAGTTTTCAATTTGATCGGCGTATCTCTTTAATAAACCAATATTTCGTTTCACCTGGTCGACGACAAAAAATAATCCCAAGATGTACCGTCGTTGGTTGATGTAAGAACGCATCCAGTAGGTACGAGCCTGAAAGAATTTTTAAGCTATTACCTGTTGATAGCTCCCACGAGGTTATCGCACCTTTTAAGGCACTCTCTTTCATCGTGGTCCGACCTGTTGATTTTTTCGTGGATTCTTACGAATACTTTCGTACACTCGTACTTACACACGTAAGAGAAGGTATACGTAAAAAAATGAATATACATATATATTCGTCGCTATGTCTATCTTTACTTACAGCAGGACACGGGGCACTCCTATAACGGGACGATCACCTGTTACCAGCGCGAACGTATAGACATATATAGCTTGCTACATGCATGCACACCTTACTGATGCTGATCGACCACGTGTGCTCTCGAACAAGGTGCAGTCACTCCCTCTCTCTCTCTCTCCCCCTCTTTCAGTCTCTCTCTCTCTCTCTCTCTCTCTCAGAGGTCATCTCCATTTCTTTTTAACGCTGCACTTTTTGCTGTTGCTTTACCCACTACTGTACCGAGGTATATACCAAAAGACTTTTTACGATGCCTCTCGCGCCTCGTTGGAATGCCACTGGACCACCTAAAATTTATACAGCTTGGCGAGAACCCTTCGCTCTCTCTTTCTCTCGTTACCTCCTGTATGCAAACGTTGAAGATCGAGATATCTCGACGGGAATAAAAAAATAAGACGAAAATTAAAGTACACGGTAATAATGCACGGTGCGTAAGTTTCTCTCGCGTGGTCGAATCGTCAGACGATTCTGGCGATCACCTCATAAATCCATTTACCCCGGGAAAAATATATTTTGGACAACGATTGGACAACGACGTTAGGGCGAAAAGCGGTCGAGCCACTTCGAAGACGGAAATAAACGGAGTTAATTGGAGAATTTGGGCATTCGATCTCACGTGTACTGTATCACGTGTTCGGCAAGGTGATAGTCGTGCGATAATAGCAATACGGAGGTATGTTATCGCTCGACGATCGAACTTTTACCGTTATTGGACGGTGAGAGCTACGAAAGTTTCTCAAAGTAAAAATCGGTATACTCTCGTTTAATTATGCTTTCTAAATATTTTCGTGTGTCATGCTCCCCTCCCCCCCCCTCCCCCCCCCAACCCCTCCTTCATAAAGCCAGTGACATAATTGTAACGTTGGCTAGACATCGTTCGGTTCAATTGCTTACTCGCACGAGATAAAAGACAAAGTAGTAATAATGATTTTTGACCACGAGAATTTACACCAATGTACAAAGACCGCGATTATACGACGACCAGCGCATATTTCTCGTTTCGAACCTCGTCACGATTTTTTCGAGGTCGGTCAAGCATAGTTTTTTTCTTCGTTTTTTTTCCCAACTTCTCGCTGAAACGACGAGGCTTCAATGTAGGTTTATGATTTATTTTTATTGCGTCTCTTCTTACGCCAGGTGGAACGGTGGGATTTTCAAGATGGGTTTAACCCGAGAGTCCCAGACAGACGGTCAATGGAGTCGACTTTTTCCGGTTTCTACTGCGTATTTTCGCCACTGCACCAGCGCCAATATCTTAGGTGATAGATAAGGATCGTTAACAAATTCTCATTTTGTTTTTTATTATTTTTTTTTGATAAGAGAGAACAATTTCATTTTTTTTACTTAAAACAATATTATTCTCATCCCCGGCTAAAAATAGGTGGATAGGGTTAAGAACATTATCATGATTACGGTGATTACGGTGACCTCACGAAGGTGGCCTCGTTTCTTTTTTTATTGTTGTTGTTTCTTTTTCCCTCTCTTTTATTTTTATTTTTCTTCGTGGCTTCATAAGCTCGTTTCGAGCGGGCCGGCACTTGTTTTATGGAGCTCCACCGAAACTCCGGTTGAATATTTATCGTGCGTTTTAGCCTCGAGTCTCTTGTCGTGTTCAGTTTCGCGACTATACGTGCCGAGCCTTGGACGAACCGAGAATTAACCACGAACATAATACAACCTGCCGCCTTCTTCGCGAATTTCGTTATCTGCGTGCGACGTACGAGTTTATCCGGAAGCCGGATATACCCAGGATCGAAGATAGCTACCGATCCTTGTGGTCGAAAATAAATTTTGACCTTTTTTGATATAAACAACAATAAATTTCGACGTCAGAAAATAATTACGTCGCTCATCGAACGATTTTTTTTTACGACCGAATATTCGTATAACTGGTCCGTCGGGAGACTTATTTTTAATAACGTTCCAGTTTTAATCACGGCGCCCATCGTTCGAGGAAAAAAATTAAGGCGGATCACGCGAAAATAGAAACACGTTTCACGTTAGCCATTAAATCCTTTTTCGCGACTAAAATGATAATTTACAATGTACCGTAAGACTCGACGTCCATTACGGACCAGCCAACGTATATGACACGCTTATTTATAGGTACGTGCTTGTGTTTTCGACATGAACGAGAGAAGCTGCTTTCACCGCATGAATTAACGTGTCTGCGTCGTTCTTATTCCTTCCGTCTCTTCGGTCCTCACTACAGCTGACAAAAGCCTCTCTCGTGCTCTCCTTTTTCTTCCAAGATTCTCAAATAGAAATCCTGCCGCACTTTTAATCAATTCAAATTTTCGTATTCGTGAATACTTTGTCGCTTTTTTCATTTTAATCAATTTTTTCCAAATAGACCATTCCGAATGATACGAACGTATTACAGTAAGGAAGTAAATATAATTTTCATTCATTGAAAATAATTGTTTGTAATGATTTTCGAGTAAAATTATTTTCTCGTGGTTTTTCGTCCGAAGAGCGCAGCTGCTCTTACGACACTTTATGATCTATATAATTAGAATTTTAGTATTCTATTATAAATATTATACTATTAAATACTATTATACTATTATAAATATTTTTGCGTTACTTTTTAATACGAAACTGTGTAAAAGTCATAATCTTCTTTACGATCGATATAAAAGCAAATTGGCGATATTTCGCTTTATGCGCTAAACCTGTAAGCTCGAATGTGCGCAATCGAATTAATATTCAAGACTTTAATGGAGTGTCTCGTTACAAAGTCTAATCGCGAATCATCATCGGGATCCTGCAAGACTTCCGGGTTCGCGTGTTCTCTTTCTGATATCTTCGCCGATATACATGCGCCAACATCGCCGTTTTATCACTTTGAGAGTCTCGCGACGTACGGTTCACCGATACATTGAAATTTACCATCGGCGAGTAACAAAAACAGAAGGAAAGAAGAAAAGAAAGAAAAAAAACGATCGAAAAGAAACAAAAAAAAATCGTTTTCTAGATCAGGTCAGTCGAACGTGCTATCTCGCCGATCGAGTTTTACCAAGCGAATCGGTACAGCCGTTCACGGTCAAACCAGTTTTGATCATGCACACCCGAGAGACGAGACGTTAAACTATATAATACGCAGGCTTGTGTAAATTTTTTCAAATTTCTTTTCGCCGGACTCGCTTCCTGCCTCTATCTTCCTTCGGGTCAAGCGTGAATATACATGCCAATTTCGTATCGCCTCTTAACTCATTTCAAATTACTATAGTTGAGAAATAATAGCTCGCCATCCTGTATAATAAACAAACAAAAAACGCGAGGATTTAGCATAATACGCGTCGACTGTTTCGATATTCGCGCGATTCCTTTCGATATCTTCGCTTCAAATATAGAGCTTCGTAAATATACCTTCGCGCATGCTCCAAAATATCCGATATCTCTCGTTCTCTCTCGTGAAATCGATGGAGAAAAACGAAAATAAAAAATTCAATTCTGTACGAAAATATTCAATGTGAATCATCGCGAATAGACGTGAATGAGTTCTCATGCATATTCATATATATTTCCATTGCCTATCTATTTATAACGTGTACTTCATTTAATTCAAAACATACTGACGTCAGAGTTTCTGACTTCGATGAGGGTCAGCACCTAAAATGGCCACTTAAAATGACCCCTGCGATTTCTTCTTTCAGATCTTTTTTTTTTTTTTTCAAATTATAAAATACGAAAATAAAACGGGACGTTAGAACACGTGGCCCCTTTCGGTTTTTTTTTCTTCAGGAAAAAGTAAGATTGAAATAAATCAACGATTTAATATCGACGCGATAATCGATCTATTGGCCCCGTCTTGACGAGAACGAAAACGAGTCAGCGACTCGTGACCGCGACGATTCAAGTGGAAAATGGTACGTATAGACGAGTGTTCTCTTTGCTATGACCATGCAAAGATAAATTCGAAGTGTATGCAACGATTTTGCTCACGCTCGAGATTCCACGTCGATGCTGACAGTCATCATTCTTGCTCGCCGTCGGCCACCCTCCTGCCTCTCGTCCTTCCGCGCTCTCATTTTTTTTTCTTTTTCTAATGCAAGGACGTCGTACCACTTCGCATAGGAAATCCCGTCGAAACTCGGTCGAGCGATTTATCTTCTTTTTTTTGACAAGAATTGCACTAACCGCAAAGTACAGAGCGCCAATTGGCTACGATATCGTGTAAGCCAGAATTACTGTTCTCGTGATATTTCACTTTTTCGTCGATTTAAAAAGACGATAGAAGCGGGTTATTAACTGATCGCGAGTATCTTTCAAAATAATGATGATTACAAAAAATGCAAATTTTTTCAAAAATTTTTTATCTTGAAATTTTTGGTTTTAACTAAATTTGATGGAATACTGTTTATTCGCGAAATAGATTGTTCGATGAAGTCGAAACTTTTTCAAACTAATATGAAACGTCTCTATGGAAATGTGTAAAAAATTTACGACTTACGATGATTGATAATTTTGTTTGATTATTCAAAAAACATGGTTATTTCTATTTTCCTTGTAATGATCTATAATTTACGAGCGATAAATTTATTTTTGAACTTTTTTCGTTAATCATTTTGACTGGTTCGCTCTACGATATTTGATCAATGGCTGTACAAATGTCTTTCTCTCTCTCTCCCTCTCTCTCTCTACATAGTTAACATCTGTCTCATATATCTTCTATCGTGTGTAGACCGCCCGTATATCATTCGTTAGACGAACAATGATGCCGTGGACAACTAAATGCTGAATATACGCCGATGTTGATACGGTTATCGTGGCATCGGGATGGGAAACACCGAGCGAGAAAACTCTTGAACGTTGTTACTCGAGTTTGAAACCCCAGGAAAATATCGTGCCACGATGTATACATTATTATTATATACATGTATATAATATATACGATACACTGTATGCTCGCGGTTCTCGCACGCGATTCTCGTACGCCCGACACCCTCGAAACCGCATCTGAATTATATCTCACCGTTTCCCGAAGTGAGAGAAACAATTTAGTTTACCATGTTTGCCAGAACTTTCCCTCGCTTTCCATTGAACTTGTGACAAGGCCGCGGCTTCGTCCCCTATACACGCCGAATTAACAATGGTATAATATTCGACGCGACGTTTTATATCTAACGAGACTGTTAATGTATACGATCGATATAATTTAACGTTTCAATTAATTAAATTTCATTTTCTTTTCAGTCATCACCTCGCGAAAATATAACATTTTTTATAAAAATTAATTCCAATTTATTTTCTTTTTTAATCGTCGATCCGATCAAGCTATCCTCGTGGCTCATTAATATTTCTAATTATCGACGTATTAATTGATTCATCAAAATATGAATCGATGGATATTTTTATTATTATTTTTTATCGTTTTATCCTTCGATCGCGAGTACATATGTAATTTGATGGAATTATTTTTTGTTTCGATGCATCGAGAAAAAAATAATTCGAGTTTGTGGAAAAATACAGTGCGAATTGGCAAGGAACTTCGCGGTAACAGGTACCTTATCTTTCGGTCGAACGATAGTCACGTCAAGGAAAAACAAATTAATTACAGAATCGTGCATCGCGACTTTTTTCGAGATAACATTGAAGTTGCACATATGTGCAACGAAGTAACAAGTCTCGTACGTACCTATAGGCCGACGATTTTCATTCGCTCTTGGCTTCTTTGTACGTTGACCCATATAATATATAATTTGTGCTTGTTCAGTAACGACTGGATGTGGGTGGACGCGCTCGGTTTCGTCTTCCACTCTTCGCGAACCACACACGGATACACCCCGGTTTAATCGCTCTCTTCCCGACGTATACGTAAGCAGAACCAACTTTCATGGACGAATCTTCGTCTCCTTTTTGTCCCGAACATACCGACACAGTTTTTGGGACAAACGAGTTTTCCGCGCGATCGGTAAAACGACGATTCAAAATTTCCCGCCGATTTCAATACCAGGAACCGGGACCGAAGAGCGGGAAAAATGCAAATTTTTTTTCCGTCGCTCGAGGCATCGCGAAATTAATTTCTTTTTCTTCTTCACGCGCGACGATTCTTCTACCTATTTGCGGATCCTTGTGTCATTTAAGATTAATTCGCGACGCATACGCGGTAGTATTTATTTTAAGAGACGAGAAGACAAGTAAATCTTGCCATTTTGTATTCCAACTTCGTGTTCACAAAGTAGTCGCGACCTTACACATTCGATGACCAACCTGATATATTGTACAGCGTGGAATTCATTAACGAGGATGATGGTTTTGTTATAGTCGAGAATTCAAGGTTTCGTGTTAAATTCAAGGTGAAAAATACTCGATTACTTCGGATCGAAGAACGTACGTGTCGACACGTGGGCCATTGTTTTAGCGTTGCTTGTTTAAAAAATTAACGTTTGTTTCGTACTAACTTTTCTCTCCTTAATTTCTACACGATACTTGGAATCTTTTTATAACGTAAAATATTATTTTTATTAGTGTAATTTTCTTTTCGTTATTTTTATACTCGTTTGATACAAAAGAAGATATGTTTAAAAAATTAGGAAGGATAAGCTCGCAGGATAAGTTAAGCGAACCAAGGGTGAATGTCTCATTGGTGGCTACCGAGCGAGAAGGAATCGCTTGTAACATATGTTACTTAACTAAGTTCAAATATTAGAAAAATTATTTAAATACAAAATATTTGAATTTTTTAAATGTAAACATGAGAATTAATAGAATTTGCCTACTGAAAATCAATAAACACAGTTGAAAAAGGACTCTGTCTTTTAGTTACCGGCGGAGGAACATAATTAAACTTATTATCGGTTGCAAGTGTAATTTCTTGACCGACGGCGTGTGATCTATCGGCCAAGTAACGCCGTGAGCGACGTAAGATGGTGCTAGCTGCACGGTCCACAAGCCGCGTCGAACACTCGAATTCTGAAAAAATAATAATCATAATTAGTAATAATTAATCATTTTTATTATCTTTCAGTTTGCAAAATCACTTTTATACAAAACTTCAACGAATAATACAAAATTTAAAAGTCCACTACTTTATGACTCTCGATTCTTTGTTCATGATAATTATAAATTAAACGTTCGATCGAAAAGTTTTTTGTAAAATCATAATTTTTCACTATTAAACTATCAAGCGTTTTCGGTCAAATGTCAATATCCTTGATCGACGTCCTTTGAGATTATTGAGAGGGGGAAAAAAAACTCTTACGTGTTCGAATTGATCGATGAGATTGCAAAAATTCCTTTCTCCAAAAACGATCAAGCGTGATAATCGCGAAGATCATTTCGTCATGAAACTTCACGCGGAATTACGAGATCTAGTTGTATATAATTCTTTCACCTTTGCGGTTAAATGGGCCACGGCGTAAAAAAAATTGTTCGAGCGTGACTGTCCATCGTTATTCTTTTTTTCACCTGGCGCTAACGCAGGTGGCAAAAAAGGACAACGAGCACGAAATTACGGGTCACGTTCGGTACGAGCATTCACGTTTTAATACGAATCTCAATTGACAACAGGTCGATTCTACAACGAAAATTATTATAATTTTTTTTATTAAAATAATTTTTATAATTTTTCTCAAGATTATTCGTATTATCGGGTATATCGTCGAGTCGTGTATCTTCGCCTTGGGCCATCGGGTCCTGGCGCCATGATGAGGACCGAAGAAATATAAACCCGTTGACTTAAAAAAGAAAAAGAAAACAAAAATACAATCGACCCAGCGCGAAAAATCGTCAACAAATGAATTAAAAAATCGAACACGAGTCAACTCGTCGTTCGTTTGAGACCAGCGTAACGTAAACATAATTCTTACAAATAAACAAAATTATTCGTCACGATCTTAAGATCTAAGTTACAAATAATTATTTCGAAATTTTTTTGAAAATAATTATCGATAATTAGTTTTTATTTTGTATATTTTAAAAATTAATTATGGTCTATTTAGATCTTTTTTGTTTATTACAAACGTGTCTTGTGTCTCCGACCTGACGATTCTTCGGGTTTTATCGTCATTTAACGAGCCTGTTGCACATTATCGCAATATTTAAAATTCTTTCTCTCTTATGATAGACTCGTCTTTATGTGGGACGGGATACAAAACATCTTCTCGAGTCTTCGCATCGACTAAAGCCGGTGGTAACGACTAAAGGTCAAAATGAACGTAATCGATCAATAAATAAACTGTTACATGGCGTCCCTATGAAAAAAACGAAGAAAGGAGAACGATCGATACGTCGAATCCTTTTTCAAACTTTCACGATCCTTCCTAACGATAGCCCGGTTGGACGATTCCTCGAATTTCGATAACCAGTGTGCCAATATGGCGACAACGTTATTCCCTTGATCCTCAACATTATTTTTTGCTCGTTTTTCCATTCACTCCCTCACACTCGCGTTCCTCTTATTCTCTTTGCATTTTTATACGTCCATCGTTGGTTTTTTTGCGTCCACACCTCGTAGCCGGTGAGACACGATTTTTTTCCCGAAGGGTCCAGAACCTCGAAAGAATTTCAAGGATTCGTCGGGGATCGACGCCCACGAGAATTTTTGCGAATCGGAATAAACATACAAGGAATTTACTTTTAATTTTTATTAGAATTATTTTTTTTATTTTTTATTTTTTTACACTTACACTGTGCGGAACAAGCCGTTTTAAATTTATTCCGATCGTATCATTTCCCTACATGGATTATTGTGTATATTCGTTTAAACAATTTAATCGAATGTCGTAAAGGCGAAGGACACACAACGGTCGGGAAGATCGCGGACTAATCTCTCTTTCTCCTTTTTTATTATTATTCATTCTCTTCTAGGAATTATTAGATCCAGACGGGAAAATCAATCGATCATCGACTCAAGGAAACGCACGTCTTTACACACTGCAATATTCCATCATGATAAATCTCTCTCGATGTATATACTCCGCATGGGACGTTACAATACTCTCACTCGCCTCTGTATTATATATTCTCAGATTGTATCGTGTAACGTGTGCGTCTAGCTATATAAATTCTAGATACACACACACACACACACACACACACACACACACACACACACACACACACACACACACACACACACACACACACACACACACATATATATATATATATATATATATATATATATATATATATATGTGTGTTATTATGCGTAACTTAGCGAGATATCGACATGAAGATATTTTTAGCAACTGTCATTGTAACATTACTGTAATTGTTAACACACTCACGAACGACCTTCGACTTTCGCTTTTCAGGCTTACGAATCAAAATTGATATTTTTGGCCGTTTTAGGCACGTTTTTTGTAAATTTTTATTAAGAAAAAATTAATCGAAAATGAAGAACTAATTTCATAAGTCAGTAAAGTTTGCTATTTATTTTAGTGAGGCAATGTTTTTTTTTTTTTTTTTGAAAAACAAACGAAATTCGGGTTGAATCGACGAATGACCTTCGTAATCTTGAATCGATTGATTTTCTTCCGATCATAACGATACGATGTAGCTATGTAGCTATTTTTGTCCTATCGTATAATATATCTATTAAAAATATCCGAAAACGTGTTTGTTTTCCAGTGGTCGACCGTCGAACGTCGGCCAATAATTCGAAGGGATCAATAATTGAATGCGTGATAGACGTTAGATCTATTATGTAACATGGAAATATGTCGAATAACATTCGGATATTAAATCCGCCCCTTTTCCACTTCACCAGCTCGGGGTCTCCTTACAGCAATTTTATACGACACCATTATAATTTAAAAGCAAAATATTAACTTGGCCAAAAAGTTATTGCACTTTTTTCCAATTGTTGGACATGCGTATCGATCGCTCAGAAACGCAGTTACTTTTTGGCCAACCCCATTAAAACATTATTTAAAAAATGTGTTGTTTTTTTTTTCAAAGTAATTTTTGTTTAATTCCATCATCAAAACGTAACAAAAGTGGTTAGTAGAAAAATGTTTCTCACCTGAGATACATTTGTCAGCATGAGTTGCAATATTTAGTAACATAAGCTCAAATCCGAGCTTATGGTCTCATTACGTAGATGTTATCCATACCTGTTGATATTTTCATTCCGTTTATAAACCTATTGACAACTATATATCTATATATTTATATTTTTGTATAGATGTGTATATCGTGCATTCGGGGTGCCAGGGTATACGTATAATAAACGGGAGCCGTAGCAAACTCGCGTTCTCCTTTGCATAATTGAAATCGAAATGAATGATCGTGGGGCATGAGGGACACTACGCGCCACGGAATTCTTGGCTTCGTAGCACGAGCTACGAAAGAGCGAGAGAGAGATAGAGATATATATAGAGAGAGAGAGAGACCGTATCGTTACTTTCACTGGCTTTACGTTTCGAATCAAGAAGAGCGGTATGGGCCACAAGAACGAACGGAGCGCCTTAAGATTGTGACTGTGTGCGTTTTGTTTGTCGTGTGTCAGTGCGAGCTTGTCCCCCGCGATTTTTTTCTTTTCCATTACGACAAGATCAACGTTTTATATCATGGGTTTATTTTGAAGGACGTAAGTGAAGTAACATTACGAGACACAGCAATTCTCGATCGTATATTCGTTATTAATACATTTTTTTTGTTTCGTTCCATTAAATTCGAGCGACGAAAAATTCCTCGAATACATGAAATTCATTAGCCTCTTTTCACTCTTTATTAAACTTTCTCTAGGATTATTTTCTACGTAAAATTCGATTATCATTGATTTTGGAAAATATGAGAAATTTTTTTTTCGTTTTTGTTCGATTTTCTTCGATTTCGTCGATTTAATGATTTTTCGTTTTAAACGATCGTAAAAATGCAGTTCGGGGTTAAAAAATTAATGAAGAAAAATTATAATTCGTCTCGGTGTTATATTTCGATGCAAGTATCGAACTTTTGCGAGTACGAAAATCGCGTATGCTCTCATCCTCGACGAATACGTTTGCTATATTTATGTGTATAACCCCACGGGGTTTTAATCCGTTGTGCATATATATATATATATATGTACTAAATATACGTGACATCGGGTGGTGTGGGTTCGTACCGGGTTGCTGAGTGAGCGTGTGCCATATATATAGAGAGAAGGGGAAACTCGGCACGGCACTCGAAAGTACACAGCCTCCGCGCTTGCAGTGGTGTGTGCTTCGTTCTTTCTTCTTTATTTTATTCACCTGGGGAGAGCTCCACCTTCGTGGCAACCGCGGGACTCGCGAGTTCCTTCGACGAAAAGACTGTCATTTCCGTCGCAGCCGAGACCGAGATCGGGACTTCGCAGCATCATGAGACCGACCCTCTTTGTGTGAGTAATATTTATCATTATTTTTTAAATTTCTTTCATTCGTAATCATCGATGTAAAGAACGAATAAACGAAACGATTAAATCAAAGAAAATAGCGATGATTTTTCGATGTTGAAACAATTTGAAATAAAATAAAAATAAATGATTTTTGACTTCGTGTCGCGTGGGGCCGTTCGCTCCTATGGCGATGAATCGCCATGTCCGTTCACATCCTGCACGTATCTACTTCGCGATTCTACGATCAAAGTGTTCCCCAACGATTGAATCTTTTTCGCGAAATAAATTTGAGGTTAACATTTTTTTTTCAATATTAACCTTTCGATTAGTTCGAGAATAAAAGTCAGAATACAAAAAAGCGTAAATCGGATTTTTAGAAATAAAATTAATTTTATCCCTACGTTAGTTGACGTTTTCGTTACTGAAAAATCGAACGGTTGAATTTTTCCCCCTCGGTCGAAGCGTAACAGATTGAAGTTTTTCTCGTTCGGACGTTTTTGCTCCTTTTATTACCGGAGACTCGGACTGTCTGGATCGCGATCGTTATCGTCTACCCCGGGAAGCGAAAACGTATCTCGATAAAACTGTATCGATCGTTGTGACGCGGTTTTAATTATAAATTCCGTGCTAGCAGGAACACAAGATAGATACGCGGTTGTGTATAAAGTGCAAAGGAAACCGCGAGATGTGGCCGAAGGAACCGAGTGAACGTATATACGAGAGTGAAAACATATGGTCGCTTGTGTAGCAAAATGGAAAGTGGTTTTAGTTGAAAATCAAGCGCGTGTTTCAGAGAGCCGTTCACGAACTAGGTATACTGGTGTAGCCAACATTGTATATAGCGGCATATTATCTACATATACATATTGCTCGTGTCCTGTGGCTCTGGCTGCGCCAGGTTGCCGTTTTATGTCGCTGCAATTGCAACTAGAAAAAAAAAGAACTGAAACACTCCCCTTTTAAATCCCTCTATGACGAAATCGTTTAATGGTATAAGTTTATTAAAAAAAAAAAAACTAGCACGTATACTAGAATGTCATCAAAATTCATCAAGTCCGGTCGAATTTTTCGTAGGACTCACGACGGAATGTACAATTAAATGCTTTTACAGCCGAAATTAATAAATTGACAATTTTCGATCAAATTTGACCAATAATAAAAATAAAAGTAAATTTTTATTAAATATTTTCCACCCAAGAGAGAAAAAAATTGTCACCTACTAATCAGTGTTAAAAAGGAAAAGAAAGAACGACAGCGTCGAGTGACAGAAATGAAAATGAAACTTTAATCCAATTTAATTGTTACATTAATGAATATAATCAAAGAAACATCATTAATTATATTTTGTTTGCGATAAAAATTTCTTACACCTTTCCCGGTGATGTAAATGTACGTTTCGTTGGACGAAGGTGTATCCGAGTTCATAAAAAGATGTTATAAAATTGTCAAATTGAATGAGAGGATAAATATACGCCTGAAAAAAAATCGCGTCGCCACTAAAGTCAATTACACGGTAGAGCGGGCGCGTGCTACTTGCCCGATACTTATCGGTACTCTCTTCCGATCGGCTTATTCGCTTCGTTTATTACGTCACGCTGGCATCCTTGGGTGTACCGATACCGTAAAGTCTTCGCTGGATCTTTTCACGTCGATACGACGGTTCAATCACCTCTCTGGCATTCTCCCAGAAGACCGACGGGACGTTGAAATTGTTAATATAGTCGCCACTTTCCAGCGCTGCATTTTTTTCATCAGCCTCTTCTCCCCCTCCCTCTCTCATCGTCGTTTTCGCCTTATCGAGAGTTTATAACAAACGAGAGGAATTCAGAAAATCGTCAAGGTTCCGTAACGACAGCACGTCTCTCGGACCGGTCGGTCTGACCATTGAGTGAACTGTTCTACTGACAGATTACTGTAATCTGACGATTGACTCAAGGACGATATACCTTCGAAGCGTTTCTATCGACGTTTGAGTCCAGTTGCGAACGTAAGAAAAAACTCATAAAATATGCGCTCGTATCGTCAAGAAATGTTTAAACAATCTATTTTTGTAGAAACAAAATTTTTAATAATCAATGCTTTTAATTCGACTGAAAAAATGTGCTTGCCGATTAGATTTGATTCAAATTTCATTCTCGTCTCGTCGACTCTCCGAAATTGTTCTATATTTGTAATTTTCCTTCTTTTTTATAATTAATAATCATCGACCGGCAGATTTGATTCCTGATCGGCATTCGTATGGACGACGATGCCATCCGATCTGTATTTCTCGCTCGAAAGGCTCGAGCCGTTCGTTCACCTATCGCGCCTCTAACAAATCAAATTCTAAGCTCGTACTGGAATCCTAAAATGGGCCGAGTCTATTGTTATACCGGGTCGTCGTTCCCACCGAGTTCAATATACGCGCGCGCATACCCAATTACAAAGTCTCGAAACGTATAAACATCCGTCTACCTAAAACCAAAAATCTCGATTTTTTGCGAATCGATCAGAAACGTATCGATTGGAAGACGTCGATAACTAGAATTTATCTAAATAACGGTTTGTCCAGGAAATCGAGACTCTCGTCACGTACAAAGGAGAGGAAATTTAACGACGATCGAAAACGAAAGAAAAAAACAATCTTCTCGTTTCAAATCATCGATTACCATCCATTTAACGTTACGCTCCATGGACGACGATTTAATAACGATCATCGACTTTGAATCGGGTTATGCAAACCTCTCTCGTCACTTTTCCTAGACGCATACCACGAGGAAACGTGCCAACACGATCGAGCGTAAACATATATTTATATCGTACGGATGAAAACTCAGCGTGCGAGAAAATAATTCTCATCCATGAACTCGCGCGATCCTGTAATTATTGTTCGTTTTTTTTTCTTCCTTTTATTCGAGACGAGAAACGAGATATAAATGAAAATGCAGTAGCTCACTCGCGAGACTACCGTTGCTTCTCCTTGACATTATTGTCGGCTGCTTTACCAAGTCGGCTCGCGTCGTCGTTGTACGAGACTAGTTGCGAGTACGCGAAGACGTCAATAAAATATGTTAATGAGAAAACGCGGGATGAGACGTCGGAATGCAATACGCGTTACGCGTACGTGAGATTTACGCCCGGAAAAGTCTTTGACACGGTGAATACGATAAAATAATCGTTAACGTAATCTTAGGAAGTCCAGGAAAATACAATTTTATCAAATTTTTATCGGATTAATTTACTATCGATCCGTTCAATTTTCATCATTCCTAACGAAATTTCCATTGAATTATAATCTTCGATATTCGTACCCTTCGAGGCGACAGAAGCAATGCTTGAATATGAACGAATTAAAAAATAATTCGTGACAATTGCGCGATAATTCCTTTTTTTCGTTTTTGTTATTTTGATCGATTTGTTAATTCACTCGTTTCAAATTTGATTAATTTTTCGATCGAAGGTCAAGATTTAATCTTCGTTTCCCGAACGAAAATCGTCGATTCGTGAAGAAACGATCGAGGAATTCTGGTGAAGTGGTCGCGCGAGAATGGAGAATAAGCTCGAAAGGGCAATCTTGCATACCGTGAAAGACAATCATTCGATGCGCCGTGGGAAGGTTCGGTGAAATTATTCGTCGATGGACGTGACTCGACGTATTCGTCGATGTATTTACCGAAGAATATTCTTATACGTATGATAGATAGATACGCGCGTGTAGACGCTCGCATTTGATTTAACCGTTAAGGCTGGGTGTCCGTTACTCCGTGTGATGTAATGCCGATTGTAACCAAGAGCGTAACCGCGTGGTGTACCAGCGCGACACCTTCGAAGGGCCCACGGAGCGTTCGCCATACCTGACTCGACCTTTTTATTAATCCAACGCACCATCGGACGTATTTCGCCCAAAGTCGCATCAAACTTTTCATTTCAACTTGTTTTTTTATTTAAAAAATTCTTTTTTCATTACCATCATCGATCAAAAATTAAACGATTTTGCCATCGCAACGTACAAAGCTACGGATAAAAAAATATAAAAATTCTACGAATTTTCTCCTCAAAGAACCTCGAATAATTTTAAAAGTCTAAAAAAGCCTGTTTAGCAAGACGTTCGCGTACGCGCGCGTTCACGAACGTGATTAGGCTGCGAAAATAAAATTTCCATAATTGCCGGACTTCGTATGATTCGATTGAAAAATTGGCCCACTTGTTTGAATTTTATAGAATTTTGTATTTGTTCCGTTAATCCGCGCTAACAATACGATAATCGTGAATTTGACAATCACCCAATCATCGATATTCGCGAGATTTATCGTTCTTGAACACTTTTTCTTACCATACTTTTAAACCGCCCCGGGAAAAAAATTACGTACGTTTCTATATACTCGTGCACATATATTTATTATTATTGGCCTGTGTGTATGTATTGTGCCTGTATATCCCGCATCGACTACCGATCTCTCGTCCCAAGGCTCTCATTTCACAATTCATCGAGAAACTTTTAGCCCCGAGCACGTGTGTGTGTGTGCGTTTTACGTGTGTGTCCCGAACGAAGAGAGGTCGGTTGACATTTTTAACGAACCTGAAAGTAAAAGGTGTTCGCGCCCGAGAACGAGCGTACGCTATATATGCGAACGAAGAGAGAAGATTCCTGTCTCGTTTCTATCGTTCGAAGATGAGAAAAAATTCTAATTATCATGGTTATTCAAGGCGACCGATGTAATATACGACTATCTTGTTGCTGAAGCGCACGCGTACTTGGCAAAGCGCGATCATCGCGCCAATCAAATAATGTTTGATACATAATATGGCACGTGTGAATCATCCGGGACTAATACACCCGTCGTCGCCTCCTCGAGAATTCGTTCGAGACGTCGTCGTTGCGTAATAAAATTATCGTTGTTTATTTACGACAATTTCATTGGTCGTTTCAGAAAAAATAAAATTTAATAATATTGAAAATTTCATAAAAATCTATAAATAAACGAAATATTGTTCAATAGCGTCTTTTTCAAAGGTTAACTGGTGCGAATGAAAGTCGGCCGGGATTTGAAAATATCTGCGTAATGTAGAGGAACAAATAAAATTTATAGCTATCGATTTTTTTTAAAGAAAAAATCAATTCAATTCGCGGTCGATACGATTTAATGGAATTATTTGAATAAACTTTCGTTTTATTTAAACGAACGCTTGGATAGCGAATCGGTAAAAATTTAGCGAGTTTTCTGCCATCGATCATTTAGAAATTTGTTATTTCGATGGGATTATTCGCCGACTCGTCGAAAATTCGATATTTCTATCGATAGATCCGGTTGATATTTCGAAATTTTATTCTACTTTTTAACATCAAATCAACCATTTTATATGTATATAAGCGTGGCATTTTGCTCAGTGAAAGCGCAAAAGAAATCGAGGATTCACCCGCAAAAGAGATATACCGAGAACGTCGTGGTAAAAGTTTTTCTCTCGCGGACAGCTCGTCGATCGTCGATTTCGTATTCCACGAAGAAGACCGATTGCAAGGAGGAAAGAAACAAAAAACTAGATATATATTGCAATAGCACCGTCGATTTTCTCAAACATACAGCAATAAACTTGAATTCCTTGTTAAAAGTTCAAAAATTTTACGATTGAAAAAACTTATTTTTTTTTAATATCTATTGATTTTTTTTCCAAAAAATCTAATTATTTTCAATATTCTACGTGATTTTTTCTTCAAGAGAATTTAAAAGTTTCCATACTATTTGAATAATATTTTACAGAAAATATTTTTATTTTCCAATTGCAAAGTTGTTTTTTTTGTATTTGTCGAAAATATCGTAATCATTTTGCAACAGTCACGAATAATGCCGCGAATCTAACGTAACTTCGTCCTCTATGCGTCGGTGTGTGAGTGCCTGAGGATGTATGAGTGCGGAGGCCATGATACCGCGTGCTACAGGATCGGCCGGCCAGAGAAAGTGAGGTACTGGAGGTACGTGAATGTCACAGGTCAAAAACGACCCGGTACTGTATTTTACTGGGTGTGATATCGCTCGTGGTGACGTTGGCAGCGATTCAAGCGATGCACTCGAGGCAACTTTGTCTCTCCGACAACGTTAAAAAAAAATCTGAAATTTTATATTAAACCGAAATTGTTAAAAAATCGCAAAAATAATGGAAATATTAACAAAGTGATCGATGACAGAAAAACCAATGAATAAAATTAACGAATTAAAAATTTATTTTTCAATGATAAATTTATTTATTTTTGTTTTTCTTCTTTTCAGATTACTAGTTCTTTGTTTGGTAGCAGCATGCAGAGCTGCCGACGAGGAATACGAGTACGAGGATGAGCCAGCACCAGCCCCAGTGACTCAGGCACCGGCAAGAGCAGCCGGAAGGCTCGGTAGTCTTCTGTCTCCCCGAGGACGTGCAGCTGCACCGAGAAAACCTGCACCTGTGAGTATTCTCTCATTCCATTCCGAGAATATAAATCTCAGCAGCAAGAAAGTAATGACAAGTATCGTATCGCAAAATATACGATCGGATTTATTATATCGATGCCTGATTCGTTAAAAACGTGCCTGGCACGATAATTCATCGATACTAAAAACGTTAATTACTTCAATATCGAAATGTGGTCGAATGTCTCAGTGTTCGTAGAAAATCGCAAGATATATATTTTTCATATGAAACTTCGATTATTTATCGAAACCACAAATGGTCCGAATAAATATTTTATTATTGTATAAAAAAAAATCTGCAAAATTAACTCGAGAGTTTCTCAAACTGATTGCAGGCTACGTCGACGACGGCCAAGCCGGTCGAACAGTTCGAGGATGAAGAAGTTGACCAAGAGGAGGAAGTTCTCGAGGACAGTCAAGAGCAAGAGGAAATTCACACTACGACCACCGAATCAGCGAAGAAAATTCGACCTGGAGGAGTCAGGCCATTCAGGTACGCATGTCAATATGCAGTGGACGAATATTATGTTGGTCAAAACCTCATAATGATTTTTTTCCTAATAATTGAACATATATTTCCATTTCTTAGACTCGAATAATAAAAACATTTGGCTTTTGCAAGCTTTATAATTAAAATTCAAAATTCCCCTTTCACTCATTTTGATTTATTCACTTTTAAGATCGTGTAACTTGAGAAATCTTCAAAATCGAATGAAATCTGAAAATTTACATAAATATCTGATCATTTTTAACGATATTTCAGATCAAACGAGGATTTACTCGCGGCTCTGAAGAGAAGGCGAGCTCAGATGGGAACGGTCACTCATGCCCGTGAACCTTCGACGACGCCATCATCCGCCGATTCTACCTCGCCAAAAGCCAAGTATGTCCCATACTGTATTTTATTCTCGTTTGACAAAACGTATAAAAAAATGATCGGCGTTGCATTTACAATTGTGAATTTTTATGAGCAAGCCTTATTTGAAATTTTCATTTCTTTTTGCAGATCGTCCTCGAGCAGCCGTAGTCGAAACGGCGCCGTACCCGAGGCATCATCCAGATCGTCGAACCGTGGTAGATTCGGTAGTAACTCGAGGGGTAGCAAGCCTGTTCAAGAGGAGGGCGAGGAAACACAGCAAGAAGAAGTTCAAGTCAAAGCTAAACCTTATCGCAGGGGTTGAGATCGGAAATTAAAGAACATAAAATTAATAATAATTTCATCGTTCGGACAGCAAAAATTCGATTTTGGCGAATTTACTGGTTAATAAAGACGAACTCGAACGGGACGAAAACTTTTCTCGCGAGTCGATCTTATAGCTTTTCGACGATCGTTACAAATCCGTCGTTATATATATTTTCTTTTTTGATCAACTATACCCACATCTATATTTTTTTAATAGCTTTTATTCTTCTTCCACAACGTGAGACAATTGTGATAGAAGTTTCGGAGAAAGGTCCTAATCGGCTGTTTAATTGCCGCCTCTCCGACCGAATGACGTTGATAATTCGATCGATCGATTTTCACGCCTGTACGTAAGAATAAGCGTAAATTAGTTCTTACGAGGATCATTTTCGTTGGTGAAAAAAATGATCTTTCGTTGGAAGATCGATGATTCTTCGTGGCGAACGAGCGCTCGTAGGACGTATCGTAATTATATTATAGCAGGAGACATTGAGAACAATGATAAAAAAAAAAGAAAAAAAAAAAAAAAAAAAAACGAAAACCGATTCACCGAAGTGGCAATTTGTACAAAGAACGAAACCTGTAATATCGCGAGCGCCAACGTGTGCATAGGTGACTAGATTGCCGATAGCCGACTACGTGACATATTGTATAAATGTAAATTAATTATGACGAAATAAAAAATAAATACGAAAAGTGCTTGGGCGAATCTTCATTGTGCGTAAGAGAAAGTGTTCAAATTATTTTATATGGGAGAAAATCGAGCCTATCTATTCTGAAATTTGATTACCGAAATTATTTATCGATCGAATCAATAGGTTTGTATCACTGAGCGATTAAGTTGTTATCACCATTACCATTGTCATAATAACGATTATGGTATTTTTTATGTTTTAACTATTCATTTTCATCTGGTGACAGACTTTTCGTAATTCTATTCTTTTTCGAATGTCAATTTATATTATAGCAAAAAACCTTTGCTTACTGTTTTTTAATCGTTACAAGGATCTTTGAATTATCCTTGTAACACTCGTAGAAAGTACATTTTGATATATTCCCTACCGTCGATTAATGACAAACAAAAAAAACAGCAAACTAATTAAGCGATGCGACATTTTGTGTAAGTGAACGTTGTCTAAAGTTGAAACAAATGCGTACGTATAATTTGTTGGACGTTGTTCAAAGCACTTGTTTACAAGCGACCTAAAACATCCCATCAAACATAATTCTTCGTCGAAGTAGGATGATTCGCCATTAATGGAAAAATTCGCTGCCTACAAACGCTGCGTGATTTATTACGAAATTCCGAGGGCGTCCGACACATCTACAGTGTCCCACCAGAAATTCTTTTTTTTCTTCTTTTCTCACACTCGGTTTTCGTTTTGTAATTGACGGATTTATGAAAATTTATTCCAGAACGTAGGAGTCACGAAACGAAAGAAAAAAGTAAAGAGACAAAATTCCATCGGTTATTACAAAACGAAAGATTCTCGACGATAGATAATATAGAAAAACAAATGTCCCGGTGACAAATGAAAATATCTGGTGGATCAACGAAAAGGTGAGAGTACTTGGGATCTCTCGATGTGAACTTTCGTGCTATTAATAAAAATGGAACAATGGAGGCTCGGGGTCGAATCGTCCTCCATAGGTCGAATCGTTGCGAGGCTCGTACCTCCCGTGCAGAATTCATCGATTGCTTATTCAACAAAGTGAAAGATGTACAGGCCGTAGAATTTATTTATGACTCTCCGAAATTTCTGCATCGATAAAAAGAAACTTCTACGTGACATAAGGTCAAATCTTCGACGCGAAGAAACAAACTTTCGTCTATTTTTTGTTCGTTCTATTTTAATTATACGGAGGAGGACCTGCTTCAGTGATTCGAATTACCCCGCTTTCCCCTAACGTAACAGAACACCGAGAATTTAAACAAGCAGCTTGCATTCACGCTTCGTTTTCGTGTATCACCTGAATCACTTTACGAACCGACATATGCACTCTCGCAAACGCAAACTGACTTTCAAACGCGTACGTGATGAAACGCACGAAATATATATATTTTCTTTTTTTTTTCGACAAAACCGAAGGCGTGTGAACTTTTCCGTTTTTTCCATAGAAAAGATGAAAAGTTTAACGTTCTAAATTGTACGTTTGTATAGAAAACTAAATTTGATGAAATTACAAAAAAAATAATGTTTTCATTCCGTAAAATGAATTTTGTTTTTTAAAATTTTTTATTGGGGTGTGTTTGGGACGAGGAATTTAAATTCTCTCGGTTCGTTCGTTGCTCGAAGAACGATGCAGCGGTTTCCCCTCGAAGCTAGCGTCGCTCGATGAGGCGAGAGACGGTGGCTTCTCGAGGGGATCGGAGACGCGATATCCCCTGCTTTTGAGTGCGATGCAGAGAAACGAAAGTGAGAGGAGAGCAGAGACCCCGACGGCCTTGAGCACCAGGGAAGTATTCGAGAAACATTTCACTTACAAAGAGCGTCCGCCACTTTTCTTTTTCGCATTTACGACGACAATGACGGTGGGAGGATATATATAAACATATGTGGAATATCTTACAAGAACGCCAACGCGGAGGTCGTTGTAACGATTGAGAAACGGAAAGCGAAAGAAAGATATTAAATAAATGAACGTTCAAAAATGAATGGAATTCAGAAAATTTCTTCACCGGACGAAGGTCGATTCGTTGTTAAATAATGAAAATTGAATAAATTCGCGAATAACGATAACAACGATGATAACGAATCAATCGATCGACGATACAAATTGTTCGATTAAATTATCGAACGCCTGCCGACGAAACTATTGCCGAAAATTAAATATCAGAGACGATACGCTCTTCTCTAATTACACAGTAAATAACACGCGATTAAATAATTATCACTCGCTCTTACGGTAATGCGCAATGAAGATATACGAAATACCGCGAGGAAAGAAAAGCGAAAGATCGAGCTTTTGCGCAATCGTACGCAGACTCGTTAATGAAATGTAAATTTAGAAACACGTCGATGCACGCGCATGTACCACTTTGGCCAAATATACGAGGCGTTCTACGTGAAACGAGTCAGTTCTTTTTTATTTTTTTAATAAAAAAATATATATAATTGCTGGTATACATAATCGTCCGTCGAATTCGCAGATAATTATACGTCATTACGAACTTTGACTTGGACATGATTGTACAGTGACATTTACGGCATAATAGAAGCTTGCGCCACAAGGCTTTCTCGATGAGAGGACAAAATTGAAAAAAAATAATAACGGGGCAATGGATGGATTAAAAATTTTCAAAAAATTCACAGAACACACTAGAAAGCGATACTTTGAACTGGTAAAATATACGATCGATCGGAAATTTTTGAATAACTTTGGCTCAGTCGGCGTAGAACGCCCCATAGATGCACGATGTAGGTACACATTGCCTACGCGGTATATCCTAATCAAGGATAATTCGCGGAGCCCCGTATTTCGCTAATCGTAAGCAGTCATCCTTGACAGCGTCGACGACATTCCGTGAGGAATGTCCCGTTTCACTCTCTATGTGTGTCCCATAATACGAAGAGTCTCGTGGATCTACAACCGGGTTTATTGTCGAGAAACTTGCTCGTTAACACTGTTATACTAAGCCGTTTCTTATCGTCTCGATAAATTCTATATAATAAATTACTAACGCAATATTATGCGATATTATCTAGACTACATACGATTGCATGAAAATAAAAAAATTAATTACTCAAAAACTATTGTTCACGTTGATGCAAAAGCAAAATATAGCATAAATTTTCATTGCATAATTTCAAAGATACGCCAGCTCGCGATCCAAAGAACGCACAAAAATTAGAAATTGAACAAAACATTTTTTTTTGTATAATTTAAATAAAATTTCTTTTTCACGTTGATTAACGGCGAGAATACAAGCAACAAATCTGATTGCATAATTTTGAAGACACGTGCGAGATTGCGATGAGTCCAGTGATCACACTGTGTATGTAAAGAACCGCAAAGTAACGCGTATTGCCAAGGTACAAGGTATGAGGTATACACCGCGGAGAAGAGAAGAATATTTATATATACGTTGCTATATACACGGAAAGAAGATAGAACTGCCGTAAGTTTCTCTGACCTTTTCCGTAATGTCAGCACGGCGAGCTCGGGTCGATGACGGTGTGATGAGGTATCAAAAAAAAAAGAGAAAAAAAGAAAAAAAAACGAGTAGAGAGAAAAATAAGACAAAAGATTCTTGGTACGATTGACCCGCGCACGGAAAAGTCACGACTAGCTCGAAAATCTGAGATTACCAGAATTTAAAACACACACACACACACACCTTTCAATTCGTCCAGGTATATCGAACAATGACAATATTACGCAATGCATGTTTCTTAATTGCTATATTGTCCTTTTTCTCAAATTGTTGGAAACGTTAGAAAGTGAGGAAACTTTGTACAAACTTTATAATGAATACGGGATGAAAAAATATTTCAATTAAGTTATATCATAATAACACGACATATTCGAGAAAAAAAATGAAGTACAACGTTGCAGCATTTTTCTGCAATAATACGAATCAACAATGAAGAATTTAAACATTGGTGTGAAATTTTTGTAATTTTAATTCAATGATAAGAAACGAGTAACCGATACCGGAATTCGCACGACGAGACGAAGCGTAACGATAATAACAACGGAAAGCACGATAACAGGTGGGATATTTGCAAATTTAATGTACAGAAGCTTCGTTCGTATCACGCACGTTTTGTGTCTGATACATTAAACACATATAAGGTAGATACGCAAACCCATATTTATATCCATATGTTGAACGTGTATACACATATATTATACTTGAAGAAGTCATTGAGTGGATTGCGAAATGAGGAAATAATTATGAAAATGTAGGGTGCAACTGCGAGAGTGCAAGGGAGAGAGGGAGAGCACTCTCGAGCAAGCCAAGTTATTATCATAGTCTATTGCGCGAAACTAACGGTATATTATGCACTGTATACTCTTTCTCCGTCTCTGTCATACTTCGTCGCTGATGGTCTCGGCAAAACGAGCAAGCAATCGGGTACGACTGGAGTTGCTCCAGCAGATGCATTGCCTACATTATATACGTTAGCGTACGTATAAAAGAGAATAAATTCTATACGTTTAAAGATTTCTATACCTCGCATCATCGATCTTCTATACACGTAGCCAGAGAAAAATCGTCGTGATAAATCAAGCGTTTGACAATAATTACGTCGCTCATTAACGAGCACGGTTTCACTATTCTAGCATGAATATTTCGAAGAATAAATTTGTCGTGAAAATAAACAAATTTTTTTAACGAATCGTTGCTTCTGACCATTTCACTAATTTTTTTTTCCTACGTTTTTTTTTATCGACTTTTCCTCGCGGTTATAACGTTAGCGATGGAGCTGAATGGCAAATATGTCACCCCGACGTTTCTCGGATCTTGAATATTATCTTTGCGCTCACATCGATTTCCTTTGATCGCACCTCGCAGCGTGAAATCAAGTATCGAACGGAGATAAGTAACGCGCGCAAACGGGAGAATACAAATGAGAAGTAAAATGTGCGTTCTCGAGCTGCGTACGAGCGAAGTAGCGAACATTGGCGAGGAGGGGTTGCGGTGTGCGTTGGATCAACGGCTGAGGTGCGCAAAGGACTTTCTCCCGCGGGGCGGAGATCCTTATTTTCGCTTTCCCTGATATATACGCATCTGTATATATATGTATATATATATATATATATATATATATGTATGTATTATATGTATTTTTATCCGATCGAGCGCACCGCGAACACGCACACGCCCTCGTGTTTTTCACGTTCCATCGTGAGAGATTCCCAAACGACTTCAATACTGAAAAATGTAAGTCGATCGGAGACAATATGTATATTTTATATGTTAATGCTCGCTCATTAATGTGAGAACCATTTTTTTACGACGATTCTCTTTTAACGATGATAATAACTTTATTCGTGATACGAGAAACTTTGCGATTTCTATAATTAATAATCGGGTCATTGTTATTAATGAAGAAAATTGTCGTGAACGTATAAATTTCATGAATATTAATTTGATATTATTAAATGTCATTCGAGTAGAGCATCGCTAATCGATGATCTATTATTACTGAAAGATTTTAGTTTTTACATCGAATCGTTATATATTGTGACTTTCTCGATACCGATGGAAATTCAATAATTAAGAAAACTAGGTCTGCGTAGTCGCGATGCAATGCTCAAACTACTATATTGCTGGTGAGGCGAAGAAAAAAATATGTGATAAAAAAATTAATAAAAATTACAATATGGCGGTTGTAGCTGTAATCTAAACTATAGTTAAACCTTTAAAAAAATTATCAATTAACAGCTCAGGCCTGCTGTATTGACCGTTCTACAGTAATTTTTGTAAATTTCTTTTTTCTTTTTTTGTCTACCTAAGCAATAAGCTCATTAATATCGTGCTAATTTGAAATCGACGTGCATAAAGACAAAGTAGTTTATTATTTTTCTCTTAGTAACACGAGTCAAGAAAGTTTAGATTGTGCTTCATGTGATCTATGACTTTGTATGAATATCTGAAATTAACGAAAATGTCTTTAAACACGTTACAACCGATGTAAAATATTGTTTTCGACTCAATCCTAATTTCCCTAAAATGGAATCTTTAAAATCCGTGGTACAGTTTTCTATCAACTGTTTCTCAATAAAATTTACCCTCTAATAGACACACATACCCTTCCCTTTGTAGTGCTTGAATCGAGTCTCAAGACGTCTTTTTTCTCAGGAGTATAAATACACAATTGTCTGCCCTGCTCGGAATGCTTAAACTTGCCAATTTCGTTCAGTGGGTGCTCGAGAATGTGCACGAACCTGTTGTTCTCTGGTATATCTCTCATATCCATGCCTTTGTCAGAGTAACCAGTGTGCCAATGTTACCATCATCCTAGGACAAAAAGTCTATTTGTACTTTTGTCAGCAGTCGCAGTATTATTTGGTAAAACTATGCAATACAACTATCCCACTAGTATATAATTTTTTGCATCATACTCGACGCTAGCAGAATACGAAGATGATCTCTTGGCCAGGGAGATAGGGATAGAATCAATGATGCCATAAAATTCCATATCGATTAACAAATCAACATATCAAGGTCGATAAATATCATGAGAAATTAAAAAATTTGTCGAAATTTTATACATAATGTATATCGACATCAATATAATTATAAATGTAGATGTATAAATAAACATATACATATATATATAAGTACGTATAACTACTGTCAATTGAGATAAACGAGCATTTGCGTAATGACGATATCTCACTTGACACGAAAATATTATATAAAATTGTTAAAAAATCACTTGCTATTTTTGGAAGTTCTTCGACTACCTCGGTAATCCCTCTCCGAAGGGAGACCGAAGGATTCAAGGCGACGCAGTTGATTGTGATTTATATCTTCGATGTATGGGAATTCTAGATGGCCGTGAAAAGATCTCGTTCTTAATGCTTCCCCTCGTAGTTCATCTCGAAATTGGCACACTTTCACTATTTCTCATAGTCCAGCGCTAATGTTGAAGCCTGGACAAAAATTATCTCGAATAGTCATTACACGAGCACTCGGGATACTGATAAAAGAATTATTTTTATAATATTTTACGAGTGGAATGAAATGTTGAGAGATATTTGTTCTTGTACTAAAAACGGTGAGATGGAACGCGCCTCTGTGCATCTCGCGATGGCGTCGTTATTCAAAGTTGCCTCACTCTAAATTTTTTATTACATGATTCAAGATGTATACTTCTTACCCGATGATTGCTGCACAAAGTGCAAGGACGCCGACTGTCGACTGAGTTTTTCGGTTTTATACAATAAAACACTCGTTTTTAATCGACAAAAAACTCAAAATTCTTCATCTCGTGGTCTTACTTTTTTCAACGCGCAGTTTCTCCTGCACTGCACAGCGCATAGATTCTCAATTCTACGGCAGTGGCGCCAATTATGAATTTAGAAAAAAAAGAACATTTTTTTAATTCGTTTTCATCGTGAACAGAATAGAAGTTCGCATAAAATTAATCGGTCTTTAATATTCACCGGATTAATCAGAAAATTAATATAAACTTTAAAAGCGAATTAAAAAATAAGAGACTGTCTATTAGAAATGATGAAATTTATTGATCTGATATAATGCGTAATAAACAGAAAGAATTTTGTTATTCGCAATGCCGATTGGGAATCAATTTCTAAACTGATCGTTCACTTTTTTTTTGTTGACTTTAATCGCCTACGGGTCCTTTTCACCGTGTGAACATACGCACGTATATATATTATGCATATTATCCGTACGATTTCGATCGATCTTCTCGGGCGCCAACTCGACGACAGAGCACACACAAGACCGGATTTTGGCATGACCGTTGATTTCTTTTCTCCTCTCTTCGGGGCTGCTGTGCGCGAATTGTTAATTACACATTACGATGATCGACGATCATTCTCGTTATCAGTTTCACACCATAAAATCGGCCGGCTTGTTACTAACATCGGATTTATAAAAACAAAACATTTTTAATCGCTGTGATTTATAATAATAATTATTTTTAATTAAGCGTTAAAAATGAATTACAAATATTATTCTAAAATAATAATCATTCCTTTTAATTATCGTAGAACGATTATTGTCTCAATCAAATTGAAACAAAATGATACTCAACGCAATTAAATTCGATCAAAATTTATACAACCGTTCGAATAAAATCGCATACCGAACGCTCGCATGCTAATGCGAGTATCGCTCGAGGTAATTTTCGATTACATCGCGAAAGTTCTGTTCGCGAATAGCAATAAGAACGAAATGGGAAGAGTGGACATAACTTTCGCGACGAACTAATAATTAATAGAAATAAAAGCGAGGAGTAGAGACGGAGAGATGAAAATAACGCGAGTGCGGAACGGCGAGCGTCGTTCGAACTTCAATGTTAAGGTTACTATATCTACGTCCGTGTTCAGACACGGGAAAGAGAGAAAGAGAAACAACGAAACTCTCGGGGACCGTGCGCTTCCCGCGTCGACTCGATAAAAGTGGGTCAAGTTGATATCCGGCTCCTCGACGTATTCTCGTCGCTCTGGACCACTGAATCGCCTCTTGCTTCGAGACTCTCTTTCCGCGCTCGCACCACCGAAACGTTTTTATACTTATAAATTAAACTTTTTTTTTGCCCCTCTGCAAATTCTTATATTCATTTCCTCCTTTATTCGGGACACTAAACGACGACTCACCGAGGATAATCCATGCGCGAATCTCGTTGAAATTTCGATCCATGAAAGGAGTTTTAAAAGAAATAATGGAAAAAAGAAATTAACGAGACGCGCGATTACAGTCCGCTGTAAAAAAAATCTCATACGCTATCGCGAATTACGTGAAAGGCCCATAAAATCAACAAAAACATTCCCACGCACGAATTTTCGTGCGATCGCGGTAAAGTTGCGTGAATCTTGTCGAGCATGGAAGAATTCAACCCACATTCAACGAACGAACGCGCTCTCGTCTCTTTTCGCACCATTCAGGAAAAGTTATTTCGAACCTCCCATCTTACGAAATATATATATATATACAAAACTGTAAATTACAATAAATATATTTATATATATAAAATATATAGATATTTAGCTTTACGAAAGTATTACGTCCCAAGTAATTATTACAAAAATCCTAAAATACGTATAATACATCCATACGTGTCGATATACCAAAACCACGTGAAAAAAAAAAATTAAATAAAAATCAGGGAACGGAACGATGCGAACGGAGATATAAAGTTATACTTTTATATCTCCGTTGGAGAAAGTGATGATCGATTCACCGAAGTATTTCGCTCATTATCGTACACATAAACGGTTTATAACTTGGAAGGATCACGGTTCTCTCCCGGAACCGGAACGTCCTCGAGAAGGTCCATTCTGTCGTGGTTCTCGAACCAGCCACCAGGTGTCAAGGTCGAGTGGTTTCTTTATATACCCCATAGATTATTTATCGCTCGTGTTATCGGAGCGATTGACATCGTGTCAATTTTGTAATTCAATTCGAATTATATATCTATAGCTATGCTAGAAATAAATAAGATTATATTTAAAAAAAATACATATATATTAAAATATAGTAACAAGTTCGCCCGAGGGTTCGTTCGACCCAATTACATGTCGCCGTGAGACATTTCATGACTCACGACCCAATACACTTTCCGACTCGTTAACGAATAGAGATTTTACAAAACATCGATAGTTTTTACTTATTGTTAGACAATGTTAAAATTTTCTCAATATTTATCTAACGTAATTGCCAGAAAATCAAACGTTCGATATAATTTCGTGAAAAATAAACAATTCAAACAAAAAACAACCCTTCCTACTTTTCGACCTTACGTATCGATCGTCTCGCTGCTACAAGGGAGGATGCATTTATTTTCTATGCCTGCATCTCGACGATGAATCTCTCGTGTCGCGAGAGTCACTCCGTTGCTTCACGAGCACAAAAGCCATCTAACACAAAAGCAACTGGTGGCGAGACGAGCGAGCCAAGTCAAGACACATAACGTATACGCGCTACCTACGACGAAACGCGGAGAAAGTCAAATTTTAATTCGCCGTTCTGCGTTAATATGCGTACGCGTACGTGTGACCACAAGTGTGTAAAACGCGGGTTCGTATCGGCGATGGCGTTGAAGCGTTTGTATAACGCCGTATACTGTTTCTCGCCCCGGAGTCAAGGAGCATAATATATGTGCTACGTACATACGTACGTACGTACGTATCGATCGGAATTTCTCTCCTGTAGATCGTCGTTGCGTGTTCGAAAGACGCGTCTCGTTATATTGTTCGCTGCGACATTATACCCCGTCGTTTTTCTCTCGTACATTGATCTCCCTCGATCGCTCGGGATGCCAATGAAATTATTCAAATTAGATCAATTCTATTATTGTTTTTAATTCGATTGTATGTACGATCGATGAATAATAAAAATCGATTAAATGCTTTTGAGTCTAATCAATCGATTCCAATTTTGATATTGTGTATTTATCGATTGGGTCGGTTTTATTGATTTGATTAATTGATTTTTTTCTTGTTTTATTAAAATTACAATTATTTAAGTATCGGCGAATGTTTCGTACGATGGATTCATCGATAGTCGTTAATGTGGTCTCAAGGGCCGAGTCGGTAGTACCGATCGTACGTTTCACCCACGAGCACACCTTAGAGCAAGCCTCGACATCGGGACGTGCTCGGGATTTTTGAAAGTACAGAAAAGTCTCTCGCGACAGCGAGAACGAGAGAAAGAGAAAGAAGCCACGAGTCAAAAAGAACGTATAAAAAGAGATCCATCGACGTCGCTTCCATTGGGATTCAGCGTGCGAGTCTACGTCCTCCGCGAAAGTGCAGCCAAGGTCCTTCTTTCGCTCCGTCGTGTTCTCTGCGGCCGAGAAGCCGCGAAGCCGCGACACACGCACGCGCGCGTCTGACCATCACGTATTCCCGTTTCCATTTCTACTTCGATCGTGGATTATCGGTCGGCCGGAACTGCGCCGGCGAGTCGCCTTTTTATTTTATAAAAAAATATATATAAATACGTATAAAAATCATCGCTCTGAAACCAAACGAGTCCAAAGTCACGTCCTCAAACTTCGTCCGAGAGAAAAAAGAAATCCCGAATAATTTTACGAGACGACGATATTTTCTTGAAAAAAAAAAAAAAACGTAAGAAAATATTTTTTGCAATAATCGATCGGCGAATCGCTCGGGTGCGAGTAAAATCGGCTTATCGGGTGGATCCGGTACGACGCTTGGCTCTCTGGCTTCGCGACTCACCTCACGTGCCCTCAAATTACATCCGGGTTCTACAAGGCGAGCGTCATACACTACTTGCGCTGTATGGCATTGCGAGCTCACCACGACGAACCGTTGTTGACTCGAGCTATGAGAGGCTGCATTCCAGGAGTCACGAGATTGCCTCTCTCTCTCTCTCGCTCTCTCCATCTTTCGTTCTCTCTCGAGTGTTCTCGCTCGTTGGGTTTGTCTCCAGGTGATATCGAGACCGACAGTGGAGGACAATAAATAATCATTCGCCCGGCAGCTCGATAACCATGTGGAAAAATGATATCAGGGACGATAAAGCCTCGATAAATCGGCTTAAAAAAATATAATAATAACTACTCATCCGTCGTCAATTTTCCCAGCCTGTACTAGTTTCAATAATAATTTTTAAAAAAACATACGCATTCTATCCGCTATTATTATTTCTCCGTACAAATTTCAAAAATTGGATCAAATTTAACAACGCGTCATTGAGCAGAATTCGTTCCATTGAAAATTTTTTTGTGTCTCCTTCGATCTTAAAAAATCTTTCAAGAGCAACTTCTGTTTTCACAATTATTTTACATTTTTATACTGGTTTTTTTTCATCGTTTCTTCGGCCTGTTTCTCGTTACGAGAGAGTACGAGACTGTATTATTATTCCATAAGGTCAGCGAGCAAAATGCACATCACACGTAGCGAGATGAAGACAGATGCGAGAGAGAGAGAGATAGAGAGAGGGAGAAGCAGCGAGAGGGAGTGAAAGAGCCCTATAATTTCATCGGGTCTCTTTGCCGCACCTGACTCCCTTGGTCGAGCGGAGCAAGCTGCCTCGATGGATGGATGGATGGATGGCTGCAGTCAATGGCCGATTCATATTTAACCTTCGATATAAACGTATCTCACGTCTGTGTATGAGTATGTAAAAACATATGTGTCTGTGTATTTGTGCGCATGCGTTCGTTCCTCCGAGACAAAAAGCTTTATTCTCGAACACCCGGGCGGATATGGCGTATGGAACATTCGTGGAATATCAATCGTTTCATTCTTCATCGGCGATGTGCATTGTACGAATGGAATAAATCATCGTAAGTACGAAGCGAGCGGTTTGTGCATTTGGTAAGGAAGCGCAGCGGTGTAGTGCGCGCGGTTGCATCCCGCTCCAATGCCCCGTAGGGCCACACGGAGCATATTCGAATGCAGAGGCGAGTCCTTCTCTCGTCGTAAGTCCCATTCTTCGTAGTCATCGTCATCGGCGTCGACTAGACAGGCCCCGACGACGAAACGTGGGCAGACAACGCACGCGTGCGTCCCCGTGTAATTCCATTCGGGAAATGCATGCATACGTGTCTGACTCACCGCTATCGCGCGTTATGTCACGAAAATTACGGTACAACGTGACTTTTTCGGTGCGTAATGCTATTATTTAGTTATATTTTGTTTATTTTTTTCACGAATGTTTTTATTATTTTTTATTATTTGTATTTCATTATTAATAATTATGGAGCAAAGTGATAAAATAATAAAAATATTAAATATGATTTGTTTATTTGTGTTCTGTCCATAGTGATATTTGTGTTATTTTTACTTTTTTCATTAATGTTTATAATAATTTATATTAATATTTAAATAACAAATCTAAACTATGCTCATCAAATTTGAATAATTTGTTATTACATAAAAATTATAATCAATGTCTTTGCTACGAGCAAAACTTTTTTTTTAATTGTGGAGCTGAACGAGCCAATAATTATTAATGAATTACTAATTAATTATTCGTACGAAGAATATCTCGAAGATGATTTTGAAACGATCGCCAAAAAAAAGGAACGTAACGAAATTTTGATAGTCACGATTGGGAGAGAGACTTTCTAACCGCGCCTCTTCTACGTTCTCTACGATGAACAAATACTTCCCCAGCCCTTCTTCCTCCATGAGCCAAATCGTCCTGGAGCAATTTAAGTAGAAAATTAATGAAAAAAAACAACGTCCACGGGGTGAGTAAAACGAGGTTGGATTTAAACGGTCGTTTGAAATCGCGATGTCTCGCGTGAAAAAAGAAAATTACGTTTCTTCGAATGGCAGCGAGAGAGAAAATGAGAGAGAGAGAGAGAGAGAGAGAGAGAGAGAATTTCGAACAGCCCCGCAAGGGCAAATGGCAACTCAAGACATTCAACATATGCCGACCAAACAAAACGTCACCATTGCCCAAACTGGTCTTCGTGGAGTGCGTCTTGAGCATATTCTCGAATTCTTGAAATGGAACTGGTTCCACAACTGTGACTTTACGGGGACAAAAATACCTATTATGGCGCGTCAGCAACAAACTTGTAAATTTTTTGGCAAATTTAGATAGACGATATTTATTTTACGCTGAATTCCTCGTTTCTTTACGTCGAAACGAAAAAAGATCGTACCCGAAATCAGAAGGAAAAAAACAAAAAAAACGAAAAAAAATCTCGAAACATATTATAAGAAAGTGTCTCGAAAATCGCGACAGGGGGATTCCTCGTAAAAAAAACAGGCAACCCGTAAGCCTCTCCGTTCTCCGCAATATTTTTAAATGGGACCAAGGTCGGTCGACTTCGCGGACCTCTTTTTTTTCTCTCCGTATATTTCGGCCACAAATTTATATCGGTGGGAGAAATACCAACGGGCGGAGATTCTCGGTAGTCGGCCATTCGATGAAACGATCGAGACTCGACGATACCTTTGCGTAACCAGTGAAAGATCCATCGACGTTCGAACCCGGGTGACTAGTTCATGTCGCAAAATAAAATAACATTTTCAAAATTTTTTTATACTTCATCTAAAAAAAACCATCGAAATTTGAAGAAATTGCTTAATCGTCGATTCCGATAAATCGGCGATTTGACCGAAATAGAGTTCGATCTTCTCTTCGTCATCCCTTTCGGTTAATCGTGCTCGAGGTTTAACCCTAGATTCATCGATTTTCAAGCCATCGAGGAAAGTCTTGACCGGCCGAGCAACAGATATTGGGCCCTGTTCGATTCGCCTCCGGTCTGCAAGCCACACGTTCGTCCCGATCGAACGTCGAGGAGGCGAGTGTTGTGCCGACTTTTCACGGGTCTGCTGGTGGGGCTTGCCGATCGTCGACGGGACTTGGTGGGTGGCGGTATAAGTAGAGGTCTCCGTCCGCCGGCGTTCTCATACCCTCACCACGTCCTTCGACTGCCTCTTACTTTTACTTTTTTAACGACTCGCGGTCGTCGTCGAACGCCGTCGTCGCCGTCGTCGTCGTCGTCGTCGCAACACACAACGAGCCTCCTCCAGATAAATCGCGTCCGTACGGTGGGCGAACATATCTTGTGACGATTATCAACGAAAAGATCGTCGTTCTCCCAAAAAATAGAACAAAAATCGGCCACGACGCCAACGGGATTCGTAAATAAATCGATAACTAAGAAGATTCGACGATCGTCTTTAAAATCGTGCTGCATACGACAAATTCGCGATATAATTCCATCGAATAAATCATTCGTAACGTCGACGATCATGAACAAAAAGTGACCAAAAGTGAAACGATAAAAAAATAATTGTACGCACAAACGCACGAAGACAAGTTTATTCGCAATAGTCCGAGCGATAAATCGGTTAATCGCCGAGGAGATCGCAGGAGACGAAAGAGGGCGGAAGCAGAAGAGAGGATCGGGTGAAGATCGAAAATAGTGTGCAGTGGAGATATGTGGCTCAAAAGCGCGATACTGTGAGTACCAACAATGACGTTTTTTTTTAATTTGATTACTTTCAATGATCGTCGGAAAATCGGTTGTTAAAAATTGTACGTGAATTTTTTTATTTATATATGTATATCGTGTTTATTATGGACCATATATATATATACATGTACAACGTGCTCGGTTCTTAACTGCACGGGATGGCGTGTAACCGTTCAATGTACCCGGCGAGGAAACTGTGGCGCACATAGGCGAAAGAGAGAGAGAGAGAGATAGAGAGATGATAACTTAAAACGGGATACAGCCATGCGACGAGAGATTCGCTCATCTGCTTACGTATTCGATGAAAATGAAAGTGAATAGGAATTCGAGATAAAGAGCTTTCCATTCGGCGCGATAATCACCGTATAACTCGAAACAGCGTCGAGAACTCGTTCCTTCTTCCATATTTGTATATTTATTGCTTATCAAGCAGTTATTTTAATGGACCGTAACGTTGAAAGTTACAAAAAAAAGAAGATCCGACGACTTTGATACAATCGTAAATTCACAGTTCGAGATAAATTTCAATGATTTATTGATTGTTTAATAAAAGTTTTATATTTTTATGTTTTTTTTTTAATATTTACACATCATCGTCATTTTTTAAATTTAATCGATCTTGACAAACACGCGATATTGTTCGTGGTATTGAAATTAATTGAAAATAATCGGGAGGTTTGATAATATCGAAGCTAATGTAGTGGCAGAAAAATAATCAGACACATCCGTGTCTGACCATACGTTGATCGATCTACTGCGCCTTCTTCTTCGCCTTCTATCCCCACTCGCATCGATCGCCGCGATTCGTTTTTTTTACTCCTCTACTTATTCCTTCACTCTCGCTTACACACCTTTCTCCTGTGCTCGTTTGTGTACCTGTGTATACGTCTCTTCGAGAACTCTCGCCTCACCATCGGCGTTACCGCTCCTTGATATCACACGAGTCGAAGCCGATATACGCTACAGTTTATGCCTGGTTCGCATCAACTGTATTATACATGGAATATATATCTATATATATATACAGTGGTCCGGACACGAGAGCCACTCGTGTTTCACGCCACAAGAAGGTATACTTTCGCTGATTACGATCTCTCGAATCTCACGCTCATCGAGAGTGAGATTGAGACGAAAGAAGGAATGTATAATATTGTCCGGGAAAAAGGAACGACGTACGAACGTATCGTTAAGAAATTTTTTTTTCAATCCAGTCCACGTCAGCTCGTCAATGATAAATTAAATAAAAATATATTTCCCGGGACAATAAATATTTTTATTTGCTCTCGATTTAACGAATTATTCACGGTTTTTATCTCGAGTCGCTAGCTGTGCGCGATATCATGGTAAATTGGATAGAAAATAAGACAATTTTATACGTCAAAATTTTTGATGAAAATTTGTCACGGGAACTACGCGAAAAGTGTTTTTGATCATTATAGAATATTTATTATTGTCGATCGTAGCGAAATTAAACTTCCGAGACTGGGTGAATGCGTGAGTCTCGATTTTATCACTATCGCAAGAAAGTGGACACGGTTGACGTTCACGGGTGAATGAGTGAGAGGCGGTCGTTTCTCGTATGGGCGACGACAGTGATAGTAAAGTAAGTGTATATACAGGTATCACTGCTGGCTACTGTGCGTGCCAATTGCCGGGAACAAATCGAGTCGAGTCCAAGGTCAATAAAATGCCACCACCACACTCGGGGCGATTTCTAAAGTGGACTAGCGGACTCTTACTTCGTTAGAGCTCGACGGACGCTCCCTCCCCGAGATACACGAGCGTCTCACCTTTCCTTCGTCGATACACATCGATCTGCTCGAATAATTACTCTCGCGCGTTGACATTTATTTATCGAGACTCGAATATTGAACAAAAAACAATGAAATATTCAAAAAAAAAATCGTTTCTTTACTATTTTATTTATGAATTATTTTTATATTTTATTTATTATTCGATCGGAATTTGATATTGGGCAAGCCTACGAATTTCAATAATCATTTTTCTAACATATTTCACAAGGAATTGGAACGGCTCGATAAATCTTAATGGACGTGTCGCCAGTGATCGTGACCAAATCTCAAAAAAAAAGAGCAATCGATGCTTGAGTCGAGCGTTGTGATTTCGTAAAATTGAGCAACTGCATTTGACCGTTGGATTCGATCGACAATTATTTTGAATAACGTTTTTTTTTTATTTTCTCGCGCGAACGATAATATTGATTAGGCCGAACGCCTTTCGATTTCTTTAAAGTCACGCCTAGCCTCGAGCCATCGCACATCTCTCTTTCGTTTCGTCTGGCATTTCATATATATATATATTTTTTATTGAAATCCTTTTTTTCTTTTTCCTTCGCTAATCGACGGTATTTAGAAAGAACCGAAAGAAATTTCTCGGGCACTATCAACGCCCGTCCGACGATGATAATGACGTACTTGCGCAACGCGTGGCAGAGATCACTGACGTTCACGTCGCATTACGAATTTTGAAAGCCACGTGCCCCCGGGGTCTCGACGGTAATGCCGATCGTACCCTAAAGTGGCCCCCCAGGGGTCCATGGAATTTCTTCATTTCGATAACCTCTCGCGTGTATATAAAAAAAACGCGCTACGCGCGATAAAAAAAACTTTCTTGCTACGAGACCCCGACCACCTGCTGATTTTTTCATGGCTCTCAATGTCGTTCGCACTTCGTCCCCGATTATGTCGATACAAACCGAATAATCGTTCGGGTAGACCGACTTGCCCCATTTCATCCACTATCAACCTCGAATCGATCGATCAGTCTATCTTGAAAATTTATCGAATCTGCCAATATTTTTGTTTATAAATAATTGAATTTTTGTGCGAAGTATTATTTTAAGAAATTTTACGCGTTTGTATAAAATTAATCGAGGCAAAGTTCAATTTCTATGCAAAATTCTCATTTAACGAAGAAAATTCAGATAAAACTAAATTTGTGTCGAAAAGGAACATTCGTCGTTTAACTCGACCACGAATAAAATTGCTCTTTCGTGGAACGAGCTTTAAATAATAAAAGAAAAAAGAAAATCTATCTAGCCGATGTACAACGCGTTGAGCCACGAGACAAATTGACGCAATCGAACGTGACGAACAGCGACGAAAAATGATGAAACGATCAAATTGCTACTGGGTCAACGTCCTATCTCAAATTTTCTACCTCCGAGAGGTTGCATCGCGTCGATCGTTTCTTGCTTCTCGCTACTAACGGTCCTCGTCGTCCGCAACTATTCGATCTTTTCGTCATCGGCTCGATGTCTTTTGTATCGAATCAACCAAGAGCGAAAACATCAGCAGGGTTTACCCTTCGAAACACGCCCTCGCTCTATCTGCTTTCGTTTCGATCGAGACTCGATGGATAAACAAAAAAAAAAGATAAAAACAAACAAACAAAAAGAAAAATATTGCGGCTCGAGGTTTTTGCGGTAATATTACGATACTTGCGTAAGCCTTGGCAGGGCCTGCGCAGCTGGAATACGCTCGCGAAAAACGATTGTAAGGTCTTCTATGTAGCTTTGCCTCGCGTGTATAAATATATCTATATGTATATAACGTGCGTGCATGTAAGCGAATATTATAGAATATACACGGTCTGTGTTATTCATTCACACACATACACACACACACACACACACACACACACACACACACACACACACACACATATATATATATATATATATATATATATACGTTATATACGATGTCCAAGTTGTATTCACGAGTCGGACAGCTTTCTCCTTCCGATTTCGCGATAAATTCCATCGGTTGGTGCATAAACACATATTTCATATCTAACGTCTCGGAATCGTGAAATTCGAATATTTGTTCATTTTTTCGTCTGTTATTCTAACGTTTTATCGACATTTAACTAGCTATAAAATCCATTAACCCACGTGTTTAATCCCGAGACCGGAAGTCGGCTGCGTAGCGTAACGCGTAAGGTTCGTTATTAAACAGGTGGCTTGAGAATTTGAGCGAAGCCAGAATAGGTATGTATTAAACGGTGAGCGGGGTGACAAATTTGTAAGCGATAAGCAATTTATACGGCCGCCGAAAAGGATAATTATAGGGTATGGCTATTCGAGAAATTGCCGGTAGGCAAAAAGAAATTGAATCGGTGTGTTTAGAGACGATGTTGCCGATGATGATGACTCGAGAAAACGCGATTAAGGTGAAACTTTCGAGCGTAATTTTGTGAAGAGTTTAGTGTAAATAGGAAGCCGGTAGAAATTTGTACATGATTGAGATGATCGCTTGGTAATAGCGTGAAATTATAAATACGAAAGGAATCGTCCATGAAGCAAGACACTTATTTTTAAAACTTTTTACACGCTTCCGATTATTTGCTAATTTGCACGGTTTCGGTTAAAACAATTTATCTGGAATAAACGAATTATCTTTTAACTTGTATATTTATTGGACGTTTATCGGTTTCTCGTATCGAGCGGAAGTATCGGTAAACACGATGCACCCGGAAGTGCATCCTCGAGCGTTTACTCGATTTCTTCAGCGCCGGTTGCGCGTACAACGCGCTTTATCACGGGATGAATCGTGAAGATTTCAACATCACGTAATTTCGACGCGAGACTCTCCGGGAGCTCTCGTGGTTGGACGATACAAAGCAAGAACTTCCGGTTGTCACGGAACGAACGAGGCGGCATAGTATATAGACCGTGGAGAGTCTGGAGATCGTGGGCGAGATACATAAACACTCTCGCTGTTCTCGTGTATGCACATCAGGCAACTACGAAACGAGATCTCTTGTGTGGTTTCACTTCTCGACAACTTTTTAACGCACGAACTATATTCACTCGTGCAGAGTCACGGTACGGAAACCTCGAGCAAAATTCCAAATTTTGATTTTTTTTTCATCTCGTTATTATTAATTTTTTATTAGTTTTTTAAGCTTGTTCATTTTTATACCGATTTTTATCACGTTTTATTTCACGAACTTCGCTTCTATGAGTTTTAATTACGAAATGCTATTTTTGCTTTAATTTTAAAAAATTAGGAAATATACGTTGTGAAATAATTGTTGGATCGAATTCGAAAGATTCTTGAAAGAAAACTGCGACGTTATCGGGACAATTGGCGATTTCTCGTGTTACTCTCGGTACAGCGAGGGTCTCCCGGTGATACTTGCGGGCACGAGGAATCGCGATTCTTCAGCCTTGGCCGAAAAGAGACTGAGGTCGAGTGTCTCGTCGATCGAGGGTGGACGGCCTCGTCTCGCCAATTACCACATCGAGTTCTGGATCGCGATTTTTTTCTTTCTTCCCCTCGATGTCCGTCGCCACTGCGCGACGTTACCCATAATTTACGAAATAAGATGGACAAACCTTATCCCGCCTTCGACTTCTTTACGATCTCGTTGGATCGAAGGTTATTTTTTCGAAGACCAACAAATAATCAAAAAAATTAAATTAACAAATCGTATCGGAACAATCGGGCGAAATTCTTCAAGATTTTCAATCGTTAATTTGGAATAACTCGATGCGACTGGTTTTGCTACTGTTTCGACTGCTCTCACCCCACGAGACAAGATGTGAACTTTCACTGCGTCAGGCTCCGGCTGTCGGTACTCACCGCTGGCGCATTCCGCCGGTTTAACACACCGGCGAAAAGACACATCTTGCGCATCGAATTAAACATACCTCGCTGCCGATTTAATTCCAAGTCCATAGCCCGTATGTCCCTCCCCACGTTCAACGGTTCATCCAGAAATTAATTATTTCACGAGTCACCTTCGCACATTCTCTTCTGTAATACCTCCGTTTTTCATCATATCACTGGTATTAATTACGAAATTTATTTACGATTTTCAGATTATGTTGCGCCGTCGCGTCTCTATTCGCCGACGATGACATTATAACGAAGGCCAGACCGGGACAGGAGTATGTCGATATTCGCTCATCCATTGGCGAGCTGCCTAGTGCCTCGCAGTCGAGAGCGATTTCTGTCGAAGGTAAGACAAATAAATTTCGGATTAACATATTCAAAAAACATTCTCAATTCTGGCATATCGAATGGACGACGAATAGATTTTGAAGATCCTTTCATTTTGAGTATAACTAATTCACTTGCGAAATTATTACTTCTTTAGAATTCGTGACTTCTCATAAAATTCCGGAAGGCGTACCGAAGCCTTCGGACGACGATGACGATGACTCGGAGTCGACGGAGATTGTCAGAGAAAAGATTGAAAAATTGGATGGCAAAGGATTCGGCATTGGTCACGTTGATCAGAGCTTGGAACCTTCGGGAGGCGATGATTACGACAGAAACAATTCGAAGAGGCAGGCACGCGTCGAGCTTGAGAGTTTTAGCGATGCTGGAGTTCTGAAGGAAGAAGGAATAAGGAAACTCGACCTTTACAGATCGAAGAACGAGGATGACGATGATGATATTGACGAAAAGGAAGCTAGTATTCCCGGCGTTAAAGTCAGGTAATTTATTTTTCAACGAACTTTTATGATCAATTTGAAAATAAAATGAAATCAATAAAAATGCTCGTTCGATCGTGTTGATTAGCGCCGAATATCCAACGACTATGCTGCCGATACTGACGACTGAGCGGGAGTATCGTTCCTTTGACTTTGTCCCAGTCAACATAATTCGCGAGGACAGCAAGAACGGCTGGACTCCGTTTGCGAATCGAAATTTCGATGATCTTGGCGACGTTAGTCTCGTTCCAGCTGGTTCCAACTCAAGAATTCAGGTAAAGCTACCTCCGATCTGATCATTGTATAAAGATTTATGTAAATTTGTCGAGTACCGAGAGATCTAAATTTTTACGTTTCGTTCGTTATCAAATCTTTGGAGAAAAAATCTTGCGCGTTGAATTATCGGTGGAAATTGAGTTATTTTGTTCTTGTGTAGGTGAAAAAAGGACCAAACGGCAAGGATTACGAGTACGAATACGTTTATTATTATTACGATGAGGAGGAAGAGGGCAAGGCGAGTGCATCGACAAACAACCAACAGGAAGGTCCTAGCAGAACGACGTCATCACCAAGACGGGGTGCCAGTGCCAACAGAAGCAAGTACAATAGCGTGGAAAGATCATCGACCGTCGAGCCCGCTACGAACGAAGTGATTCCCAACAGAAATGGTAATCGTGGCAGACAATTGGGTGATAACGAGGACGTTTCCGAAGAAAGATTGCCGACCAACACTCGCTTCCCACCCAGGTCATTGTTAATCCTCTATCGTTTCTTTAACTATATTTCTCATAAAAATAACTAAATTTCTTTTCGCATAACGCTTTCTATCTCTTGTAAAATCCAACAGATCACGATCGAACAACAACGCTGGAACGACGGAGGTTAGTCGCGGCCGTGGAGGCCGTCCAAGGTCGAGTCTCGACCTCGTCGATTCCAGCAGCTTCAGGAGTCATCAAGAGGGTCCTGAATTCCCGCAGAGTTTGCCCAAAGGACCGGTGAGATTTTTGGGGGTGACCCCAAACGAGGACGTTGACGAGAAACCAGCAACGAGAGTGCGTGGAAGACAGAGGACTCAGGAACCGGCACCGGTCATCGAGGCATCGGAGGAAGTGATTCCAGCTACGAGAAGGCGACCAATCAGCGAACCTGTTGTCGAAGTTGAGTTAAGTCGAGGTCAGCCGTCAAGGTCATCGGTCGAGGATGTCGGCGAAGAAGATGACGACGAGGAAAACGAACCAACGTCTTTACCCGTGACGAAAGACTTGGAGAGAACGAACCAGGATGAGAGACGTCCTCTAGAGTTCACCTCGGAGGGAACCACGGTCGAAAGTCCGACCACCATGTATCCATCTCCTATGGACAAAGTGGCGCTCGACCTCTACGCCTTCCTTCAGCAAGGTCAGAGCAATCTGGTGGACGCCATAGGGTCTGTCGATGATACCAACGACAGCACGACGGTCGAAGAAGACGAAGTGACCACGGACTTACCAACCACTACAGTAGAAATTACAACGACCGAACCTACGACTACGACCACGACGACCGAACCTACGACAACGACGACCACCACGACAACCGAAGCACCTACCACGACGACTCCAGCTCCGACTGGTAGAGGCAAGTTCAGACGGCCTGGTCTTCCCGGAGGTTCCGGCACCAGAAATCGGTAAGGGTCATTTCTTATATTTATAAGTTATTTTATTATAAATAAAATTATTTGCCATTCTCTTTTTGTGCGTAACAAACGTATTGACCGGTGCAAATGACCAATATCGTTTCAGTTTCAAGTCAAGTGGAGGCGGAAGCACAACGACGACCGAAGTCCCAGCAGAGCCGACTCAAAAAACGAGAAATCGTTTCGGAGGTTCGTCATCGGGAGGCTTCAAACGACCAAGGCCAGGCCAGAAGCAGCCCGTCGACGAGGAAGTCCAAAAAGAATCATCGAGTGGCGTCAACGCGGAGAAGCCATCGTCCGGACGTAACAGATACCGCGGTGCAGCATCCAGAACACCGGCTAGCACGACATCCGCTCCTTCAACGGCGGCCTCATCGTCAAACGGAAATTCCGCAATCGCGCGACCGGGTTTCAACAAACTGACTGGAAATCGAAGACGTGTAAGACCTACCACCGCCGCTCCTCCAACGAGTGAAGAATCTCAAGAATCCGGAGAAAATTCTCAGAGTGGACCGACCGAGGGAACTCACGATGTGCCTACGACACCGAAATCCGCAGTAAGAGCAAGACTCCCGGGTATCGGGGTGAGACCAATAAGACCCGGCGCGAGAGTCAATCTCAGACCGCGACCGGGACAAGCTACGACCACTACCACGACCGTAGCTCCCGAAGTGTCCGAAGGATCCGTCGAAGAGCCCGCTGGCGAGGGAACCGAGGAGGAAACTCACGAGGTCGGTATTTCATACTCACTATTTCAATAACCTTTCCCGGAATTTCTATTAGGGTTATGAAATATTGTACCGTTGCTAGCTTCATCGCACTTAAATATTATTACTAAATTATTATTTTATATAACATTAAACATTATTTAATAATATGACATCTTAGAGATATATCATAGGTTGGCCAAAAAGTAATTGAGGTTTTCTTCTGATGAATTTACATACATGTACATCTCTTAGAGACCCAATCATTTTTTAGCCAATATATAAAATTCATATAAAATTGCATTCAAAGCAATCGGTATGCTGAAAGTGTTCATGTTGGTTGAATAAGCTTTGACCGATCATGACTCCATGTGGTTATTGTATCACAATGGGGAGTTTGTCCAGCGACCGCGAAGCTTATCCCGATCCACAGACGGATAGACATTTTCAACGAGATTAGGTACGAGGTTACGCGAATGATGTCACAAAACCCCGGGACAGATTTCCTAGAGTCACTTTCACTGGATGGCCTTTCGAAATGTCATTGCGAATAACTTGTGAGGCACTCGCTTCGCTTGTTTGTCCCGATCGTTCGTGTATGAGCATCTATAGTTTCGCTTCCAAGCTCCAGGGTATAAGCGGTATGGGCGCACAAACCTTTCGGCATGAGCTCTCTTATTTCCATCGCGACAAGTCGTTCTTCATCTGATCCATCCACTCGTCGATTCGATAGTCGGTTGGTTTATCGTAGCGATGAATTATGGTCATTTATTACGAGACCTACGTCACGAAGAATCGTAATGCCAGACATAGTCATCCATGCTGAATATAAACGATACGGTCGTTAGATTCTTCGTGGCGCCATATACCAGTTTTGCCATTTCGAAACTTTATTGCACCCGGTGAGGGAGATACGATACGAAAAATATTTGTTTAGCGAAAATGAAGAGAGAGCGTTGTATCTTCGGGTTATATTGTGTATTGGGCCGTTAGTCATGTGTTGTACATAACGGATCAGGAGGATAATGTAAGCACCAGAGGCCACCAGACTCTTACGTCACTTGTTCCATGCGATGATTCTTGTAATAATTTTAACTGTAAATTAATTTATGAGTTTGCCACGCTCTTCACTCTATAGTATTTTTTGCTGGTCGAGTTTCACGCTTCAAGGAGAACTGACAATTGACTTTCGATTTTGTAGGCACCGGCTGAGACGAGCCCACCAGCCCGTCAGACGACCGTCAATCCCCTGAACAAATTGCGTTCGAGGAATCGACTCCAGGTACAACCAAAGACAACGACTCGATCACCTGTTTCCGTCTCGCACAGGCGATCGCCGCTTTTGCCAAGACGTAAAACGACCGAGGCACCAGTTACCGAGGCAAGCACCGAGGAAGATGATGCTCCGGCACCGGAAACGGCCGTGGACACCGAGGTGACCGAGGCTGCCCTACCCGAGACCAGCACAGCGGCTAGCACCAAGCACGAAGAGACCAGAGGTCTGAGCAGTCTCTTGGCACCAAGACGCAGGATAGCCCCGAGACGCCCAGGACAACTCATTAGCCGAGAATAGAAACGAGCGTCCAAGTTGGATTTTCTATTTTTTATTAATGAGTTCGAATGCTCTGGCGGTAACTCACATTTTATTATCGTAAAGAACAAGAATTGAATACACCAAACTGGTGACATCTTTTGCGATGACAGTTTTGTAAATTCGTACCGGTCGTTCGATCGGAGAGTTTGCATCTTTAATCTCTATTTCAAGTTTTTGAGACGTAGATTAATGGGAACCCGTACAAGTTGATATTCTTTGCACAAATTATTTCTCTTAACGAGTCGAGGAACATGCTAACTCTCCGAATGATCCGAATATGAAATTGTACACTTTGCTCTTATCGCAGGTACCGTCAAAGGTTGGGCAAACTGTTTAGTTTGCCACAATCCAATGCCGTGGATTAATGCCTGTCTAAGATGGACGATATCCAATGTCTAGATACGTGTACAACATAGAAATTCAAATTAGTTCGATCGCTGACTGAACCATCGCGTTTGCAATAACGATTCGAAGGAACTTATTAGTTGATTCGAAATGATGATTGGTCATTTTAACGATACGCGTATCGAACCTCCTTGACATTTATGTAGCTATAATCTGTTGTAATTGCATTAGCAAGAAGGGCGTTTGCTTGCTTGTTGTGGAATATCTTAGGATAGAGTTCGATGGGTACGCGCTAAATGGAGACATAACGCAACGAATGCACGAGATATACGATAAACATACCACTGTATAGTTTCATATTAGCCACAAAAGACTGTCGTTGTCGCAGAAAAATGTAACAGATTAGCTAATGAAGAAAAAAAAAGACACCTGTGTGATGAAAATGAGGATAATTATGAGAATGATAATGACGACGACGATGATGATAATATACCTATTATTATATGATATTTAATTCGACATTACTCGTGTGAGTAATTTTATTTAATAATTAACTGTAGCAATGATATCGCTGTATACACGTACACTCGAAGTATCGACGCGTACTACCATAAATACAATTGAATCATTACTATCTTTCTTAGAACGGAACGCCCAAGTGCCTGATGTTATACTGTTTTTTATATGATACGAACTACTAGAAATCGTGTAAATATTTCTATTAAATATATACGTAAATTAATTAGTCGTACTCTACCTGTCTACGGACATTTCAACTGTTTGATCATCCGTTCCTTTTCCTTGTCTTGCATGATTCTACCAGTGATAAGAGGGAGATCAGCAACGCTCGACGAAAGTTCAAACCTCGAGAGTTAGTTCTGCGACATCTGAGCGGCCAAAGGGTGAACTACTTTGCACATACGTTAAGTTGGCTACGAGCTAACGTAGTCATGTATATTATGGTGAAACGAACATCTAGCGGTCCGTACACGACACTTGGGTATTTTCGTGACTGGCAATGATGACATGTGTCTATATTCGAGGCTCACACGCGTGTTCGAATGTTTCGAGATCTTATATATATATATATATTCTTTATACGATTCTATATTGGGAGATACTATTTGTATATTTCTTTAATATAGTGACATAAATAATAAAAACGCAATTTGCCTTAACACGTAATCTATATTATCGATAGCGAGTAGGCAGTGATGTTGAGTGTCCTCTACCGGGCGAGATATACTACAGAGGTCTTCTTTCCGTGCTTCCCGCACGTTCATCGTGAGCCAACCTTCAATGTAGTTGCAACGACCGCCGCTTGGTACGCTCTACTTCGATGCATCATCACAAAGAAAAAAAAGAATAACGGAAAAAACGAAGTATGTGCTCGCTTAAGATGGTGAGACGCACGAAAGAAACTCGGTCCTTATAAAAATACATTAAATGTCTAAATTATTAAGTAAAATAACACTGCACGAAAATCCATTAATATGTGAGTGGCGATACTCGAATGTTCGATAAAACTCGATAAGTACGTGCAAAGACGGTGGGAGAAAGGATCAGAAATTGCTGACGAAGGTAGGGATAGCCTGTATTCGCTTTGTTTATGGAGATCAGCTGTATTGCCAAAACATTCATGTCACTTCTCTCTCCAAACATCCATTTTCTTCGCAACTTCTATTTTCGTCGATCATACAGTAAAGGCGATGCGTAAAGAATAAAGTAAATGAATAATAAATTAAATGTTCATTATGCGTCCCGTTCGGATTGATATCACGTAGCGTGTACCGTGTCCTAATTTCTCTCCGTCGTCATTCTGGCGATGACAAAGAGTCGAAGAAGAAAAAAAGAAATTCCTTTTCGTGTATCTATCGTGGTAATTTTAAAAATCAAGCACGCTGCATAAACGAAAAATAATCATTTCAGCCTTTCGCATCATCGATACTAGATAATTCGCGATTACCACATAGGCATAAGACTGGTAATTGTTTTGACATCGATTTAGACTTATCGTGACGAGGCGAAAAAGCTAAAAATTGGCTATGAATTGTTCTTCTTATCCATTCCCCGTTAGGCTGCTCTCGTTGTTTCTCAGGAAACTTCAGCGATGCGCCATCAATGTCTATTCATAATCGGAATCGCCTGCATTTTAGATGTACGAAGAACGACTGTCGAACAGCCGGTAGATTAATTAAACCTAATGACATGAGAGAATGAAACGTGACACTGTCATTACCTGCGTGGAGCCGAACCGCAGAGCAAGAACGGTAAGGCTCCATACAAGAGGCCATTCCCACCACGTTCGTTCTTCCTCTGCATGTTCTTTTTTCGTTCTTCCGTCACGCATCTCGCCACACTTTCCATATTTGCACTTTATCAAATTTTTATCAGATATTTTATTACTCGTTACATGTCGCTATAAATTTACAATCTCAATTTTACTCCTATGAATGTTAAATCGTCGAGTATGCTAGTACGATCGGAACAAAATAAATCAATTTTTAAAAAAGCAAACTTACGAAATAAGAAAAAGTTTGATTTTCGTTGGGTATGGACGTTTAAAATTCAATCGGCTTAAATTTCTTAAACGCAAGAAATTAGATAATCCGATATTGAGATAGTTTTTTTTATACGCACGTTTGTTATAAATTTTCTGAATGATTCCTCGTGCTTCTAAAAGAATCGTAGCTCTGGGTAAGCGCGGTCAATCTACAGTACGTGGGAATCGAAAAATAAATTCTAAAAAGTGCGAACGAGAGTACATCGTGTTGATTTCTGCAAGAAATTAAGTTGTGCTTTATTTTATATCAGTCTCGTCAATTAAGGCAGCAAATAGCAAAATTTTATAAATATAGCTAGTCTGCTTTTATATGTGAAATTCATTCTGGTGGACACACGGAGACGAGAGCTTGCTTACTGCAGTGTTCAAGTTGGATTTTACATAGATCCTTCAATGAAACGATAGTAATTCTGATTTGAACAAATGTAGATTTATTCTCCTATAATTTCAAGAAAATGCTTCTAATCAATTGCTTTTTATTGCAATTTTCTCCTATAATTTTGTATGCAAATTACAGATGACAACGGTACTCGATGGCAGCTATCAGCAGCTTGGGCGTCACGTCGGTGACGACGAGACCGGCGATGAGGATAGAGAGGAAACGCCGCAAGAGTCCGGGGTTATGATTCACGTTGTCCCCGAAGGTGGTAAAGCGCGATGGAATCACATCGAGGATCTCGATTCCTTTTTTACAAGGATGTATCACTATCATCAGAAGCACGGTTTTGCGTGCATGATGCTCCAAGAAATCTTCGAACTAGGACAATTCATATTCGTCGTCTTCTTCACAACGTTTCTCTTTCATTGCGTAGACTATGCGGTGCTTTTCAAGTTAGTATCAATCCTATAATGCTAACAATAAAAATATCTCATTGCGCAATGAGAGAAAAACAAAAAAAATCTACTTTTTTCTTTCAGAAATAAAGAAGTAGACAAAAATTCGCACAAAACTTCGATAAGCGACGCGATACTATCAACGAGCGATTCTATCGCTTCCATGGGTCTTATAACGTGGATATGCATACTCATAGCTGCGATATTTTGGATCTTTCGTTTCATCAAGGTTCTCTATCATCTCTCGCAATTTTGGGACATCAAGTCATTTTTCAATGTAGCACTGAAGATCGATGACAACGATCTTGATAATCTCACTTGGCACGAGGTTCAAAAACGTGTACGCGAAGTACAGAAGGAACAAGAGATGTGCATACACAAGCGCGAATTGTCCGAGCTCGATATTTATCACAGAATATTAAGATTCAAGAATTACCTCGTGGCTATGATCAACAAATCTCTTTTGCCGGTTAGACTCAAGATACCCATCGTTGGCGAAGTCATATTCATGACAAGAGGATTGAAGTATAACATAGAGTTATTATTATTTTGTGAGTATTTTGATATTTCTTAAAATTCATAATTTTCAAACTGAAATGTATTAATACGAATCAGCAATTACGGCGATTTAATGTTAATTTCATTTTATTTCCATGATCATCAGGGGGACCATGGTCACCGTTCGAAAACAATTGGCATCTTAAGGAGGATTATAAAAAATTAAACAGACGACAAGAACTCGCTCGTACATTGTCCAAACACATAATGTGGATTGGAATAGCTAATTTGATACTTTGCCCTCTGATACTATTATGGCAAATTTTACACTCATTTTTCAATTACGGAGAGGTGAGTGGCTCGTTGAAGATTTCACATTGATTTTGCGATCGAATCATCGAGATACGCGAATGATAATCTTTTTTTTTCTTTTTTTTTTTTTTTTCAACAGATAATCAAACGAGAACCGGGAACTTTGGGTTCGCGAACGTGGTCCTTATACGGACGTCTCTATCTTCGTCATTTCAACGAACTCGATCACGAGTTAAACGCGCGTTTAAATCGTGCCTATCGACCGGCATCGAAGTACATGAGTATTTTCACATCGCCGATAATGACGGTCGTTGCGAAAAACGTAGCTTTCGTAGCCGGAAGTATATTGGTCGTTTTATTATTGCTGACGATCTACGACGAGGATGTATTGACGGTCGAGCATGTACTGACGACTATGACGATACTCGGCGCAATGGTTGCTGGTGCACGTGCCTTCATACCCGATGAAAATCTCGTTTGGTGTCCGGAAACTTTACTTACCGCTGTACTGGCACACACGCATTATCGACCCGATAGTTGGAAGGGTCACGCTCATACGCAAACGACCAGAGCTCAAATGGCGCAATTGTTTCAATACAGAGCTGTTCATTTATTGGAGGAATTGTTATCACCGCTTTTAACACCCTTCATACTTTGTTTTCACATGAGACAAAGGGCTCTCGATATCGTCGACTTTTATAGAAATTTCACGATCGAGGTTACTGGTGTAGGCGATGTCTGTAGCTTCGCGCAGATGGACGTGCGACGACATGGCAATCCGATGTGGCAAACTCTGTCCGGAACTCCGATCGACGATCGTAGCACCGGATTCGATAACGCTTATGTCTCCGAGCAACAACAACAGCAACAACAACGAGATCTTCACGTACCAATGTCGAATCAGTATACACAGGCCGAGGATGGTAAAACCGAGTTGTCACTGGTACACTTTACCCTGACTAATCCTGAATGGAAACCACCGACACACGCAGAAACTTTTGTAACCGCGTTAAGAGAGAGAGCGATGAAAGAAGCGAACGCTATAACGGGTGATATGAATCCATTGTTGGCGAGCTTGAATAGTCTTTCTAGCTTAGGACCAGAGGTAAATTAATGACTTTGAATCTTTTTAATATAAAAAGTAGGAAGAAAATGCGAAAGAAAAGAGTGGAAAAAAATATAAATTGTTTTTTTCCTATTTATTTTAGTACAACGACATCGTAGCGAGTATCGTGCGCGGTACGATTATAAATCACGTGAGCGTACCGAGCATGAATTTTGCAAATCAAACTAGAATTTCGACTGCCTCGATTGGCGTCGATGATTCCGGAAGCGCAAGATCCGATGCTTATCCTCAGATCGTTCGACGTGGTCTGACTCGCGCCGAAGAACCGATGCACAACGAGCGTGGCTTGCTGTACGGTCTGCAACAGGGACTCTCCAATCAATCACTCGGTGCTTCCGTTTTCGGCTCGGGACACGCATTGTCCGCCGATCTTTCGGTACCCGTTGAACTCACGGCCGCCGATATGTCTCTATCTACATTGTACCTGCACGAGCTTCATCATAGACAAGTAAGTACAAAATTCTCTCCAAATTTCGATGCTCGAAAATGATACTTAAAAAAAAAAGAAGAAAAAGAAAACCTTGCGTTTTACAAATTTCCACAATACTACTGAATTATTTATTCCTCGTTCACGAAGCTTCCCTGGTGAGAAATACCTATTTGAATAAAGTTTTTAACCCGGTGAGACAAGTTTATCCTAGAAATATAATTTTTCCTTTTTTTTTTCGTTTTTACTGACACGTACGTAGGTAAGAAGACGAGGTTATCAAGAAATGGCAACGCGTAGTATATGGCAGAGAAGTCCGGTCCAAGAATTAGCCACCTTGCCGGAAGTGAGACAAGAACGAGCACCGTTGTTGCGGCATCAAGACTCGTCGATAAGAAACGCGCGAGAATCCTAGCAGCACCGAAACTTAACGCTTAGCTACAGGATAGCTAAATGGTGCAATGATGAACTATTCGAGTAATAAAGTATTTTTTTATCCATTTCACTGACTACGTTGAGTGCGTGATTTATTCAACGAGTCAAAGTGTTCGAACGATTAAACGCGGACTAGGCAGTGAGAGGAAAGGAAAAAAAAACAAAAACAACAAATTTTACACTTTTAATTCTCCGAGCACGATCGTAAGGTCGCTGTTGTTTTCAGATTGTGTTAAACACGTAGTGTACGTAATTTATATAGAAATTTTCTTTTCCTCTCGTTATCCGTTAACGATACGACGAAGAAGTCGATCCGTGTGTTGCGAAATAAATTATCCAAGGAAAATGATAAAACGAGGAAGAAAAAAAATCGAAAAAAAGGGGAGAAAAACATCAACGATTCAAGAGGGCCTAATCGTACGCATTAATGGCCCGTTTGAGAAGTTACGAAAAAAAAAGAAAAAAAGAAAAAAATAAAAAAACTAGTTTATATTTAGAATATAATTATGGAAAAACAAAGATCACGATCGCCTTGTGTTCTCGTACATTTATTTTTAATAGATCGTTACGAAAATTGAGCCGTTCGAAAAGCGACAAACTTTTCTAATCATTAAATTGTGTACAAAAAGAAAACAAACTGAACAAATTGCGCGTCTTGAACGTAAAACGAAGAGACTTTTTCTTAAACTCTTAAGCACGTTTCGATTATCATTATTTAGTAAAAGATCAATTACGTGACGGAACAAGCTTGCATCGTCGTAGGATAAAAAGAAACGTAGCTCTATCCGATGTGATGAATATTATTATTATTATTATTTGAATTAAACGCGATTTTTTCGCAGGAGCCACGGCGCGACATTGTATTAATGCTCCGATTAATCTAGTCATGCCTTTTTATCGCTGTATGCGAGGAGATCGTTTAATTTATCTTTTAAACGCAGCTGCCTGACAGAGAGACGAATAGGTAAGATTCAAAGACGCTCGACACTGATTCGTTTTGTTTCTTTTATTTCTTTTTTTAATTCTGTAAATACGATACGATTGTTTCATTTCTTCCATCACTGTTTCATTCACACACACTCAATACGCCGCGAATGTTTCGCAAACGCGCAATACACGATAAGGGAGGTGAAACTGAGAGAACATTGGAAGCGTATACATGAACGAATTTGCAGGTTTCCTTAGATTATAAGTTGAATAGGAGAGTGTTGAGAAAGAAAGAAGATATTATTTAACTTCTTTTTCACTGTGTGACACCTTTACGTTTCTACTCCTCGAGACCCACGTGTAGATATATATGTACACACACACACTGACTTCTATATTATAGCCGAATTTTCGACGGATTCATTAACACGATGTTTTTGTTCGGTTTACTCAGCAATTAATTAAGTAGCATATTATTCGAATAGCTATAATCGATGAAAGCGAAATAAGTTTTTTTTTCCTTTTTTTCCTCCATTTCTTCTTTGCCTAGATGCTTATATAATCGTCGAATGTCGTTCGAAACGATGAATTTTTCGATTTCGACGCTCTGACGAGATATGTTAATAGATAAAGGGTCACGTGTAATTTACCATTTTAATGCGATACGATAAGTTTCGTAACGAATGAAAAAGAAGAAAAACAAAAATGGAAATTTCCATCCGAAATTTCAATATAACGAATTTTCATGTATTATTGCAATTTTTAATTTACCTCTGCGTTCCTCTTTTTTTTTATTATTCTTATTATGGGCGCTCGAGACAAAAGATAAACGGTAGTGGAAAAAAAGAAGAGAAGCCGTAACTCGGATACGACGAAGAAGATCGACGTAACTATCGCAAAGGAATGGATGTGGAAGTGAAGGTAAAAGGAAACTCGGTGCAAAGGAAAGAAAATGAAACTTCTAACAAAGTGCCGGACGTATCGAAGTATAATTTACGATGCAATCGTAATCTCAGCGAGAAAATGACGAAGAAGGATTTCATCTATGATATTCGTCGACCGATTCCAACTGCCAAAAGGGTGAGCTATATTTTTTTTTACGGGAAATGTTTATGCAATTAAGAGAAAAAATAAGGAATTTCGAATAAAATTAAATTACGGCAAAATGTGAAAAAAGGTGAAAATAATTGAATTATCGGTAAACGTAAAGAATTCTTTTTCATTCGCGTGAAAAATAATTGATACGTAATAAAATGCAAAGCTAAAAATAATAGAGCATGGAAATAACTGAAAGTATAAAATTTTCTGTAAAATCGTAGAGACGATGATATATTTCCGTTTTGAAGATTTATATTACGCGTTTATTGCGGATGCACAATTGTTTTCTTTGGCAAAATCACTGACGCGGTATTTTAGCGAACATTCCGAGAAGTAACTATTTCGTCACGAATACGTTACACCAGACTTTCGTTATGCGATCGTCAAACGATCTATTTGCTGAAACGATCGAGAGCTAAAAAAATATAATAAATGCTATGATAATATAATATCTATAAATTGATTAAATTTATAGATCGAAGGACGGATAAATCGACCAATGGTTCTTTGGAAACAGCAACGACGAAGAGCACAACCAGTCATAACCGAATATTCGATCAAATCCCAGAAATCTTACAACTGTGGTCAAGGCGACGTGGTCATGGTGAAATATGAATTAATTTAGAAAATTTCGTTTATTGGTCAATATTCTCGATAAGAAATTGGACAGAAATATTCAATTTGGTTGATAGTTACCGATATATCGGACTCTACAGTTTGAATGCAACTTTTGCCACGAGGCGATAGCGACTCGTTCCTCCCTTTCCACTCATGTGAAATTCCACCGTCGAAATTACTGCAAAAAATGCTATTGGATTTTCAAGGAGGGTGAAACCATCGAGAAACATTTTCAGAGAACGCACGTATGTGAGCCAGGAATATACGGGAAATTCGTAAAAGAATACGACACCGGTAAGTGAACTTTTTTTAAAATTAGTGCTAACTCGTGAGAAATTGGAATTTAATTATTTTCGGATATAAATTTAAAAAAAATTGCTATATTCGTATCATTGCCAATACTCGTGCATGATCATTCTCTCCTACTGCTGATTGACTGTCAGACGGATCGCAGTACAGACTGATTAAACAATTTTTAATAAATGAAAAAAAAATGAACGATTAAGTTTGCATTTCAGAATAATACGCGAATTTTTACTGAATCGTTTCACTTGTCGATCCAATCAAGGACTTTGCAGTAATTTATATTTATGAAAATCGTCTATAAAAGTATATAAACATCGCGTTTTCTACAAAAAAAAATTATAATCGTGAAAATAAATGGGATGGCTCGCTTTAAAAAAATCTTCCCATTGCCAAAAATCAAAAGCAGATTTCATTATTATAAAAAAAATATATTTCAACAAAATTCTTCGTCACATATTTGAAAATAATCTCTCAAATAAATTTGTGGATCGCTAGTATTGATACGATAGTAAATTAGAATTTTTTCGTGGGCGTATAACAAAGTGAAGGTGTGAAAAAATTAGAAATACAAAATTAAACGTATATTTGTGGAATGATGAGCAAATTTCTTGAGAACCTCCCTTTCTCGTGATGACTAGACATGGAGCATTATCAAATGCTTGGCGTGTCTCGTGCTCGATCTTTGAATTCGTTCTTCAACTCGGGAGCGACCGTATTCATCACGTCGTTCACTTCGACGGTAGAATTTATGTATATAAGCTCCTGCGCTCTCAGACTTAGATCATGCGCCAATAATTTAATATTCTGGAAAATAGAAAACACGATTTATAGAAAAATTATTGCTTTATTATAATAGAAACAATTTCAATAAATAAAAACTGTTTTACTTGGGATAAAATATTTGCGTTTTTTAAAGCGTCGTTATCGTAGCTACGAAAGTTGACTTATAAAAATTAATTCAAAGACATCCTCGCGTTCTTCATGACAATTTTTCCAACATATCGATCCTAAATTAAAATCTGTTTAGGAGGTACAAAGTTACGAAGGAAAAATGAGATTTCTCTCTTTTTTTCATCGGTTTTTCAAAGACGCCAAAATTTCGGAAATTTCTCAATGTCGTAACGTTGAATAAATTTATATTTGATTAAGGACTTATTGAATACTTGCGCGAAGATCTGGAGAATGGGGTTTTTACAGCAGTCGTGACGTTTTGAAAATCGTAACATTTTAATCCGAAGGTTTATCGATAAAATTGATAAAATTTCAAAACGGAAAAGCTCATTAAAAATCTGACGTCTCTCTGGTCAGTAGATAGAATTATATCTTCTCGTTTCCGGTAGCGAGGATAAAACGAACGAGCGAGTGAGAGAAAAGAAGGGAAAGATGGAACTTGAGCCGCTTACCTTGGCTACAGTAACGTCGATCCGCTTCAGGTTCTTAAAGTCGAGGATCACGTTGCTCAGACTCTCCTCGGAAAGGCTCATTATGTTTGCACGAAGATTCTCCGCGGCAGGAAATGAGAGTGCCTCTTCCGGCGTGACGTGCACCACGCTTCGTTCTTCGATCTTTTTTTGTTTGTTTTATATCAAACCAACAAAACAATCACCGATTAATCGCTGTTTACTTAATTTCCATGAAATTGGGTCAACCTATTGGATCGTCTAATTTTATTACGAATTGGGTCAAACTATTGGATCGTCTTTTTTTATTTGCGATTATAACTTTTCCATATATTTCCTTCTAGAAATTATATTAATAATTGAAACATCTAACGATGAAAAATAAAACAGTTTTCTTCAATTGTTTTTTTAGTCGCCCGAGCAATTATTTCATTTACGCTTTGCCTGGACGATCGAGTTGACCTGCTTTTTTTTTAAATTAGTTTCTCCTTCGATCGAGGCAACAAATATTTCGAATAAAAAAAAGGATCGGCGAAAATTGAAGGCGAAATATTATTGAACGGTTTAATCCAGTGGAAAATAGAGGCGATCGTGGAATACTGATAACGGAATACACGTTGAGATGTTCCAAAAACCATTTTTTTAGAATAACGTGGTCATCGAAATTTTTCCATCTTGTCCCAAAAAATCAATTCGTAAATCCAGGAATTTTTATTCTTTTTTCTCATAAAAATTCAAATTTTTGAAAAATATTAGAGAATTTGAAATTTCCGGGAATTCGTACTTCGTGAAATCCCTCGGTGTATTTTGACCAGATAGTCATGAATTGCAAAAAAATCTCCATGAGAAAATCAAGTAAAAATTGCTTTTTTGAGCACGTATGTATCGATATATATATCGAATAAAATATATATATATATATTTTTAAAAAATATGTATATTTTTTTTTCCTGGAACCCTTCGATTCGTGTGCATACATAATGACGAGGTTGATCGAACGTGAAACGCGATATGGTATGTAATACATCGATGACGTGTATATCTATCCACCCTTATAAGCCGATCATCCCATACCTCGTAGAGTTATGCTCGGTATGCCTTCGTCATATCGAACAACTTTGCGGCAAGATTAGGAAGAAAACTTCTCGATGTACCACGCGCTGGTCGAGAGAGAGAGAGAGAGAGAGAGAGAGAGATCTCTCTCAAAACCGGATTATCGATTTAATATCTCCCGATCGATAATTTCATTTTATCGTTTCATATCAAGCCTTCGTTACGTATATTTTCCAATAAAAAATTTCATCTCGTACCACTTTAACGACGATGCTGACCGATGGCCTCGCCGAGAAGTACAGCAGTGCAGCTAGATTAAGTCCAATACCGATAAAAATACCGATTTCCAGGCCCAGAAATACGCAAGTCACGAGGGTCACCAGCATTATGAAGAAATCCAATTCTTTGAACAAAATTCACACAAATATCATTATTATCAAAGACTCGCGAGGTGAATATTTTAAAAATACGCAGTTTATAATTTTGATTTTGAAAAAAACGTTGTTATTAATGTGTATCTTTTGTCTATCGTGAGAAATAAAATTTGTGTCTATCTGAAATATAATTCCGGCTATGTTTTTGTCCTAATAATCAATTATTTTTATTTTCGTGCAATTTTTTCCAACCGTTAAGGTTATTGATCTGGATCAACGATCCTGAGTGACGGTAGCTTTTTTTCCTCTTAACTATCTGTGTCTCGCAATCGGTAGAACAAATATTATTATCATAATCTCGCGAACGTCAAATAATGCAATCAGTGAATAAAAAAAAAGAAACATCTTACTCTTCGCGCGCCATAGCAGATTATATGTCGTAAAATCCAGCATGTAGTACATAGCGCATATTATGACACCGGCCAAGGTTGCCTTCGGTATAAACTTGAAAGTAGACGTCAGCAGACCCGCAGCAAGTAAAACGAGACCACCTGTAAAATGTGCGATTTGATCATTTGTTTTCTATCGTCGAAAGCACGTGCGTGATTTTCCCTAACGATAATTTCGTTTTCGATAGACTGAACAGAGCGAAGAAAACAAAAAAAGAATGAAAATAATCATTTCCATCGAGCGACGTGCAATTTTTTGTCGCCATTTTATAATTAAAATCGAGCTACGTTGAAACGTTATTCGATCATGAAAATTGTTAATTAGAAATCTGAAAATTAATTTTGATATTTAAGTCGATCCAATTAAAAAAAGAAAATAATTTAATCGATTGGAAATCAATGCTATCATATCGTTGGATTCAATATAAACGTAGAATTTCCGCGAAATCATAAAAACTTAATCGAATTTTACAGATCGAGAGTCATTCGTATATTTTTTACCGGTAAAAATTCCGCCCAAGGGCGATCTCACTCCGGACGCATGATTAACCGCAGTCCTGGTGAATGATCCCGTCACTGGCATCGACCTCACGAATGAACCGAGAATATTGCATATGCCCAATGCGAGCATTTCCTGTGTCGCGTCCAGAGATTTGCCCATGGCTTGAATGATGAAAAAACAAAAAGATAAATAACCTGCGGCGAAAGGAAATAACGATTTGTCGAAGCGATAACTGTCGTCGTTCCGTCTATTGTATTTCGGGAATTCAAATGAAATTTCAATCGAACCGGAAGTTGAGCTAGCGGAGACTGGAACTTGAATCATGCTGTCGATTGTAGAAACCGGAAGTTTCGAATTCCTTCCTTGACCTAACCCAATCCGATGATATCGTTCAACCCCTAAATTCTCGCATACGTTAGTGGGGTGGTGGCAAAAGCTGCCGCTACCGCCACCACTCCTGGGACTTCCTGTGCCCTGGGGAGATCTCGCAGCCTCTGCATAAAAATTCTACTCGGATGGATATACGCGTAAGGGCTGACTCTAACTCTCTCTCTCACACACACACAGACACAAACACACATGCACCCGGACACTATATATTCAGGAAGAACCGACACGCTGGTTTATTACTCATCGTTGAAAAATTCGGTTTTCGTGAGGTGAAAGTTGGAAGCTTTTGCTGGAGGGAATAGCCCAAAGTACTACCGTTGGGCGCTTACTACCCGACTTTCGACTCACGTACGTTTTCAAATGTATATATGTAGATATGTTTGCGCGTGTTTGCGTCTATGTGAAGTTTATAAATTAGAAACTTATAACCGTGTCCGATAGTTCATAATTCTGTCTGTAGAATTTCTTTATAGTATTCAAAGTGAAAAGACCCTCACAGTGGCAGTCTGTAACGTAAAGTTGAATTGGGTCGCGAACAATCGAAGTGCTGGTGCTAAAAAAATTCAATTTTTCATTTTTGGGATAAAGGCGAGTTAAGGGGTTGATCGTGCTTTGCATTCTCGCAGTTTGACACTTTTTCAAAATAAAAATGGAAGTGAAGAATTTGTATAAATTGGTGTAAATAAAATTTTGAAAAATCTTTAGTAATTCACAGGTCTTTTTAATTTTTTTTTGTAGAATTAATATGAGAAACTGTCAATGTTATAAAATAATTTAGTGAGTAATGGGAAATAAAAAAAAATAGAGGGATGAATAGAGAACCCTTCGTGACTTACCGAAAGCTTTGGCAATCGCGATGTGCTCGATCGTCGAGATTATTGGCATCGTTACAAGTAAAGTTCCCATGGCCTTCGTCATGTCAAGGAAATTATAAGTCTCGTTTTTGAAAGTTGTAGAAAATGGCGGTGGTGCGAAAGGCGGAAGTCCTTGACCCATCGCCCCTTTACAAATAATTGCAAGAGAACCATCAAGCAAAAATCAAATTATATCTAATTAACAATTTTTTTATATTAACGAATCAAATTTTGAAATAGTCAAAGATATTTTTAAATTGTAAAATGAAAATTTGTCTTTTTTCTCATTCAGGCTTAGAATAGTGAAAATTATAAGGGTTAGTCTTTTTACCTGTTAGTTTGAAGGGTTCCATGCCGTTTACGTAAAATATGTAAGCGATAACAGCACCTGTGATAACTACCATAGCGTTTCGCGCGAGAACGAGTAACCAGCCGACTTTTTGCAACGGCGTGCCCGTTCTCCTTCCCGGCAAATTCTTTATTATCAGAAAATTAGTTTTAATATTTGCGAAAAAATAATTACAACGTTGCGATTACACTTCGATTATTATGAAACGTCTCACTATCATTTTTTGGCGATAGAAAAGTGTGCAAAATTTACTTTGAACTTCGAATAAAAATATCGGAAATAATTACCTTCAGGAGAACTAGTATAACCAGAGTGCAGAGGCCGAGTAAAGTATCCCAGGGGTTGATTTTTTCAAGATTGGAGAATATCGCTATAATTGCATCAAGAAAATCTTCGGCCCTGCCAGGTATGCCCAAAAGAGATTTGAACTGTGACGCGGCAATGTTGATTGCCGCCGCCGACGTGAATCCCGTGATTACAGGCAAAGATATAAAATCCAATAAGAAACCTGTAATAATCAATAAACGCAACGCAACTGATGAAAATTATAGACTTAGTTTTAGTCTTTCAGAGAAAAATTTTCTTTGGCTAAATTACAGAAAACGAAGAGGATATTTAGGGTGATTTTTGTTTTATGTTCAGAGAATTTCTTTCACTAAGGCAATATTACAGGAAATGAAAAGAATTTTGATTATAATTTTTTTTTCTATGAAATAACACCTCTCTTTATAAGAAAGTAAAAATAACGAGGGTAGAAATTTTCAAATGCAAATTGCAAAAATGTATTGCGCCGGGTTATTTTTCGGCATTATTTTTAATTTGGTGAGAATTTGTGGAAGATACTGACCTAGATGAAAAATGCCGAGAATCGTGATGATACAGCCTTTGAGGAAGCAAATGAGAATTGCCATATCCGCGCCGTATTTTAAAACGAGAGGCTGGACCATAAGCGCCATTATAGCCGTTGGTCCGATCGTTATGTTTTTGCACGAGCCGAACAGTATGTAGATGAAGGATGACATAAATGCAGCGTACAAGCCATACTGAAATTTTTGTCAATCTGTATCATTATTCGAAAGCAACAAATAAAATTAATCATTCATTCCTATTCACAATGAGAGAATAATAAAAACTAATGATTATTAAAGTCTAAATGTATAATGATAATATTATAACATTAATATATTCAAATACCACGAATATTTCAATTGTCGTTATTGCTATTTCTTATTTCGTTGATTATTATACAATAATTGAATATAAAACCAATAATATTTTTAATATAATAAACTTGAATTTAATGTATGCTTATTTTTACCTAAATTTTTAATTCCATTAAATTCATTCCGACCATTAGTCGTATTATGACATTATGACATTATAAAATTACTAATTTGTCAAATTGATTTAAAGGCAATAAAAATGAAAATAAAATAAAATGAGTACATATTTCTTTCAAGTTGGACTGCCTAAATACGTTTTTATCAGCGAATCGAATTTATCATTGATAAAAGATCGGTTAGTTCGCCGAAATATAAAGTGTGGGCATTATTGTGATTATGAAAGTCCGAATTGTCTTTGATCGAAAAGGGAGTGAGCACATGGTCGAGCGACGAGGCTTGGTGTTTCGTAGTCTCACCAGCACGCTTGCTCCTATCGATCGTCCAATTTCAATACAGAATTCGTTTAATTTAGTCCGTCGGACGAGTTACCTCGGGATTAAGACCGGCGACAACGCCATAAGCTATTCCTTGCGGGATGGCTGTCAGTCCAACCGTGATACCCGCTAAAATATCTTGGAGTATCCATGATTTTTTGTACTGTGGCAGCCAATTTATTATTGGCAAACGTCGTTTGACGTAATCGATTGCGGAAATACCGGTCCTCACTGAAAAATGATTGAAAACACACACATTAATTCATCTTATCGATTTTGCAAATTTAAATAGACACATTATTACTGATTATATTGATAATAATAATTATTATAGCGATACAAATATGCATTCACACACACACACACACACCAAATCTAATTTGTCGATGACAATATTTTGTTATTGACGAAAAATTGAACGACATCATCGTATCAAATTTTGGTACGATTAAAAATGATTATGGGACGAATCATTGTCTCTTCGGTCACCTATCCAGTTTCAATTTAAAATAACGATCGAATCTCTTTGTAAATTAAATAAATTACTCACTTTTGGTCATATTGAAGATAATTTCTCAAACAATAATAATAAAACTTTATTGATTATGGAAATACTTGATTATTTGATAAATGATCTTATTATCGCAATCCTCACGTAGCACCGAGTATGCGATTTAATTAAAAATAAAATCTAACGAGAGTAATAAGATCTTTCAAATTATCTACGCCGAAAGATCGTCACGACGTTCGCGAGTAGAGAATGAAAAAATCATTAAACACTAACCGTCCGAGCATATCGACGTCGTTTCATCGAATAGCCCGAAACGAGACTGAGCGTCTCTCGATTCGTCGCGCGTCCTTATTCCTTGTCGATCGCGTTATCGGAACGAAACTCTGGCTATCGTTCATCGTGATCTGACTGTTGAATAATCAGCGAAACCATTCCATAAAAGTGGTACTGATTGTCAACCGTGCCAACAATTTGTATATCTCATTTTTCTCCGTAACGCGCTTTTCTACCTTTATTTGGTAATTTTTCATTAAATCTATCCCAAGGTGAACTCGTTAATCCTTTTATTATGTTTCTTTTTGCCAACGCGTACAAAAATTTCCTCGGGCCTCGACGACATTCGCTTCGAGGCGTTCAAAGACAATAAACTTCGCATTATTCCATTCTCCTTCGTTACACACATTCTTCGCATATGCGTATTTAAATAGACGAAGAAAAAAACAATTAATTACACGCGAATAAACTCTTATCATTGTCACGAGTGAATCGCGTTCCGTGACAAGTTTTCTCTATAAATACAGACGCGCTATTATTATTATTGTTATTATTATTATTACAGCTCACGAGTTCATAAAAAAATCTCTGTTATCAATTAATTTGTTAATTCGTTATTTAAATAAATTAATTGATAACAGAGAATGTTTTAAAAATAATATCAAAAGCCATTGTAATTGATTTTAATTTATTTTGTTTCGATATTTTGTAAAAAACGATGGAAAGACGTGTTAAAAAAAAGTGTGAAAAAACGCCAAGGGGTGTTCAATTCGACACGCGAATTGGCGAGAAAAAGGAAATTTTTAGGAGATATTTTTACCTCGCGATCTAAAATTCCTCCAAGGAAACGTCTCCACAGAATCACGGCATCTGTATAAGCCGGTGTAAAACTCGGCAAACTTATATTCTTGTATACGCCGCGGGTGCTGGTACGAGACGGAAAAGCTTCGCGGATTTATCTCGTGCGCGTGACGAATGCCCGGATTCTCGTATCTTCGGTGAGCATAAATTTCTTTAAACTCTCGCGCTACCCCGAGATCCGACGCGTTTCGGACGATGAATAAATATAGATGGAAGTGCGTGATTGATCGGACGTCCAATCTTTTCTTCATTTTATTGTTCATCTTGATAACATTGTTTTCGACGTTTTCAACAAATATTTCCGGGTAGGCGTAAAATACGTTTTTCGCCACAGGGCGTTTATCGCTTCATCGGGTTTTTATTGGAAATTGATTATTATTAAATTCGATGATAAATACCGATTGGTGTGAAATAATCAAACAAAAAGATATGTCAATTTGTGATAATGTTTTCTGTCGACAAGATCCGTACTCGATTAACGAATTCGTGGGATTTATGTAACGACATAATAATTAAAGAAAGGTTGGATGAGTTGTCCACACTTAGAGGATTAACATCGCGATTTTAATCAGTGCCAAACAATTCGGCGATTATGTAATCGAATCAAAGAGTGGATCACGTAAGGGGTCTGATCAGTATCTAAAAGTTATCTACTTATCGTTACATAATTGGTCGATAATTACATAATACGATTGTTTTGATAACGATTTCAATGGAAATGTTTTGGATACTTGGAGAATGTTTTTCTACCAAACATAGTTTTCCTCAAAAATACTTTTATTTTCAAATTTCTAGGCTTAATCGATATTCAATTCATGAAACAATTATAAATATTCATAAATGATTGTATAACTAGATTAGTTAGTTAATTATTTGATAGTTGAATTAATTGAATCGATCGATGAATTAATTAATTAGATGTGAATAATTAATTTTAATCGTAAAAGAAAAAAAGCACATCAAAAAGTGTAATTATCGAACTCGTTATCATTTCCATTCGTATATTCGTCGACATTTTTTTACGGTATGCATGCGTGTTCTCCCGGTTTAAAATTATTTCATCGTATCTCGAGGTAGAACGAAAAAGGGTTGAATCACTATGCGTCCCGTGCGTACAAAAGGGGGAGCTTCGATAAGGGATATTTTCTCCCGGCGCGAGGTGATAAGGAGTGGGGTATAAAAAGCGCCTGCGCGGGCTAAACTTTCGACTCCGAAATAGAATAAGGGAGAGCGCGCTTCTCGAGCCCGTCAGTGCCGCGCGAGACGGCGACGACCTGACGCGTTCTTTGTGCTGTCTGGGATCTCGTTTAACATGCGTAAAAAATAGCTACGAGAAAGAAAAATCGTAAATACAGCAAAACAAAAATCAAGGATAAATTACAAATTATTTATAAAGTTAATAGAAAAAGAGATAGAAAGATCGAAAAAATTACAATTGTTGTTTAAAATGTTTAAACGATCTCTCGATCGATGTAATTTGGTTAATATTTGCATTAATCACTTAAAATTATCGATGCCATTAATAAGGGTTGTTAACGATAATAATAATTTAATAATTTTGAACGAAAGGGTGATTTTTTTTAGACAATATTATTCTTGCTATTATTATTATTCTTATGGGCTGTAAAAAAAAATTATCAAATGGTCAACCGAGCTCGCTTTTACGAGAGTCATTAAGGGTGCAATATAGCTCGAGGTTTGATACGAAAAAAAGCATGATGCACAAGAAACGCAGTTAGAGATGTTTATCTGTAAAACAGGTCGGAGTGCTAAAATTTATTTCCTAATGAAAATTCGAGCACAGACAAATACGACGTATACATACAAGTACATCGTACAGGCGGACCCTGATCCTTTTACGGAAAATTGCGGCGTCGCAGGAGTTTTACGACGCGACGCTTCTCGACCGCGACGAAAAATCGTAAACTCTACCAACTCCGAGGATTTCGCGAGTTGGGAATAAACACGAGCAATGATGAGGTCGGGCCGGTTAATAGTTGGATTCGATTACACAAAATTAACTCGAAAGTAAATTGAACGAGAGAAATTTAACGAAAGATAAAGATTTTTGCGGATTAGAATTTTCCTCGCGAATTGTAAACTAGCCACCTTGGCTCATCGGGAAAAATATCTTTAAATTTAGTAGATAAAAAAAAGAAGAATAAATAAACGATCGGTTATAAAATTATATGAGAAAATGATAAAAAAATGTCTCGTCGTTCGTTAATCGCAACTTCCAACAATACAAGAAATTGTCGAGCCAACTTTTTAACTCTCGAGCGGATGATAAAATTCGGAAGAGAAAAATCCACGTCCGAAAACATCCATTTGAACGGAATCGCTTACGTTGTCGTGATACCGGCGAAACTTTTCATGCGGAAAGAAAAATACGCTCGAAAGTTTCATTCTCCCCGGAGCCCGCGAAGATAAGGGATGGAAATTCGGGAGTTTTCAATTTCACCGAGTACTTCTACATTCCTCGAATTCATTCGCTCGCCGGCCGTCGAACGATTCTGATCTCGTGATCGACGATTTTAATACTCGATGAACGAAAAAAGAAAGAAAATAAAGAAATCTCACCCTTAACATCGACACGGTGGAACCGCGACATTTATCATAATGACGCGATAAATGAAACGTGACATTTGGGTAAGGGGAAAAAGGTCGAAATTGCCCGACGATATCTCTCGATTGTGGTACACATTACGACGAATGTGGAGAAAAAATGGCGCGTTTCTCATCTCGTTTGATCTCGCTTAGCGAACGCTTGACCGGAACGATGCGGGGGTGATTCATGCGAGAGGGAACGACACACCAGAACGGACCCGTCGCGTGAGAAGGAGAACGAGATAGAGATAGAGAGAGAGAGAGAGAGAGAGAGAGAGAGAGAGAGAGAGAGAGAGGGAGAAATGGAGAGCTTGCGATTCCGCGGAAGACAAATTGAGTCAATTCCGTGATGGGTTGCGGAGGGAGAATTCAGGACAAGAGATGCAGGGAGAGTGAGGGAGAGAGAGGAAGAAAGAGACGGAGTGAGGTTCTAAGCGTCACGATGGCAAGATCAGCAAATACATCGTACGATCTCGGCGAGTGAAGCTTTAAAGAGAAATAGCGTACACGATTACACTTACGTCATTGTGCGTCAACGAACAAGTAAAAGTGTAACAGGATCTATTTTATCCTCGCTTGCACGTGTACGTTCTGTCTCTCTCTCTCTCTCTCTTTCTCTCTCTCTCCCTCTCTCTATCTATCCCTCTCTTTATCTCTCTGCATCTATCTTTCCCGCAAAAACGACGAGGGAAGATAAAACGCGGTTGGGGGTCGGAGGGGAGCTTTTTTATTCAACGTCTTATACGTCGACGGGTAAAGCGTGCCACGGTGACGCGATTGCTTAGATGATCGTCGGCTCGTACGTATATGCCTCGTGACATCGTCAGTTTTCTAACAGTGCGCAGGGTGAAATATCGACGATCGGCATAATAAAAAAAAGATCCAAAAAATTGAAGAATAATAAAAATTGTAAATACGCTCAATACTCGAGATGGAAAAAGTGAACGTTCATTCGATATAAATTATTCGATGCGTTGTCTTATTTACACACATATATATATATATGTATATGAGCTTGAAAAGAAAGATTTCAATGTATAGATAAAGTGAAGTGAAGCGAGAAACGGATAAAATATGAACAATAGTGCTGACGCGGTGTAACGGTAGTGCAAGTGCATGAAATACGGATCGTCGATCTTTGATCGCTTCGACGTGTACAATTTCTCATTCTCGCTCTATCGTGAAACACCGGAAAATTGCTGTTCGACAAATCGCAATAAACCCGTTTTTCCGATGTGAGAAAACGTTCCGGGAGAACTTGGCTTCGTATCGAGAGAAAGGGAGACGGAGCGACGATGCACCACGTCCACGACTCGCTTTTTCCATCGTTCAACGCTGCGAAACTTCACGGACATTACAAGGTGGGAAATTATTTTTACAAATGTCGTTTTATCGTTCGGGACGATGAGTTTATTTTCATGTATTTTATTTTTAACTTTATAAATTGATCAATTATCGTCCAATCAATTTATTCGAGAATCTAACATTTGTTTTATTATACAATGGTGGAGCCTATTGTTTTTTTTATTATTTCGTTATTGGAGTCGTGCAATACGGAAAAGGGTCAAAATATTTGAAAATATTTTTGACTCGCGCGTTTTTGCGCGAGAGCGAAGCGCCGTGATAGCGCGAATAATTTATGGGTAAGGTATTTTGACGGTCAATCGCGATAACGAATTGAAAATTACCGAAAACGTTTGCAGTTAGACGCGTGTTTCGACGAAACTCAAAATGATCGTCGAGGGCGTGTAATTTACGCGGAAATAGTCGAAATAGTTCGATTATTCGGTCGGTACCGGTACGGAGAACCTATATGAATGTGAACGTGAAAATATCCCTTTACCCTCTATAAATCGATGGGTACAACGGATCAAATTTCATCGCCGCGATAAATTGACTATGCGTGCAATTTTAGTTGCGAGAATCGTTTATTGGTTGGGTCATGAAATTGTTCGATTCGGAAAATCAACCGCTTTTTCTCCGTATCGCATTCAACCGTAAATTCGGGGAATTGAAAATGGCATTTTCCCGAAATCGGAAAATTTGTTATAGTCGATATTGATATTTCAATGTAATATCCAACAAAAGTCTTGAAATTTTACGCAACTTCTATTCGTATGATCGTTTCGAGTTTTCAAGATATGACACAGTACTCTGACCTTGATTGTGAGAATTGCTAAAAATCATTTTAGATCAGTAAAATCAGCAGCAATTTTCTCTACAGTCTTTATCAACGATTGTTGATTATTTAATTACTTTTCATTATATAAGTCGACCGAGATTTTTTAATTCTGATTTTTTCGAAGCAAGATAACTTTGGTTGTTGCTGAACCATTAAAGTCTCCTCAAAAAGCTCCATACCCTTTAAAACCAAGGTGTGTTTCACAATCGCGTGATGCAGGAGTCAGGAATAATGATTGCCACATAATATAGCGTGTGTATGGGCTCATTATCGATCTATCAAGCAAATAACCCATTATATCTATATCTGTATAAATCATATAAAAATTCATATCAGCATTTTCTTTTTCGAACCGTAGGCACATGACTCGTAAACGAATTTATGACATGGAAAGGGATAAAGTGGGTCAAATATAAAAATGCAAGACTCACTTCGAATTTGCAAGATAAGACCATTTATTTTAATGCATCTCATCCAAGGGCCGATGGGGTACATTTTTTCCGTTTTTCCGTTCACAACGGAGATTATTTGTCAGCATTAGTCGTCAGTGGGTCGTGATTTTCATTCCCTCGCGAACGGGGCGAACTGTGTACGAAGGGACCACGGACGGTTATGAGTAACGTGCAAGTGTCTATTCTGGCTCCCGCCAGTCATGATAATCTGTTCAGGATTACCCGATATACGAACACCAGGATGTTTCGTTCACTCTATTATTTCCGAGTTGTCATAGAAGAAGCTTTGTTTTCGTGATTTCTTTTTCGTCCTTTCGATTTGTTTGTACAATTTTTAATGCTAGTTATTTTTTAGCTATTAACATTTAGGTCCAAATCGAATGGTTTATGAAATATTTTTAGGTATTGAATTCAAATCAAACTGACAAAGCATTAAACAAATTTACTATTGTAAAATTTCGTCTGTTTATTTGACTAAAAGTTGAATTATGTCTATGTAAAAAACACAAAAATGCGAATGTCATTCTTGAAAATCTTAATTTTATGCGCCTGACCGGATGTGAACGATATGACGTAACTCTCGTACGCTCTCGTACACATTTCTGGTACTCGGAGAATTACAGTGATAGTGTCACGGGATACGATTTATCAAGGATCGTTGGACGTTTGCTCTAGCAAGTATTATGAATTTCGAAACAGTCACTCGGGTGGAAGAATCGCTTTGAAAATACGAAGCGAGGAGAATGGGTCGTTGCTAGAGTTCCAACCATACCCTCTGGTCCTTAAAGTCGTTTCGTCGTTGCGCAGCAAGAGTTGTCGATGCCACGAAAGACTTTACGGGACGAGACCGACAGTAGGTTGCAACCCCTACCCGTACCTTGACAACACTTTATCATATTTCGCTCTCGGGTATTCGGTTTCAAGCGTGACAACGCTTTTATTGCAATTTTACAAAATTGTCATTCTCATTAAGAAAGTTCAATTTCATGAGAACAATTCTATTGACTCAGTTACATTTCTTTCAGTCTGTTAAAATAACTTCGTACGATACACACGTCACGATTCAAATATTTATTTGCGCAAAATTTATTTTTAATATTTGTATAATATTTATTTTTCGAAACTTATCATTCTGTTCTATTTTTGCTACGAGATTATCTGGAAAATATTATTTGCAATTTCAATCTGCACTTATATATTTGATGGATCGTGTAAATACGAATAGTGGAATGTGAAATTATCAATTATTTCTGAGAAAAATAATGCTTGTAAAATTGTTCTATCTTGTCCACGTAAATTGAAATTTAATCTATCTGGTCACGAGCAAGGGACCCGATGTACGAGAAATTTTGTTTGAATTTGAATTTTTCATTCGCTTTACCGTTTATCGCAGGTGCGTCCGAGTTTGAATCCAGCGCAATTACATTTTATCCGAACCGTACAATCTTTTAATTTTTATCTGCGCGTGACACTGTCCTCCCCGGTATGGTCCAGTCTTTCTAGCAAGTAGGACACTCAAAGACAAATGTAAACAAAACTTCTCTGCATTATTTCAATTGAATAATTGTTAAATTAAAAATATTTTCATTTTCAAAATCGCTCGTGAGTAAATCAGAAAAAAGTCTATAGGGCAAATGACATACCGAAACATTCCATATCGCTTGTGGAGAAGAGAAGAAAGTGATCTTTCGTTATCTCCAAGTATCGCCTCGCCGATTGACTGTTTAAAAAATTTCGTAGTCACTTTATTCCAGTCGTTTGCTCTCTTGTAGTGCATCCTTTACATTCCTGGAGTAATAAATAAATGCACTGTCGATTATCTCGCAAAAACTTTTGAGTATTTTTCACCGTCCGTTTATTATTTTGTTTATTATTCCTTATTATTTTTTATCATTGCGTTCTTTTTTGAAAAATAGTTTTTAGTGAGAATGTCCAATGTCAGTTTACTCCACTAATAAATAATCGCGATTTATTGAAAAAAAATAACAATTTCTTTTCAATATATTTTTTATTATCAATTTCGGACAATTTTATGTCAAATGGAGTAAAAAGAACCGTATTTCACCGGATTCGTCATCCACTGTACTCAGGAACCACTTTTGATGTCCCGGGGACAAATAAAATCCTCGTCCCTTACTTTTACACTTTCTTCGTATCTATTCGATCCCAATACACGCCACTCTACGTGATGTCACTTTTTCCCCGAGACTTATCGACGTATATTTTATTAGCTATATATCCTTCGATATATATATATATATATATATATATCCTTGGCAATACAAATTCAAGTACATCAGGGACACTCAGCGAATCGTTCAATTTTTATGGTCGAATATTTCTATGTCTGTGTATTTTCTCTGCAGGCATATAATTCGCATTTTATTTTTTATGCCTCTGTATATATCATTGGGATTTTACCCAGACGTAGTAAAATGGACGTGAATGAACGACGCGTAAGCATATATACATATACGTACATCCTTGCTTAAGGACACCTTGCGTGGATTCGTAAAAGAGAAGCAATAAAAGAGTGGAAATTCTCGGTATCATTACCCATTTCACTGTAATACGACGCCAAAAAAAGATATTGAATTTGAAGCTATAATTTCGTACTATCTAGAAATACAATTATAGCGTATCGAGAGCAAGGTCCCTTTATCTATCCCAAGCCCAAGATTACATGTATCAAATATCGTTTCTATCATTGATAAATTTGAATTCATCGAAATAATCTTCATCCCACAATTCTCCATATACAGTGAAATGTTATTCTCCAAACTTATCTGGTCAGCGATAATTCATCACTATCTAGAAAACTCTGATTACTTTACTAAAAAGCTTTACCACATTAAAAGATACACAATTTTTTATCATCTTGTCGTAACACTTTTTGTCGTATGATTAAAATAAATATTTGAATTCTGTACACGACGAAGTATCCCGCGCATGCACGATTCTTCGAAAACCGATCTTCATATAGTTATTAATATATTCATTAATAAACACGCAAGGACATATAATTATATATATAACATATATATTTATATATACATGTATATATAAATATATATATATATATACACAACACCCCTGACACAATAACACGCGAATCTCTGTCGAGACACAATGCGGAAAAGCGTCGTATACGACATCAAAGATACGCACGGTGGCCGCTAGGATCGCTGGTGGCGGTTACGGAGAGTTCATGCTCGTGTCTCGCCCGTCTGTCCACTACGGAATTTTTCTACTGATGCAGAACTCTTTCTCTCTCTCTCTCCTCGCCTGCTTTACTAGCAGAGTGCTTGTCGTCGCAACGTTACGGCGTGTATAACCTCTCGTGTGTAGCCACAATGGTCGCGGTCCCGTATACACGTGTACGATCGTGCATGCACAGCGGAGAACCGACGTTGTATAATGTGGGAGAGTATTACTACTACTAACGGGTGTTAGAATCTCTCGGCACGAGCGGTGTTATACCGTCCGTTACGTCAAGTTACAGCGCTGTGGTTCTTATCCGGCATAGCCAGATAGATACGCGTGTATGCGTTTACACGTATGTGTATATGATACGTGGACGTGTAGCGTCCGCTTTCGCGGAGTTGAATCTCGATCAGACAGCAGATCCGAGTCAGCGTTCCAGTGTTCACCAGCTACTATACCATACTACTGTTGCATTCAAAATTCTCGGATATTAATCCTCTCAATCCCTTCTTTCAAAATCATTTTAATTCATTCAATATTTATAATTCAGATAAGAAGAATGAGTTATATAATACGAGTAAACAGCTGGAAAGTTTCTGAGCGCGGTGTCTGACCACGTTAAGTAGATAAGGCATGTAACAAAGCTGGGACAGATTTCTTGTGACAGAGAGGCAAAATTTTAATAAATTCTCATTAGATTTAACTTAATTGATATTGTCATCGACTCAAATTAGAGGGGTGTCATTGACACCAACTTAAATTAGATCGGTTTAAATGACACTTCAACAAAATTAACGTAAAATCGGTTCAAATCGTCGAATTAAGTTTGTTTTTTTAATGATTTTTCTGATTTTGTTATCGGAGCGTGACTTTTGGATTCGACTGTAAGCCACGGTTACCGCGTTGCAACGTTCTCGAGCTGCTGTTGCGTGCGAGACCCATCGCGCGCACGCGAACTCTACTCAACGTGATTCGAGCCTGTCGCAGTCTCTCTCTCCCTCTCCCTCTCTCTCTATCTATCTATCTTTCTAGCCCTCCCTCTGTTGCGATACGTCCATTCGCTTCTGGTCTCCCGTTTGGCGCGAATAACCACGAGCCTTTGAACTTGCATTTCACTCGATTCGCAGTCTCGAGATCGCCGCGATACACGTTCTGTCCAAGACAGACTGCACTCTCCGTTTGTAAACACTTTTCAATGCGTTTACCGATTCCCAGCTGTCCACTTGGCTTTCTCTCTTCCTATTCCATTGCATCCTTTGAAATTTCATCATGAAACAAAACGAATGTTGTTGATTTTCCACGAACACTTGTTTGATCCCATGCTCGAAACTAAATCGCAAATGCTTTTTGCTCGTAATTCTCTTATCGTCCTTCGTGTTTGGATTTGATGTTTGTAGTTACTAATTTATCGGTATAAACATTCACCGCATATCTTATTTTTCGTTTGCTTCAAAGTTCAAATGACTGTGTCTCGATATTTTGCACGGCATAGCCAACATGCAGATAACGTGTCGTTTATTCGCTCGAGAACTAACGAATTGTTTGTTCTCTCTATAGAGTCTGACCCAATACGGATTTTTCTACTTCCTTTTCGCTGTGTTCAAGCTTCCGGAAACGAATTGGGAATAAAGCTCGGATTCGACGAATTCATTAACGATTAATCATCGCCCGTTTAAGTGAACACGAATTACTTCGATCATATAATTATTCGATCGATGAAAGCGAATAAATAATTCATATAAGTAATCGAGACAGGTGGTGATTAATTATTATCGCGTATATGAATCATGAATCCGTATATTAACTGATTGCTGGATTGCCCGCGGTAACATTTTTCACTGTTCGCTGTCTAGCACGTTTTTTTAAATGAAATGTACGTAGGTACTCGCGAAGCACGTGCCTGGTTCACGACAGAAATGGGGAAACGAGAACGATCAGATTGCCAGTTCACTTTTTGCATGCCAAACGGCTTGCACTCGTTCGCGGGCAAAATCTCTTTAAATTATGTATACCGTATTACGCTTATAACAAACATATCAACGATGCTATATCGTTGTTTCGTGTTTATTTGAGTTATTATCGCAATTATGGAAATATATTTTCCAATTGTTTACAACCCCTCCAGCCTGCATCTCCATTTCATTATTTCCATTCCAATTGTTTACTATAAATCCTGCGTACTATCTACAATTTTACAACTGCAGTTTACACCTTAACGAAAACTCTGAGAAGGTTGTAGTAACCTCTTCGTGTCTTTAAACGCTTTTGTATACAAATATAAAAGGATTTTTTATAATGACCAAAAAATGTAATCATCATTTACATAAATTTGAATGAAAATTTCATTTTTATAACATTACATTTAGGTTAGGCAGGAAGGAAAGATAAGAACCTTTTCCGCATAGGTCTCGGTCATAATTATGTAAGCATCTTGTCGGCGAATGAACAAGAGAAAGAGAGAGCGAGAGAGGGGGTTGGAGGGACGAGGGAGGGAAAGAGAGAAAGAGATGGGAAGAGTATATTACTTTTTAATCTCGAAAGCTCTCAGTACACCGGATAAAGCATTCCACACTGATGATAGATAACGTTGAGAACTTAATATTCACTGAACGTACGTCTCTCGTTTATCAAGCTCGTTTCGCCGATACATTTTCATACTCAAAGGACAAAAATAGTAGCAAGAGCTTGCATCGGTAACCGAATATAATCGCTTAAAATTTCTCAAATATTTGTAAAAGCCAACAATTTTTTTATTTACCACACATGTCATATCGCATTTAAATCTTGCTTTGACGCAAGCGACCGCGATTCGGTGCTAAACGAACTTTGGAGAGTTGCCATGTCTATCCCAGAATATACCATAATATACATACTTTTCTCAAGCCAAATGTGAGTTGCACAAGTTTTCGGCGTTTTCGTGTCTCTTCCTCCCGGGACGTATGCCGAGCACTCCCGAGCTTTTAAAGCTCATTCCAACTTCGTGTAATAAATTCTTTAATCTTCGAAGGAAGCTCTTTTTCAGTTTTAACCTCGTATATAAAAGTAAAAATAAATTAACTTCGAGGGGTAATAATAACAATAATACTCATGGTCGAATGATAATTAAATTAATTATCCGATTAATAATCGAATCAACGAGTGAAGTGACAGTGAAACTTTTTTTAAAAATAGATATCATTCCCCAGCATCCCTAATTGGTTGTCATTGTATCGTCCCAAAGATCACGATCGTTCGTCACGATCTTGAAAAATAAAAGTAGGTATCATCGCATTGGGTAACTAACGGACGAACCAGCGAAGAGGAAAACGATTTTATTAAGGCTTCCGGAAATTCTTGATTCACAGTACGTCAACGCAGCTGTTGCACGTCAAGACACGCGTTAGCCTGCTGACAGCAGGAGAGATGATAGCATTAATTCTCCTGATGTCCATTAACCCGCAAGACCGTCCCATACTCGAAAGGACCCATTAACCGTAATCAATATTCATTTCTCGGTCTCTATTATTTCACTTCCGTCATTTCTCGTTCTGTTCTGTCGTCCGCTCGTATTCATGACTGGAATGTCATCGCGACGATATTTCAGGAAATGAGAAGCGAGTGCGTGCGGGTGTTTGTGATAGTGACAGTTCTCGGTATTTCCGCTTCTGTACGTTCGTATCACAGAAATATAGTACCTATATCTTGAAAAAAAGTGTTTGTTTTCGAAGTACGTATGCATCGAAGCTGGTATCGCGCCATATGGAACTCGTTTGGTGCTGTCATAATTTCAATTAGCGACACTGAATGTTTACGCGCGTATCTGGCAAAAGAAATCGACGAGTTTTTAACGCGACGTACTCTCGGAAAGGATATAAATATCGCATACGATAAAGCCAGTACGCGATCGGACGGCTTGGTGAAGAGAACCGGTGCGTCATTTAAAAAAATTTAATATTAATGCCGGAAAATTAAAAAATCACTTATAATCCTGGGAATCGATAGTGGATGGAAGTTGCATTTTTTTTTCATCGGCGTTATGTCATCGGCGCATTCTGAGAAACGGAAGTCGACGAATCGATAGTCGATGTAATCGATGACATCTATAAATACGTCGCAGTAGGTACTCGTACGTGTCCATTTTGCGAATAAATGATAAATGAAAACACGTTAGCTCTGGGAAAGTGTCGTATTTTTATTTTACCCAGAGTGACTTATAAGGGCGTTTCAAAAATCGAAATTGTAACGGAGAAAATAAATGTGTGATTATCGTTTTTCGTTTTTTGAAGATTTATCGGCAAAAAGTTAAAATAACTTATCTTTGTTCCACTTTAAGATCAATTATTTTCGATAAATCGAAAACCAGATTATTCTATTTGTATTTAAATCATCGTCTTTCGATAAAAAATGATGGTACGACTAAAATTCCAACGAAAATCATAATACAGCGATTTGAGTGGAATTATAATTTTTTTGGTTCTTGGCCAGGGGGTTAAAACTTTGTTTTTATCATAATTAATTTTAATATGACGAAAATTATATACTTGCTCGCCATATACACATTAGATTTTGGTCACGCTTTAGCCTCGAATATTATCTTAAGCCTTTTAGAAAAAAACGAATTTTTACTTATTATAAGAGAAAATTGATCAATCTACGAATAGGAACCATTGGTTGAACGACCCATACATTTAATATTGGTGGAAAACTTACATATAGAGATAAAGATACGACGTTTCTTTCTTCTGGTTTTCCACCTAGACACCTTATCGTATGTCAGATCTCTCCAAAGTACGGCGCAACGGCTTTAGGGACACTGTAGGAACGCAATTCAATTATGGAATGGTAACTCCACCTTTCCTCCTATTCCCATCGCTCCGCGAGTGCCACTGTTCACAATATCAGCTGTAAATCTACACGTATTTACAGTAGACCATCGTTCTATGTGGCAACACGTACCTAGATATAAACATGCAGGTCTTTCTCGCCAATTAAAAAATATAAAATACAGAAAATAATACGGTTCTTTAAAAAACTATGGAAAATGGATCGATCGACTAAAATTCTGGTCGAAATAAAACTATTAATTCAATTTTTTATATTTTGTTATTGAAATTCACCAACTTGCTGCTTTCGTACGCTTCGTGCCTGCTGTATCTATTTGTAACACGTGCAATATAGATACATCGATCTATATCATTAAAGGTACACGAAAGCAAGTAGGTATGTTATTAGTGTAAAACATACCGTATGTGATACATCGATGTCGAGAAACCTCTCCAGTCAAGGATCTATGTGCTTCGACATGGTCGATAACACGTGTGAACGCGTAAGCTCGCTTATCTCTTGCCACACGCCTCCCTCTCATTTACGGCGTCCACGGGCATGCTGTATATGTCATTTATAACATATTATCTATATATATATATATATATGTCGAGTAAAGTATTCGGAGTATGCTATAGTTCCAAAAGCGTGGTTTGGGCTGACCCGCAGAGGTCGCGTAAAATAGAGGCTTTATCGTGTGATGAAAGTGGGCGCCGTTTACGCCTTCGTCGGGTCCGAGAGTGTTGAAAATGTCATGATATATACGATTGTATATATATATATGGATGTATCGAACCGTTTGCTCCTACGAGCAATGACTGACAAGAGATGAGGAGAGCAAAAAAGCTCCTTCTAGATTTTCGACCGGACACCTTTTTTGCAACGAGAACAACTGGAAAAAAGAGCAATGAAAGCAAATATTAAACTCTCTGACGAGAGATTGTCATTTCTCAGATAACGACACGTATTCTCATGTCACTCTTCTGGATAATAATAGCTGATATCAATGCTGACACCGAAACGATGCAAGCTGTTGGATGGTTAGAAGTTTTACACGTAATTATAAAATAGTTCATTAAAATGAATAATTATTCGAAAATAATTACGATTAATTATTGAAAAATATTAATATTTGCAGTAACGATACAATTTTTCCGAAATTTATGTTAAATTTTGTTAATGAACTAATATTTTAATCCATTAATAATTCTTCCTTGATATCTTTGCGCTCCGAAATTTTCGGTGCAATATTCTGAAGACGAAACAACACTGGGTTATCATCGCCCATATAGGAACGGATAATCCCCAAGATGCAATGTGTATAATAGGATTTTCTATCTCTAATGGAAGCTTGTGTTGGCTACGGTAAAGCTTTGTACGTAATTCTACGGAGTAAGGGAGTTGTGCGTAGTCCTGAATTTATGACGGATCATATCTGTGGAGTGTAGAGAGTAGGGTTTACCCGCACTCATCGTAATCCGGTTCGTTTTTTTACTACTTATGAAAGTAATGCGCTCGGAGGGAATGCATGAAAAAACGACTATTGCCATCCGGAAATAACACGTTTTTCGTGTTCATTTACGAACGAGGAAAACAAAAACAGAAAATGAAAAAGACCAGTGACATTGTCAATGGTAGCTTGTCTCGTTAAATTGAAAAAAGTGGGGGTTCGTTATTTTTACGAGTCGAGCAAATTGCAAACTCAAAGTATTACGAGGTAAATATTGAATTGGACCAAATTTATATGAAGGTATAAATAATCATGTATTTTTAACAGTCTCCAAACCTTCAAACGAAACCACCCAACCAGACATTCGTATCAGCGACCAAATGGAGCACATTTTATGCACGATATTATAGTACGATCGATAATTCGATGACACTCTAATAGGCTTCAGTCATGTGAGAGGAATGTTGGTTATCACGAAATATCACAAGATATGTGGACAATTATTATATATACGCGTTAGGTATGAATATGTTATCGATCATCATTATCGGCGAATCCTCGCAATACATTTATCCTTTACAAATAATAATCACCGTCGTATTATCGATTATCGAATCTCCAATGCATACATTCGCTTTGAAAATCTTTCGATTTTGTTTTCTCCCTTCTTTTTTACCTTCTTTTTTACCGCATACACTCACCATCCGTTTTCTCGCGGCTTCGGGTTTGGGAAATGGCAGTCGACCACATTTCTTTCTTTTCCGTTCAGTTCGAGCATTGGAAGTTTGACTTTTTTTCTTCCAATAAAGCCTTCTTTCAACGTCCTGGGTTTCGGAAGCTTTCAAACGGAACCTCGACCACATTGTCACGGCTGGTAACAAAGTATTAGCAGCTACTATATATATATATATGGGGCGGTCGATAACATTCGTCAAATAGGCAGAATGAGTCAATTATTTTTACTCGTAATAAAATTTGAAACTTATTATTTTTTAACTTTGATATATTATCTTTATTTGTCACATGAATAATAATATAGCCAATTTTTTATGGCATTGAAATTATTATCGCTCGACCAAAAACGTCGCAGTAGTGTTAGGAAATGTATTTTTATTTAAAAAAAGACATTAACAATAAATTTACAAGTTCTCAACAAGTTTCATGCCAATTGTCTTTCAAAGTAAAACAAGAGTTAATAAATTCATGAATTAATCAGCGTTCGAGTTTGCATAAAATTGCCAATGTATTGAAAATAGATCGATCGACGTTGGAGGAAAGAAAGATCGCGAAATAAACGAGGCTCCAAAAGTGTCCCTAACCGCACGCCACGGTTACGTTCGGAGACTCCATATACGAAAGTTGGCAATTTTTCGTTGCTTCCGCGATGTCGAGCATTTCCTTCTGACCGCAAGTTTCAAGCCCATCGAAAACCGCAGGTGACGGTTTTTTGCCCCACCGTCGCCCAAGTGAAACGCCTCAAAAACTCGTCAGCCCTCGAACGACGCGACCTTCGCTTCGGCGAAAAAAATTTTCGCTCCAAGTTCGAGAGAAAAAAGAAAGATCTCATATACGTATACGTAGCCTATAATCATACAACTATAGTATACTTGTGGGAAAAGCGGTATAGACAGGGGTCGGGCGGGAGGGGGTGGGGGAGGGAAAGGTTGGAAAGGAAATTTTCTTAAGTCCGCGGTAAAATTTCTTCGATACTTTACGACCAGCTGCGACAGTCCCGCGGTTCCCAAAGGGAACACCCTGGAAGTATCGCGAGTTTTTCTAAGCCACATTCGTCCAATCGAGCCAGGCCGTGAATCGCGACACGATACAATGGGGATTTTTCCTGTAATCCCTTTAGACTTTAAATGCAAAAAAGATTTGCCCTTTACGAGCTTGTTTTATAGCCGAATTATTTGATCGTATTTTTTTTTATTATCATCTCATCGATGGAATATTTTTGTAAGGTATGACGGTAACGATTATTTAATTAATACGAAATTCGCAGAAAAAGTGACGCAGAAAAAAAGAGATTGATAAGATTATTTCTCATCGGGGAAATGTGCAATTATTATCTAGGATAAATAATTAATTATAGTAAAAAAACAATCAATTCGTACGATATTCGTTCGCCTCGGAAAGCCGTCGATACGAAATTTTTTCGCTTGAAAAAGAAAAATTGGGTTTACCCGAGCGTGAAAATTGATGAATAAATTATGCCGTTTGGCTGGAGTCCACCGTAATAAAATAGGCTTGATAACGTTACAAGAGCGCCGGGGGGTGATGGTAAACGCGGAACGGGTATATCGTCGGAGTTCGTATATAGCCTCGCGAACACCATACACTTTTTGGACGAACTTGAAACGCCGCCAAGTAGGATCTCCCAATGGTGCGATTTGCCACCCGGCCAGGTACGGTAAACTACACAGGTGTACATAGACGTCGCTTCCCCGAGGACGAAGTGGAAAGGATCGTCGAACGTTGGTAACGTCCGATTGCCTACCCGTGTAATAGGGATGACTATCGTTAGATCGGAAAACCATTCGAATCAGCATCGTTATAAATTATAATTACGAATAATTTATCAAAAAAAAAGACACGAAAATTTACCCTTGAACGAGTAGTACGTAGTGGGAATTCATTCATATCGAAACTATTGCGATGCTCAAAGAGTAATTAATTTGTTGGCCAGCGTAATATCATTTTGCAAATGAATTTATACGCGTACAAATTACCAACTGTTGAAAAAAAGGCTAAGTATTATTCGATGGGAAATAGGGGTTGTTGCGAATGAGTCAATTATTCGATAGTCGTTATTTTCATTTTTGTATCGCGCAATAATTCTGAATTATGTTGGAGTATAATGATTCAAATGTGTTTTCATTCCTCCGATACCTCCAGGCAATTTCCGATAGTAACGTATTATTCGCTGACCGATTCGGTTGGTGGCTATGTTATTATAGGTGTGAGTATTTCCGGTTGGATGACAATTGCGAGGGATACGCGTGTGGTCAGGGGTAGTTCGAAGTTGAGGGGAAATAATAGTCACTCTCAGGCGATTCCACACTCTTGGCTATTTCCGGTCGATAGCGAGAGAGAGAGCGAGGGGGGGGGGGCAGGGGGAGAGGGAGAGAAGGAGTGAAAAGGCTCGCACCACACCGTGCGGACCGATGTGGCAATATACAGAGGGAAAAAGACGTATATACCCTATACATATATTACACGTACATATATATATGTATATAGCACGAAACACGGAGTCCAATAAAGACAAGAAGAGAAGGACACACGTCGATCGAGAAAGTTCAGCAGGGAATTTAAGACGAGGGTGAAAATCGTTTTTTGCCACTTTTTCTCCTCTCTCGCTCTCTCCCTTTCTCTTCATCCACATCGAGGGACGTCAGAAAATGCGGAGAAAGAGCAAAGGTCGAAGCGACCAGATTGAGGCGGTAGCCATATGAAAAAACCGAATAAAAACCCACGGAAAAAGCTGCGAAATATCTTTATCAGACGTTTTTTACTCCTGTGGAAAGATATTAAGCAGATTTGTAATCAGAGATAAAAATACCTCGACGTGGGGTCTCGAAACAATGTGAAGAAATTAAGAAACTGATTGCCCTCTGCCAAAACAATAACGAGCTCCATAAAGCGAGCCGGAACTTCAATTACCAATAAAATCGCGAGTTCGTACTACCCTTTGTTATATTGTAAAGCATAGAAAAGAAAATAATCGAAAGAAAAGTAAGAAATAAGGATGCAACAAACCATCGAAACGAAGCTGCTCCAACAATCGTTGAATACGTCAAGCCAAAAACAAGGGCCCCAAAGCGTCTATTGTTAGACTGTAGTGCTATGCGGATGTGATTCGTTTTATAAGTCTACAAACCGAAGCAATCGATCTTTCTCTCTGCAAAGAGTTTCTCTCTCTCTCTCTCACACTTTCTCGAACATACATCTGCCGACTGCATCGCAGTCTCTCCATCTCCCCCTCCTCTCTCTCTCTCTCTCTCTCTCACCCTCTTCGAAAGTGAAATCGTTTTACAGAGACTAAAAAGACATCTGCTAGTGCAATTGCGTTCTACCCTTGACTCTACATATCTATGTATGCGTGTATATATATAGATATAAGAATGGAAACAGGGAGCGAATAAATTTATTCGTGGAAAAGAGTTTGCCGCAATCGAAGTCTCGTTACGCGCCCCTCGAACCAACGAGAGTCCTACAGAATCGTCGAACTCTTTGTACATATATATATATATATATATATATATATAATCATAACGATTCTACCGTATGGTATCCCTTCAGGCACGCCGTATACTTTTCTATATCCATTTTTGATGGATCTCGCGTTCGGAGAAAAAAGCTTGTGTTATCACGGCGTGTATATGTGTATGTTCGGTATATTACGAACAATCGCCTACCCCCCTCGGTCGACAGAATTATTTTCGTTGGGTCACAGGCAATTAGCCACGATTCGAAAATAATTATGAATAATTATTATTCACGATTATATCTCTTTTATTTTGATATATATCGTGAATTTTTTCTATCGGTGCGTTATTTGACTTTGAAACGAAGTTAATCGGTATGCTCCTATTGCTTCTCGGCAAACTTTCCTCTGTGATTAATGTTTCGGCTCAACAGCGACAGTTTTCCGATGCTAATGCGTGTCCGTTCGACCCGCTCGACGATAATCTTTCGATTCGAATATTATTTATGTTAACCTGCGTATATATTAAAGTCGAACTGATGATGAGTAATTACCAAAAGGGTAATGTAACCAGGGAAGTTAAGCTTACTTTAGATTCTCGAAGGGTTTAACGGATATTGCGGCTGCTGTTTTATACTAACGAAATCGTACTGCCACTCGTTGAATATATCGAATATATAAATCTCTTTATAATTAAAAAAATATTGTTTTCAGCCACTTAATTAATTACGTTGAAAATTTTAAAAATCGTGTCGTCTGTTGAAATTACAATTTAGGGACGAATTAAGGGTAGTTATCGGAGGTTGGGCAATTAACGTATTAAAAATGGGGAGTGAAACTCGATAAATTCAGGGTCACAGGTTCATCGAGTTTTCTATAGGCATAGCATAGTTATTTATGTGTACAAAATACAGTCCGCCTGTCTCTTTCGTGCACGAGGTTCGTGCGAGCGAACGCAGAACCTCGCGATTCTCGGTTCCGATAATAAAAGTCCACACTATATATAGTCTCGCTATATAAAGCCCGTCACCCCTTATTTCTACCCTGGAAATATATTTATTTCACATTCACGATTTTTCTCCCCTTGCTTTCGTCACTCTCGCGCATTGCCTCGCACTGAAACGAGACAAGAATGAAGAAAAAGAAGAAAAATCGATTGAAAAAGAAAGAAGAGAAAAGAAAAAGAAAAGAAAAGAACTTGATAAAGAGTAACTGTTTGGTTGGCTGATCGTCTCCCTCTGAAAATCACGTTGAATACACTCGGCGGTGGAATTTTATTGTACCCTCGTTATTTCGAGGACGCGCTTATCGCAAACATGAGATACGCTGAAATCGTGGATAAAGATCGAGGAACGTAACGGGCTTCGTGAAAATACGAGCGCCACTGTTTTTTTCGTTGCCAAAACTTTTTTTCATTCCCCGTTCGTAGCGAATAAAAATGGCAAAACAATTTAAAGTATCAATGTCAATTTTGCACAATTCGCGATTCAAAAATCGAAATTATTGCATCGTTCGAATTCCCTTCATTATTTACTTTATATCGAGATTGTACAGTTTTTTGTACGAATATTTCGATGTCAAGTATGCAATTTTTCCTGCATAAAACATTTTTTGCCCGATATGTTTTTTGCGCAAATAAACATGTATATGTGTGATAGAGCAGTTTCGTTGGCTTCACGCTTTTTGCGATGAAATTCCAACCGGTTTAACGTTGTAGAGTAAGAGAGAGAGAGAGAGCGAACGAGGAATGTATTGGGAGGAAGAGAGAGAGAGAGAGAGAAAAAGAGCGACAGAGAGGCGTCATCGCAGTGCAACGACGTCAGCATCGAGAATTAAAAGGTTCGCTGCATTTTCCGCCTCCTCGTTCTTTTCCTCTCATATTTCCCATGGCTCTTGGCTGTTTCAAGGGTCTTCGCGTTAGTCAAAGTGTGTAACGAGACAAGAAGGTCTCGCGTCCGTACTACTCTCCGTTCTTGAAAGCTTAACACCGAGACGCAGCTGGTCTTCGATATATATACGTATATTCGAATAACACGTAGAAAAATGACTATAAAAAGTCAACCGAACATTCGTCACTCCGTGCGACTCTTGTCAGTTCGTATAATTAATCCGTTTGTTTCCGTTGTGTATTTGACGCGGGACGTACCCGAGCGAGCTTTTCTCGACAATACCGAAGAAAAATAGAGTACACCGCAAACTCGCATTTTTATTTTTCTCACCGACACCACGATGTATCGATGTTAATTTTACTGAAAAAAATAATAATTTCGAGAATCTGGCGTAACGACGACAACAACACGGCGAGATTTATTTTTCCAACTTTTTTTTTTTCATTCTGTTCTTGCTTTTTTTAACGCAATTTATTTTTCGTATAATTATACATTTTTCTATATCGTCGTTTCATTCTTTTGATTTTTCTGTTGTTTGTTCACGTTCGAGTTCATCGCGATGAAATTTTTTTCTTTGAATTCACAGAAATGTCGCTTTTGTCGTATTTTTTTATCCCTGGAATATTCACCCCATTCGTTTATTTCAGAATCGGAGTATCACTATGTCACTCTGTGTTAAAAACGAATCTCTTTGGAACTCGACAATGTTTTCCGTTTTTATTCAAATTCTTTAGAAAATCATGGTTGGCGTTTGCTCGCTCCCTCTCTCTCTCTCTATCGTCATCTCCCTTTCTATTGTATTTGCGTATAACATCTGTCACTATCACTATAAAACAGAGGACTATGTAAATCTTCGAGTACTGGGAACTTCAATGTGAATCCTTTGAAAAAGAACACAAATTGCAATATACGCGCGATGGCCCGTTTCGTTTGTGAAGTTTAATTCATTTAACGATCCCGAGTCTCTTTTTGTTTCATCGACGTAGAGGGCAACGTATATACATATATATACATAGATATGTGACACATCGTGATTTTAAAACAGAGCTGTTTCACACTTGGAAAGCTCTGCGAGCTTTTGAAAATAATAAAGAGTGTCGCGTAATTGAATTAATAACGATAGTAACGGGGCGCGTAAAAACTTGATCTTTATCACTCGTGACAAAAAAAAACTTCGATGAAAATATGTTTTCTTTGAATAAACGATATAACACGAGCTTCTTATGGAGCTTATTTGAATATTTAAACAAACAAAAAAAACATCTTCGTGTTGGCCAAAAAGTCGTTAAATTTTTATCGCATTTTCTTTTTGGCCAACTCAATATATTCCAACTCGAATATACACGCGTTTTTCTCGGAATATTGTCTGTAGCATCTCGAAAAGACAGAAAGTATGTTGTCGTGGCAATATAGATATAAATTTATACTGAAAAAGAAATAGTGAGAGTGTGTGTGTGTGTGAGAGAGAGAGAGAAAGATGCAGAGGGTGTAGTGTGGTACACAACAGTGAAGAACGAAAATACTTTTATCATGCTCGGTTAATCTAAAATTGTTTTCTCATCCAAGACACACCGCTTCCTCTCATTCATCTCTCCAGCTACAGTACGTAAGTAACTAATCGCGTCCGACGTTATACGTACGTACGTGCGATGCGACGTAAGAAAAGACAAATAAAAATGAAAAGAAAAGAATTCTACCTGACTAAGCCGAGCTTGGTTCGAGACGATTATGGCCATGGCCAAGTGCCAAGTCTCGGCGAATGGGAAGAACGTATATATATTAGATATATATATATATATAATGAAGATATGAAAAAAATAATGCGAACGAACGGATGTGGGTGAAATGAGGGAGTAAAAGAAAAAAAATCGTCGTTGCACGAGATCCGCGTATATTACATGAAAATTTATGTCTCGAGCTTGCGAATAGTGCCCGCGCGTACATCTTCATGACCGCCACTTCGTTCTTGTTACTTTTCAGAAGCCAGAAGTATCGCATTGAGACCTATCGTTCATTCGGTCGAGCTAGCTGCGAGAAAAAAATGACCCAGAACCCTGCTGCAAGAGAGAACCTTTTTAATTAGCAAGAATCGTAGTGAACGAGGCAATGTAAAAAATGTGTTATTTTTTTTATATTTTTTTTCAAGTAGGTAGGTATTTTAATATAGGATACATTTTACGTCTGTACGCTCCGACGAATGCTTTTTTTTTCTTTCGAGAGTATAGTGATCACATTCGATTGATCACCCGAACTTTTACACACTGATCGAACTCCCGTATCCCAAGTCGGGCGTATATACGTAAGATTGATTGGCTTCGATCACTTATATTAAAAAGTTGGCCAGAACCTGCACGACCGCGTTACGAGTTAGGAAAACGTAACTATACGAGGATATCAGTGTGCTCGAAAAGAGAATTGATTGACTCTTTCATTACTCTTTCGCGCCATGGCTCCACGACAGATGGAGCATTCATCACGGGTTAAGACTCTATTATTTTTAACGACGAAACCTGCCGGGCATATAATATTCGAGTGGAAAAATTCAGTATCTATCGGTAAGCTATCGAACCGTGTAATCCGAGAGTGTGCGAGAGACTGCGGCGGGTGTTCCGCACGGAGACCCAGTTGACTCTTCGATCGAAGAAGATGAACTCGAGCGAATTCGGTCTGTGCCTCGTAGCCCATGTACGAGTTAAAAAAGAAAACGTATATTTCGCGATATATCCGAACGTATAGTAACGAATGATATAGTCCAACCGGAAGTTCTCGGTAATGAATATACGTTTTACACACTCAGAGAGACGAGGAAGATTACGCGGCTTACACTATATTGATACTGATCGAAATCGATGGTATATAAATCGTTTGGAAATAAAGATACGTCTTAAGTATAGCTGTATATCTTTTTCATTATTTATCCCAAGAGAGGACAGTATATAATCAGTATTTTATAGGTTTTAGTCGAAGCGTGTATAATAGATACGTATCGCGTATAATCCGTGTTTAACCCACTTTTTTTAAACGCCACAACTTAAAATCATCAGCCAATAAAAAATTCACCACCGTAGAGAACTCTGATGGTTGTGTCAATGTACGAATTAAAAATTTACGAACGGAAAGTCCCCTCTGCTAGAGATAATATGCGATACTTATTGTTAGTTCTCGTGAAATATTTTTTTATAGTGTCGTGACGGAATCCCCTGGAATTTTCCGAATAGTGAGGAATTTTATTTTTTCGGAACGTCTTTTGTGCGAACGAATTTTGTGAAAGACAGAGCTGAGGTTTTATTCTTCATGAATATCCAGCTTTTATGCTACAGTTTAAATAAGGATAATTAAAGGGATATCTACCAATAAAGTTCCAGGAAACTCCCACGCAAATTTTGTATTTTTCATTCGTCGGAAAAAGCAATAGCTCGCAAAATCATAAGATGAATTCTAAAAGTAATTAAATATTTGCAACTTCGATGTAATATAACACCGGATAAACACAATCACAAAAGATTCCTTTCGTATCGAAGGATTGTTCGTAAAACTTACATTCGGCTTTTCGCGTTATCCCTCAGTCTCTCGAGAACGAAGAATATAGCTCTGAGAAGCACCGACGAGAGTTCGTGCCGACGCATTCGATAAAGTTATAAAACCGATTCGACTCGCGAGCTTTCAATACCTACTTCCCGTAGACGGGACGCAAGAAACAGGTCCAGAACGTCCTTATGCAGCACGTCGTCTGTCATACGGATAACAGGATGTCTGATCTATTTTCAGTAAAAGAAAATGTTACGAAGATAACCATTGTACGCTGGCTATTAAAGCTCGATAAATTATAGTCACGTTTCACACTTTTTCCGTTGCTACTCCGGCGTAGCGATATTTTTTCCAACTTATGCAAAATTGCAAACTTTTTGAAACGGAGTTCGCGGATTGCTTCATTTTTATTTTCATTTTTACTCTCAATATTCGCTCCGATAATTCGGTATCGTCGTCGCAGTTGTTTTTATAATTTGTCGTGTAAAATTAAAATGTGACGCTCTTTGAAAGTTATACTCGGGGGAAATTTAGGTATGTCGTGACGCGAAGGCAATACAGTGGGGATTAACGCGACGACGGTTCTCGACGACGGAACGATCTTGTCCACGGAAGAATAAATGTAAGGATGGTCGAGCGTACTAGGCGCGGTTATCGATAATAATAATGCAAAGTTCGCGCCCGATGTCACGTGACACCAGGTGGAAATTTTATTGAAACGTTTCGAACGTTCTGAAAATTCGTTTTTATTGCACACGTGGGTGACGAACGCGAATTCAACGCACGTCTTCGGTAACTTCGTTCCGTTCTTTTTTTTCGTCGTATATATCCTCCAGATATATTCCACACCGAGTCGTGACTGTTATCTTCTAGTCGATCTCACCCTCTCGAGGACCAAAGGCGCACCGAATCGAGGGGAAAAACCGTTGGCTATTAACTTTGTTTGAGTCGAACGAGGGATCAGTGGCCAGACTAACGAGAATAACGATTGGATTTCCAGCGAAACGAGAGACAGAACGAAACATATACATATATATACCTTCTTCCGTATATGAATATATACGGAAAATATACACGTCGAAAATAGAAATAGAAATCTCACGTGCGTTGGGACGACTCATCAAACGTTTCAATTTCGCCTTTCCCACGTAATGCGTCGGAGGTGCCGGAACGATGTTATTTCTGTATCAACGAACGATGTATTCGATTGATTTGGGACATAGCATTGATGCGGGGAAAAATGTATAGGCCTTAGAGATTTGAAAAGCACTTTAATATCCACGGAAGTCATTCGTTTTTCTCCATTGCAAGCTTTCGCCGTTTCGAGGGTAGACCTAATTTCCCTTGTTTTCATTCCATTTGTTCCACTTTTTCCCCTTTACAGTATTTTTTCATTCCCGTCGAAAATCAAACAAAATTAAATCGAGCGGAAATCGTGCTTATTTTCTATCGACGAGGGTAATTCGAAGGTGTAAGGATCATTTACTTTAACGCGACGCCTTGTTAAAACAACGGTACACGGATTTCTTTCTTTTATCGTCAATCAAACGTCATTTGTTATCGATAAGTTATTGTAAATAAATAGTTTCAAGTTTTTTAATGTTTCAAGCGTAGATTTTGTTTTTTAATTATTTAAAGAAAAAAACCGAGCGTTGAATATTTTCAGTCTGCGCGGAAGAATGGAAAAGCTTACGCGAGATTAGCATCAAACTCATGCAAGGAAATGATGACTATAAGAAATTCCATCGGGGCGAGAGACGAATGATTTTTTAGGACGCTTCTAAAATGTATTTATGTGAAATAACTGAGCATTGGCGTGTTTCCGCACGACTTTCAAGCCCTTCGTTCCACACTTCGCCGAATATTCGTTCTATCCATAATCCACTTAAGTACATCGCACATCAATGTCAGACGCGTGTCCATTATGGTAAAGATGTATAACGCATCCGTTTATATCACCGTCGAGTAAAACACTCCTTATTTATTCTCCACCCCCCTTGACGAATCGATCATCCATTCTTGAATGATTTTCATGGTTCGAAGAACATCACGATCGAAGTGGCGGAAGTGGGAAGAGAGAGAAAGAGAAAGGATCAAGAACGAAGGGAAACGAGTCAAGCTGTAGTCAGCCCGCATTTTACGTACATGCGATTTTTGTTTACTTGCTTTTTCTTAGACCATGGAGTTGACGGAAACCGCGGGCGTGTGTTACGAGGCACACGCTCCATTCGCGCGTAAAGTGATATGTATGGATAATGTGAAAGCGCACGTAGAGAGGGTTAAATAGTGTATACAGCTCACAGTGCACTTATGGATTACCAACAAATCCAACGAGCCTCGTCACTCCGCTTCCGACGCTTCGTATTGACATCCAATGTTCAACGACCGTACGTACCAAAACTACAAGTGCTACCCAGAAGAACTGGGATGACGAAGGATTATCTGTTTATACATTTTTATGATGACTTTTTGCGATTTAAGGGATCGAGCTCGATATTGGTCAGCCCGAGACGTCAATATCGTGAAAATCGACTTCCATATTTTATAACTTTGGTACCCATTACTATGTAAGAAGGTGCTAGAGGATACGAGAACTTGCTAGAATTGTACTATTTTCCAGGATATATTGTAGATATTATATAAAAGACTAGAACGATTTGTGGGAAGCCGTCATAGCGAGCAATTAGGGGCATGCCCCAGCCAGTCATGACACAGGAGAGGAACGAAAGTTTTCCTGGAAACTTGTACTCGGGCCACCGTAATTGAAGTTGATAACGAGCGACGGAAACTACTGTCAAGACTCCCAACCGGAAGTTCCGGCTCCGCCGTTCGTAGATTTCGTAAAATATTAACGACTCTTTCTCTCGTTCTTCATACGAGTCGACGTTTCTACTTTCAGATAAATTTTCGGAGCTTTCCCGACGGGAGAGAGCATCGTCGAGGGGTCCACAACTAGATGATAAATGTGAAAGAAGACTCAACGATCTTATCACCGATAGCATAGCTGCATCTTCGTCCTTCGAAATTGTTCACTAATATTTCGTTACAGCGATCGAATTTTCATTCGCGAAGAGTTCTAACTAAAATTTTTCGAGTCTACTTAAATCTTGCATGACTGCAGCAGCGCAATCGAGTCTCGTTATAAAAACGAACATTTTCACTGTTAGTACAGTGTGTGTATTTAAGGGAAGCAAAACATTATTCTCGAGCAGGAACTGGTAATGGAGCGAGAGGACATCTTGAACGTTTGCAAAAGATCGATAATTTTCTGATTCTCGAGCTAACAGTAGCGAAGAGAAGATCCTTAAATAAACAGAATTCTTGTGAATGTATAAAACGCACGTTCGCCCCTCCCTAGGCAAAGTGTGTAGAGTGAAGACGTTTTTTTAAATTCTTTTTTGCAAGCTTGGAACAAGTTCTTCGACAAGAAATATTATTGTGACATAAAAAACTGATATGTATGGCAAAGGTTCATATAACTTTTACATTTGCCAGTTGCAATTTCTCCGTGCCTGAAAATCCCCCGCCCCTATTCCCCTTCAACTTGGAGTGCTCGAGGATTGACTCGAACTGAATTCGATTGCCCGTTCTTCCACCAGATCCGTGACAGGAAGTTTCCCGTCAACGTCTCGTCGTGAACGCTTGCCTTTTTCTCACACGTTTTTCCGGCGATTCGTTCGATTTATCATGTATTTAGAGAATAAAATCGACATCCGTATGTGACACGTATCGTATAACGAAACAATTTTCTTTCATCTCGTTGTTGTAGAACGTCATCGCCAGAAATTAAAATGGAGGAGTACGAAAATTCTACGGACCTCAATGGCTCGTTACCGCTGTACTTTGGCAACGTGTCCATCAACGATGACTACATATTCGATAGGATGGACGTCAAAGTGATATTCATCACTCTATATTCTATCGTTTTCGTCTGTTGCTTCTTCGGTGAGTAACGAACAATTTTGTTAGGAGTTAACGAACTCAACCTCGAGTTTCACAAATCGTTTAAGTAGTCTCCTCCGCTCGAACTAATTTACAAATTTTAGAACCCTGCTTCAACGCCGTTACAAGCGACAAGTCGACCGGTTTGCTATCGCGTTATCTTGAAAATTGAATGGAACGAGTGTGTCGTTGACCCAGATGAGAAACTTTACAGAGCATTCCAAAATCCATACCCTTGGGGTAACGAAAATTGACACAGGTTCGAATCGTTGCAGCAATTAAACGTATCAGTGTAGCGAGTGATTGACGCAACTCATTGGTGTATACAGCCCGGTGGGATAAGTGTATCGCAGCACGCAGCGGATTGCCCGTCGGGCACTTTTCGCCCGTGGTTAATTATATGATCGCGAATTCGTGGCCACACGGGTTATCTGGCTTGGACGACCGCGTTTCGTGTTTCCCCGTACGTAGTAACGTTTATACCGACTGAAACAACGTTATATACAGATATATACGCAGATTAATATGCCCGTAACGGGTGAGAGCTTGCGGTGACCGCCATACAGAGGATTTCGCGTCGATTCTATTCGATGCTGGATGACCAACGAGAGTACGTTCGACAACCGGAAACTCGGTACGATGCTACGGTGCGTTTAAACTACTCCGATGCGGTTTCGGAGGGTGTGAAGAGGCGCGAGGAGCGACGTTCTCGAGCGTGCCAAACGTTTCGGATCATAGTTCAGTCCTTGAGGATCTATCGAACGACTAAATTCGAGTTCATCTCGGCAGACTCAACGTGTGCTCGGGCCTTTCTAAATCCGTTGCGGTTTCGTCGATGTATTTGTCCGGGTAATTTTGTTTATTGCCGGTACACACGTCTCTTCCGTTCGTCCATTCGACAATTTCTCTCGGACCGTGCCCCGTTTCCTGCGTACATTGGTAGTATCATATCTATGCGGGTCGGCCAGATCCTCTATACATTTGTGTATCGGCATATACGTGTATATTCTAAACGAGAACAATACGCGGTCTTGGCATCAAACTTGCGAGGACAAATACGGGTTAACCAAATAAGTGGATCCAGCTCGGAGGTTTCTATAGGTTGCATCTAGAAGGGAGGGAGATGGGTACACTCGATTAAGCCATATCGTCGGTGAGTTCGGACCTAACATTGCGATCGATCGAATAATTAATTTTCCACAATCTAGACAGAGTTTATGAGAATTAAGCGGGAAAATTTTCTCGATATTTCCTACGGGTTCTTTTGTCGGATTTTTATTTTTGCCTGGGTATTGGTTTTTACATTGGTTTCCTATAATTAGTCGTTAAATGAAAAACCTCGTTAAGCTCGTCGGAAATGGACTATTTTTGTTTTGTTTTGCTTTCTATACAAAACTGCTGAATTCGAAAATTATTCTCGATATGTTTCGGATTAATATATTTTTGATGCCTGCAGTATTTTATTCATTCGCAACAAGAATAAGGATCTATGTATATATGTTTGTTAGGAGCTCATTCTGTTGACGAAATCGATACGCGCGATAGTATGTACAGATATGGAATGGAATTTTCGTGTCGTCGATGTTGTGTTTATGATGTCGAATCGTGACACGTATGAATACCTCGAGACGATTTACTCCCTAAAAAAATTCAATGACATATCCCCGGTGTTGTTTTCACCATGTTCGCCATATTTTCTGCATCGCCGATTTTATTTTGCGTATCCGTTTTTTTTTACTATTTCTCGGTCTCGTAAAAACTGTAATCTACTTTTATTCGAATGTATGAAATTTATTTTGGCAGCGCCATCGCTAACGCAGATTTTTTAAATAGCCATGTCCGACTATTAACGATCTCAACTACTGTGAAAAAGCCCGTGACACGACGCTTGATCAATATGGTCCTATAGCAAAATTGCTCGTTCGGAAAAAATTGTTCTATCTGCAGGACACTTCTAATCCCCTTTTGATCGTAAAATTATCAAACTAATTGGAGTAAAATGTGTCTGGTGACTGCAATTTCGCGAAGTTTTCATCCGCACTCCTGTCAATCATCCACGATGACATTTTGTCATATTATGAGGGGAAATATTGGGACCACGTGATACGGTAGATTTTTCACATTTTTCGTTAAGTGAAGTTTTCAACGTGCTCGTTCGCAAGACTAAATACGTTTTAACATTGGCTTATTTATATTGGAAAAATGCAAAAATATTACAAGCTCTACAGGAGAATATCCGTCAAATGATGAATTATCGTAATATCGCCAGTTTCTATCAATTAGTTAATTCGTTGCAAAAAAGTCAGCAAAAATCTGCAACGGAACGTTAAAAGATTATAAACCCATGTTTACATCACCATTAATTTTTACAAATAATTAATCCAGCTAACACGCATCGTAGATCGAAAAAGTTGGAGTACGTAGGCGTAAACAAAATCTCGTTGAAAACTTATTCCGAATTTTTTCTCTATCCACAAACAAAAAACATCCATCGAGGCAACCCTTATTTCATTATTTGTCGATTCATCTCAATTTATCCCAAAGGTATAATCACGCCGTAGCTATTCTCTCTTCTTTTTTCCCCGAATCTTATTCCACGTTTCCTTTTGTTTTACCACCACTGCTGCTCATATACTTGGATCCTCGACTCGCCTTCGTTCTCGGGAGATCTCAAAAGTGCTTATCTCATGGTCATCCAACTTTAGCGAATTTTGACCCTTGCCAGTAGACCCGAAGAAGAAGAGGAAGAAAAAAACGAATAGAAATCGCGGTCCGCGTTTCGAGTTTCTCTCCATTAATCTTGTCCGACGGGCGGCTTCTCCGGATTGTTGGTCGTTGATGCTGACCAACGAGATTAAGGATTTCTCAGTGAGAGGGATTGATGTGGCTTGTTTACTCGATTCCTCGTGCGGCCACTCGATTTATGCCGAGAGTTGCGAAGGTGAACCCTAGATTGTACTCGACAAAACTCAAATATCCCAAACCGAACGTCCGTCGAAACTGATCACCGCCATTTTTACTTCCTCGTTTTGGGGTTCGATGGAAATTTCCGAGTGAGCCGATAACGTGAAAATACATCGTGCGCATTTTTTTCATCATCTTTCGTATCTTTGCCTTCCCCTGATCGATGGTGCTCGACTCTATTTTTACCGATTTTTTTAGCTGTAAGATTCGTTTATCATTGAATTATAGGAAACTTTATACTCGCTCAAACTGTACGAAGAACTTAATTCGTTGGGACCGAAATTCTTCAGTAGGTTAATTTTATAATTCTTAAATTAATTGATCGTCTTAATGAACCGTCGAGGACGACTCGTGATTAAAATGGACCAATGTCATCTCGTTTCCCAGAAATTAAGCCGACAAAGTAAATCGGTTTTTAAATACGGCTTACGCGCAGCTGTGCCTTGTCATTTATCAATTAATACGTTTACGTAATGTTGCCGAACCTGCGACATAAGTCTTCCCTCCTGTGAGACGTCTTTGTCTACTTCAGAACAGCTGATAAATTCTCACCTAAGAAAAACAACCAGAATTTATGGCTTTTCAACCGTCTCGACTGTCACGTTTCCCCTCCGATAGCAATATCAGTTTTGGGGCTTCTAATTAAGAAAAGAATTTCGCTACTTTATTGCGTAAACGGATTTATCGAGAGACGATATTTTTTCACAGTCATTTCTGCTCATTTATCGCAGGAGAGTAAAGGCGATCGCGCCATTGATTTTCGTGGCATTTTTTTTTTGTTCCACGGCTCAACTTCTCTCCCCCCACGCGAAAGGGTCGAATTTTTTGGGGGTAGATACGAGCATGAGATAAACGAGGATTCGATGAAACTCGATTAATCGCATTTTTTAATAAGAAGATGTCAAACGTTGACAAATCTGTGTCCTGTAGTACAGTGATTGGCATCTTGCCAAATTAAACCGACCTCGTCGATGCTCGCGTTATCAGGACACGAGGGTGGATTTTCTGGATTTAGAAAAAGAAAATTGTAACTTGTGTCGGGATAACATAATGTCGAAAGATTTTGTGGGAAGTACCGTCAAACGGGGTTACTTTAAACAGGTTTTTTTTAACACCCTAAATTCCAACTTTATCAGCACCTGCCAAGGGTCCAAACTTTTTTTTTCTCCAAAAAGGCTTTGATTGGACGTTACGGAATCGGACATTTCCCGCACAACGCGAATATCACCATTATAATCTCGATGTATTTCAATTTACGAAAATATTTAGTTTTTCGACCTTTTCACCTTTGCGAACACACTTAAACCGCATTTTGGCGCTCTGTTAAAGTAGCCCCAAAAATTGTCAAAGTTACCCGTAATGTCAATGTAACCCCCCATTTTACAGTATTCAAGTTGAATTAAGATCGGGGTAGGTAATGCTGTTCAACGCTTTATAAAATAATCAAATTAATTTGACCATTTAATTGAAAGTCTCCAAGCGTTAAAGCGTTTATTTCACAGAAAAAACAGCGACGGGCCGAGTGGCAACGACACATTCGTATAACTATAGAAAGGCAGTGTTCAGAGGGGCGAGAACGTCTCACACGTACGTATTTTTTACCGGGGGAGAAAGGGTGGTCGCTAGGTACGCCGCTTGTGTAATAGAAAATAATCCATTTTTCGCACGCTTTCGGTTCGTTCATCGTTTATTCTCGACACGGGCAAATCGATGCACGAACTATTCTCGCATCAACGGGCCTATTGTTGCCACGTGGACATTTAAAAAATTACATATATGAATATAATGAAAATATGTGTCACGCGAAATCTTAAAAATACGTTGAAAGTTTGTTAAAAAAAAAGTAGGACGGTTGGAGAAATAAATTGACGTACGGATTTTTTTTCCGTTTCAATTTATTTCCGTCATATTCAATTTATTTTTTTGCAAGACTTCCTCAACGTTTGATCGACCGGATGGAACGCTTATATCACGGTCAAACCCAGGGTTTGAGGTATTTATCATTAATTAATTAATTTTCTCGTATCACTACGGACAAATATTAAATTCTGTATAGTTTTTATAATGAATTTTTAACACCAACACCTTTTTGTTTTTTACCCGAAATCAAGGTTTTATTTCGCGTTGCGCTCGACCCTTGATTAAATATTAAGTCTCTTTGCATCCTGTGTCTCTCTTGAAATACTTCGAGCTCGATACATCTCACAGACGCGAAAAAAATGAATTAACATTCAGGTGGAGTTGCCGTGGGTGGATTTTCCCCGAGACGTGACGAGAATATCGAGAAATCCACTCTGATGGCAGGGGGAAAACGGCGGGGAAGAAAAAAAATTGTATTATACGCCGGGTAAAAAAAATGAGGAGAAAGGGCGAAAGGTTGAGACATCGAGTCAATGAGATGGGAAGAGACTAGAAGAAAGAAACCATAAGCATCGATATAATTTCCAAAGCGATCTCGAATTTCGCCAACAAATCTCTCGTGGTCCTTTCGAGACTTTCTTCGTTATAAATTTATTTATAGAGTCTTTTTTATTCTATTAAATTTTTGTATACCCATATTTGTTACCCTCGTAAAGCGGGTTCGTCGTGAATTTTCTACGTGTTCCTTAATCCCTCCGGTTCACCGGCTCTAACGCGCTTTTTCCGGTCTCGCGAACGCCTGATTCTTCGGATTTGCGAAAAAGACCTCCCGCATCAGCTTTTACACGTTCGGAAGACTTCTCATTTGTCGAGATATTATCATAACCCCCGCGGCGTTCTTCCTCTTCTTATCTGCCTTTTTCGTGCTTTTCTCCCTCGTACATCGAGCAAACGTTCTCGTGCGAAATGTTCCTTTTTTTCACGAATAAATCGTGTCGAATCTACGATTGAATATTCTCGGATCCGAAAAACTGTTTCAACTCGGGGGTTGGAGAAGTATTTTTGAATTTTTAGACTAAATGTGGAAAATTGCAAAACATGCTCTAGTTTGTTTTATCCACCATAAAATTATGCATAACTATTCTTGTTTTTGTTATTAATTCAAGACTTATCTTTATTTTGTCATCATTATGCGAAAAATGCCATTTTTAATAAGAGCGCTCCACTTTTTCGTTCTACATGGGGGGATCGAAATATTTTGCTTGTAAAATTATCGTACATTCTCGATTTTTATCAGAATCTGATCAGCTGCCGACGATAGATGGTTGTAAGGAGTCGACCTAATATAGAATGGATATATATATATATATATATATATATATATATTGAGTTCCTTCGAACAATTTTCACTCGTTCTGGATCTCCCGCATGGTATAATGGACTATATATCGCATGCAACCTTCTGGCACAAACCGCCAGCGCCGCCCATTCCAAGTTCCATTCAACCTTCGGTGACATTAATTTTATGTTAAATTACAACAATTCGCTAGCTCCTAACAGATACGCAATATATTTTCTTGCGGCACTGATTTATTTCGTTCATTGACTTTCGTTGTTGCATCTTTTATTCGTAATTTCTCAGAAAAATAAGTATTTTATCCAAGAAAACTCGATCTATGTAACGATCAAAATTATAATCAAAAAGTCAAAATGATTTTTCTTTTCAAAATTATATCACGACTTTATTTTCCCATTGCAAAAAAGAACACCGCAGTAATACAGCAAGGTGAAAGTGGGGGTTGAAAAATAGTGGAGAATGGCACAGCTTATTAGACATCGATTTCGCTTCATACCCCAGCAGATTCCCCAACGTTACTTCAATTTTCTCGAGGATCGCGCAGAACCAGCAGTCGTGTAAGTTGCACCAGATCCAGCTCATCGAACTTGACTCGTTTCTTCGCTCTCTCAACTTTCACCCTTTCCTTATATCTCAATTTCGTCTTTCCTCCTAGGTGTTCTTTTTTTGTGTTAAACTCGAGCAATTGAGAAGCTTCGATAAATCGGATGTTCAGCAAAATTTTGACCACTTGCCAGGTTTCCGTCGAATCGCCGTTAATTAATATCCCATGGACGTTATTCGTGGCTGACCATAGCAGGACCTCCGCTTTATCATCACACTATTCTCTTTTCCATTAATATTTTCAGCAATAAACTTACAACCTTATATTACAACCTTAACAATATTTTTAAATCCCACGTAGTAGCCTGAAAAAAAGCTTTTGCCTGCTCGTTAGTTTATGCGTTCGGTCTTACATGTATCGTGTACACCAAGTAAATTTATTCGCCCATATATTATAAAAACATCTACATACGTAGGTATACCATAAGATCTTTCGCGATCTTACACGAGCCCGTAAGTGGCGCGCATACGTAAGCGTAATGGGAGAGCACGCAACCGGATAATTAGACGAGCCTTAGGGGAGACTAAATTTTCAAGCTGTCTCGTAAGTAACTGACATGCGAAGAAATCCACATATACGTCAGCGTTCGCGCGCGGTTAAGGAAGGGGTGTTTGGGGCTGGCGGGGGGGGGGGGGGGGTAGTGGGAGTATACAGAGCCAACAGCAAGAGTTTGAAATGTTTCCCGTGAACCGCAAAGCCGCAAAATAGACGTACCACCCGCCGAGATATGCAACGTTAAACTTATGCGGATTACTATAGCGAAACACCTGTACGTAAGAAAGCATCCGACACGTAGGTACTGCAGGAACATCGCGAATTTGGCTTCCGTCTGAGAATCGATTCTACGACGTTCTCACCCCTCGGACAGCATTTTCGGATATTTGGCGAAACCCCGCCCTCGCAACGCTCCAATAGCCACGTTACCTCGCGAAAATTTCGAGGACAAGAAAAGCGATGTTTCACGGTGAAGGGGGTAACACGTGTCGTCGGCGATTCGTGCGCAGGATGAAAGGCTCGTATTAGCATTCCATTATCTTCTTACCGTAGTAAGAAGACAGATATTAAATCAGTGGCACATATGGCGTTATAGGCCATGTGTGACTACACACGCGACTAGATTTAACATATTTGCGTCCCGTAGTCGAGCAACTCGATACGTACGAGTTTTAAAGCCGAAACGCGCAGTCTGCCACTCCTGCGGTTTCAGGAACGTTCACACGTTCGTATCTCCGTAGCACCTGTTAAAACGTGCCCCCCCCCCCCGAAATTAGGGCTTCACGGACATCAGAAGCGCGTTAATTGCGTTGCATCGATCGCACGTGGCGTAAGTCACTGCCACGTGCGACCTTGTTAACGTGGGGCGGTGCGTCACGCGACAGGACTCATGTTTTCTTGCGAGCTTTGTGACTTTGTAAATGGCGTCACTGACGCTGTGATCGAACGTTAGCCTATTTCTTCTTTTTCGGTTTATAAACAATCGGCTGTGTTTGAAGTACGATTCGATGTTTAAACGTTAAGGAAGACAGCGTTGTACGAGAGAAGGACGATCGTCGTCGATCGAAGGAGTGAGCGCGCGTGGGAAATGCAGCGTCGCATCTACCAGGTGTTTCAAAGGACTTGACACGTTTGATCGTAGTTTCGGGCGTATTTTGGTTCCGGCTTCGCATGATCACTACGAAGCTCTTGAATAATGTTTTAGGATCTCGTAACGCTTCGATGTAATTACTAGGTGATGCACGCGACGATCGATCCTCGTCAGAATCGTCCTACACTTCGATTTGATTACGCGAGATCGATCGACGAGTGTGATAAAACGGCCAAGTGTACGGATAAGAGAGTTTGAAAGAGGTTAATCGCGTAATCTCGCGTCGGATTGGTGCTTGATGTGAGACAAACGAGCGACTGCCTTGTCGAACCTGGTGTTCGATCGTTTATTGTGTGTCTATACACGCGTATGGCGACGTCTCTGCAACGGTTTGAATCGTTCTCGTTTCAGGACTTGCAATTAGCAAGTAGCTCGAATCACTAGCTACCCGGGCTATCATTCAGCCTCTAGGTACGTACGACCGTTATCGCGATAACTTTCTCGCTAAAGCTAAAACGGTGACAGCGCGTACGATGGACACCGGATGCGAATGATTTTTTACGATTAAACAATTATCGATATCACGCATCGATTTACTTCGGCGAAGTACGAATTGTTAATGATTTTTCTTAATTGAGAAACAGAATCGGTCAAATCGTGTATTTCTGTATATTTTTTATCGACTAATTTTCTCACGCAGAAATTCCATACTGACCCAGTTTCCCTCGTTGAATATCGACGGAAAGCACGTTGTTATATCGAAGCACATTAAACTTCGCGAAATCTATTTTGCGACCGAACGATACCTACCCTTTAACTCTTCTCTCACGCATAAACGAACAAATACATTAACGAAACGCTCGAAAATTCCGATTCGAGCTGACCGTCGATACGCTCCTCCATCACCTCTGTCGCGATTGCACGCGGTGCCAACCTGTCTCGATATAAACCTATAGACATCTAGAATGTAATCAAATAATACGTTCTATTATTTTATCATTGAATAAATTCAATAATTGTTCGTTACACGTAACATTATTATTAATATTACTGCGAATTAATTATTATTATTATTTTATTCAATGTAATTTAACGAATTTATTATAATCGAATGAAAACTGAAATAAGTAAAATATATCCCGGTCCCTTCTTTTCCACATTTATTTCCAACGACTTTTGCTCATTTGAAAAACAGAAATCACACTTTCTTGTTCGAGTAGAATCGGGTAAAGCCGCGTATTTTTATACGAGTTCTTTCCATTTTTGAAAAAAAACACGTCGCTACTTTTTATATTCGTATATCGACAAGTTCTTAGCCAATTCATTGAATCGTGACTACGAAGTTTCATAATGTAACGACGGTTGGAGATCGACGCTTTGTACGAAAGTACGGTACGTAATGTAATATAACAGTAAGTCTGTTACGAGAGTATATACGCGTCGAGCAACACGAGCTGCTTTAAAAGTTTCTCGTATTCCAGCTGCGAAAACGCGAGCTTTAATCGAAATCCTCGAGGTTTACTTGGTACGGCATCATGGTGTCGACGACAGTTTGTCCAACCGCTGTTACTGTCGCAACGGCGCAATGTACTCGGCATTGTGCGCGTATGCGCACGGTGAAACAAACACGGGTAACGCATTACTCGTGGCTTTCGTGGGACGCTTGTCGCGAAGATATGAGATTTTCCGAACTATCGTTGGGTTTACGTCGAGTGACATTTTAGTAGTACTCGGACATTATAATACAATATCGAAGAACAAGGGGTGTGTTCTAGTAGAAATCGATGGAGACAAAGTGTTGTTTCGTATAGAACGTCGTACACGAGGGAGAACTAGCGTACCTTGTCATTAGCTCAGCACCACCAGCTTTCCAATTCGATCGATCCGATCGGTAATTGCAATCGAGTAGTTCCGACGAGTTGCGAAGACTCGACATCGAGCGAACTAGAGAAACAGAATTCAAGCCTGGGAAGTTAAGGAGAAGTTTGGGAGTTTACCCAAGTGACGACGTCATCTTTTCTCGCGAAACGTAGATATTTTTTACCCCTCGATGTCATCAATCTTAGTTACAGGAGAGAGGTCAATCGTTGCCATAAACTAAATGGTCCGGAACTCTTGAATTTCCATCGAGTATCAACGATTCCGACAATCTTTACTTTCCTCCGTTTCCAGTCGTAAAGCTTAATCCACGGTTAGGGTTGGTTTGCGTGACTAACTTTCGTAGCTTTCCTCGTGTACGGAGGAAGCATGCTAAAGTGACACGAAGAAGCATGGTACTCGATCAACCGCGCCCTTATACGTAATATGCGACCTCCGTCGATATCGTTCGAACGCAGTATTGAACGCGGGTCAACAGATCGAATTGTGGAATAAAAGTTTTAATGCAGAGCCCGGGGCAAATGGTCATCATCGGTCTAGCGGTGAATGGCACTCGTAACATGTTGGCGAATAAGGATGGGGTAGCACGTTGAAAAGTTTGTATTGACTGTTCCTCGGTGCAGGAATCGCTGCGGGTTTCATTGTAACGATACCGTATCGTTTTTCATGCGTCCATAGTCCGACACGTGTTCACGGACGTTCATGGCCGCGAACTTTTACCCAAGTACGATATTGTCTGTGATGTATCGATATTTACCTTCTATATAGCTACCTTGGAGAACTTTCGTTGTTTCGCCCTGTGCTTACAGGAGTTATGCAACGCATCCTCCCTTCGCTATTATTCTCGTCTCATCTCTCTTTCTCTCTCTTCCTCTTACTGTGAACAAACTCTTCGACATCCGTCACGCTATGTTTGCCAATCGATCTTCTCAAAAAAAAAAATAAAAAACTGAGCGTGTATAAATCTTACGTGTCCACAACGAAGTCTCGGAACTAAGCTTGTGTCATCAAGGTGTAACGCGCCGCTGCACGAAGAATCCAGAAACAGCTGTAGATTGATTACGTCGCGAGAAAATAAAAAAGGGCCGAGGAGCGTTTTCCTGAAAAACGATTCGTTCCTGAAGTAGCAATTATAATGGTTTAAAAAAAATTTATTTTACTTTAAAGAGCCGTTCTCTCAAAGTAAAGGATTTTACGTTGAAAAATTAAATCATACAAACTTTAAGAAAAATTGTATAAATGATTTTAAAAAATTGGAAAATATTTTTCAATTTCACGGGAGAGTGGCATCATCGATCGAATTAAACGTGATTGGAATCACGCGAGGTAAACACGAGAGGGGGAGTGAATTCGAAATGCATACTCGTAGGTGAAAATGAAAAATACAGGGGTATTTGAAACGATGGGATGTATCGACGCACGTACCACTCGAGACTCGTTCGCTCCGCTAACCATTCGGCTTTAGATCGTGCTATACACGGGAATACAAACCATCGCGTAGCATTGTTGCGACTGCGAGAGTAGTACTTTGTGCACGATAAGCCGATCGGAAGCGTGGCGGGACAGCTGTGGCTTTGCTCTTGGATATTGGTATCGATTGGGACCATAAGCTAATCCAGCAACGCAGAATAGAAACGATCTACGTGGAATAATGGCTCCGAGTGCTATGCAAATGTACATTGTTTTATATCTAGTTCGATTATAGGTGTCGTTCATTTTTCTATTACTACCTTGTTATATCCATCGAAGCACGATCGATCATGTCACATTCATCCTTTCGACACCCTCCGAGCAGATGAGCCGATCTATCACGAGGATAATGAACAAACTCGAGAAGATTGACTAATAATGTCTCCGGGAGATTCTCTTTGTTTTTGTTTCAACGATATAATGAAGAAAGAGCGTGTCGATGAAAGGTTGAATTATCAGGGACAGATTCTCGTGGCTGCTTCGATGTCGAGGGAAGTTTTTTTTTCGATCCGGCGGATCCGAGCCGATATAATTACGTCGTTAATTTTGTTTTTACATGTTCGACGATCGAATCTCGAGGAGCTAGGCGAGTTAAAAATATATTATGTAAAAATTAATTTACAAGAGTTAAATCTATAGAAATATGGTCCATCGCGATCGATCCACTTTCCATTTCTTGGTACGAATTAAATTCTCGGATAATATAAATCCGCATCGTCGGTTATATATTTAACGAGAAATCCGCACTCGCGTTGAAATCTGTCGGTATCAGATAGTATCGGTATTTCGGCCGGCCAAATAATGACGTTGCGCAAATAATCCAGCCGGCGAGCACCTCTCGAGAACCGTATAAATAATACTTTTCAATTATTTTGTTTCTTTTTTTTGGTCGTTTTTTCTCACACCCTCTCTCCGAACTATAAATAACCAAACTGATCGAAATATGGGAAGCGTGCCAGAATACGCTAGTTGCCCGATTCAATGCCGATATGTCCGTTGAATTATAACAATAAGAGAATTAGGCTGGCTCTGGCGACACTGGCTTTATGAATATATATATATCACGGACTCTTCCTCCACTTCTCAACAAATCTCTCTCCCCCCCTCTATCTCTCCTCACCCTAGGACGATGAATTTCGCTCGAAATTGGGGCGGTTTTAGTGAAAATTTATCAAACCACTACGGGTATAAGCTCGAAGTTACTACGTTCTCCTCGTATTTCCGAGACCGATTGGTCTGCGGTAATATGCCGTATAGCCGCATTTCATCTGCGATAAACGCGCAAGTATGCTTATCCATATACGGTTAATATTATTTCGTATCAAAATCGTACACCATTTTCCCCGTACGAATGGGGTAGCTACCCATTCCTAAGTTTTGTCTCTGAGGTATTTTTTGGGTAAACGGAGAACTCGTATCGGTAGTAAGCAGCGACAATGATACAATGTCCTCTTGGTACACTTGTCAGTGTGCGTACCCGGGGGCGGCTACGAGGATATTCATTAACACGAGATTCCGCTTGAAACTGTAGCAAATAGCAGTACATTGAGCAATTTGTCGCGTATATGTCAGCGAATGGCAAAATGTACGAGAATTTCTCGTTTTTGTATTAGTTTAGTGGTCCAGTTTTCGTTTCGTTCCTCTATGACATTTACACTTTTGTGATATTAATTATCATAGTCGATTATTAGTCGTGACTGGTGATGGCTACGTCCCGTTTCTGCTCGGTTCTGTGTTAATAATAATAATAATAAAAATAAATAATGATAATAATAATACTAATAATAATGAGAAATAATAATAATAACAATAATAGACGCTATTTCCGGCGAATGAACTTTTTCGTTTTCGAATGAATCGTCTATGCGGATAGATTCACGGCTTTATTTTTATGTGGGCAGTGAGGACAGCAGTTCAACAAAAAACTGTGAAATTTACGAGCTTCACTTTGCAACGCCAAGGGGAGGAAAAAGAGATTCGGACGTTTCGTAGATTTATCACTACCGTCGACGGCTTTCAATAAATTTAATCGAAAAATGCGGATCAGAAAGTATACCGAGAAAGCTTAATACACGTTTTATCGATTTTAACAAATCGAAGACGATAATCCGTGCTTTGTTAAAAAAAACTTTCGAAGAAACTCAACATAGTTGAAATTACTGTTGGGTTTATTTTGTAGCGGGAGCCACTGATTAATCCACCTGATGAAAGTTGGAAGAGAGATGATTTTTGTATCGAAACAGTGATAACAGCGCGGGAATAACGATTAATCGACAATAATTCATTTTTATGAATATCGAACGAATTGAACGAATTACAGTATCGAATTGGAGATTTCTTCAGCTCACTCGTGATAATATGAAGCATAATACTTCCGCATTATGTTCGTAATTCTGACACTGGTTAATGGGAAAATTGTGTACTGTCAATCGTCTCTTTCGGTCCGTGAATGAGTTCGACCACTCGTAATCGTATGATTCGTGCCAGCTGCTGCGAATCTCAGGCCATCGAATTGGTCCATCGTGCTTTATCCTTCGTATATCCATCGTATATACATAGACATATGTACGTCGCATGTCGAACGAAGAAAAAACGTAAAATGTAACAATGGACTTACGACGTATTGCAACGTCGAAAAAAGGAATTATATCTTTAAAAATTGAAAAAAAAAACATTTCGTAAAATATCTCGACGCGTTGAAAACCTTTTTTTTCTTCTTCCAACGACCTAAATTGTATATGCACTCGAGAACGGATTTTTGAACGAAGAACATATTTTTACCGTTGAAATTTTGGTCCAGGGAATTACTCGAAGGAATTTTCCCATTCGCCGAGTTCATAGAGTGCCCTGTGTACCTCGTGACATAAATCGTTTCGTATGTGCGCTTTGTGGCGCATAAGTCACAGTCTCGAAGGCATTTCATGTTACACGTATGTGTGAATAACACACGTAAACGTATAGTACTAAACATAAAATATGATATACGCCATGCATTGTAGGCTTTTTCTATCGAGTTCATACGCGACATATTTTCATAAACCATAACAAAAGGAAAAGGTCGATGGACGTATTTAAAAAAATAACGCAAAAATTTTCTTATAAATGGCTTTTAGGTTATTTTTTTTTGCTCGTGTTTGATTGGGTACCGGGTACTTTCGAATCTGATTTATGGAATTATGTTACTCTCCTTGTTCTTCATTAACGAGCACATTTACGGACAAGCACATGCCGTCGAGACTATTTAAAGTGCAACTCGAATCCGTAGCTAAGCCAAGGCGGCTTAACGATCCTCCAATCAACCTTAATGACCGAACGCCATCGTTTCGTGAAAACGTCGGGGTATACTTCACCGGAGATTCGCGGAAACTTGAAATAATTCGAATAATAAAAAAATATACATTGTTAAAAATTTGCATATCTCGGATATATTTAAAACCCCTTTGTTTATTAAATTCATTTCATACCCATATATAATGATAATATCTGAAATATATTTAATTATTTGTATTCGACAGAGGGAAACATTTATTTTGGGGTAAACATATACTGTGAATTCGGCTTGTCCTTTGGCGTACCGGGGATAATGGTGTCCTTTATTACATACGGGAAAAAAGATGCTTGGACAGATCGGAGCACGGTTTCGATTGATTCGATTGAAATTCTTCTACTCGGCGTAACGCGTGACAAGAAAGATCGATTTTCACCTAGGGTTGAGAACATTGCTATCCTGCTTCGAGGATATCGGGGTCCAATTTCAATTGTCTATACACGTATTCGTACGCCGATAAATCCCTCTTCGTTTACTTCCTTGTTTTTTTATTTTTATTGTGTGTTATATATATTGTGTGTTTATATATGTACATATATATATATATATGTCGAAACTGAAATCCAGGCCGTGTCGCAGCTCCATTCTTTCCTAATCACTACGCACAGCTTCGAGTTAGCCTGATCTTTTCCACCGATCTAATATTTCAGCACGTTGTCACTCTTTGAATGATTAAAGAATTTTTACAATAATATCAATCTCATTTTTAGTTTGTACATCTCCGTGAAATAAATCATCCCTTAACATTATACCTTGTGGGAAACTTTTAAGATAAAAAAATGAGATGCAAATAAAAGAAGGGAGATATGAAATAGATTTTTAAGAAGAATCCTCTTTTTGAGACGTCGAATCGAGAAGAGAGTTCGTAATATTATCGTTCTCAATGCAAGATACACTGAGAAGGTAAGAAAAGAAAAAAGAAATGAATAAAGTGGGAGCAAGGTGCAAGCCAGACTCGCAGAAAGAGAGAAAGAGAGGGATAAAACCAAGTTTTCAACTGTTTCATCGTCCAAGGAATAAGATATTTCGCATGCCGGTTGGTACATATACCACCCCTAAAAGTTCTCGAATGAACCTTCGAATGGAGTGAGAAGTGGAAAACTCAGTCAGTCCATCTATATCCACTTTTTTCTCACTTTCTCAACCCCTTGACTCGCCAGGACCATTTCGATCGAAGATACATACGTTTCGACTACGTATACAAAAACATTCATAAGATCAGTATATAATGATAGTTTAAGGCAAATGAGAAAAAGCCATATAATGGATGGAATACGATATATGTAGAGAATTCGCAATATCGCCATGGACACAAACCATCGCAAACGTTTATGATATAACCGTCTGCGCCGGATATAATACGATCAAGTAAGATGAAATAAAAAAAAGCAGAAGAAAACAAAAAAAAAAGTGAAAATAAAATGAGGGAAGAAAAAAATGAATAAGAGGCACACGCAAGTTCTCTAGACTTTCGAAAGTTTTCCAGGCTTGGAGAAAAGGAACGCGCCGCCGGTATAATCCGATCTCCTGTGGCTGATCCTTGCGCGAGAAACTTTTCATTCTCGTTGTGCCGCTTCCCGCTGCTACAGAAAAGTAAAACGCGAGATAGACAGAGAGAGAGAGAGAGAAAGAGAGAATGAGGGAAAGCAAGCAAGACAGGGGAGGATTTAATTTCCAGATCTTGGTCCTAGCTGCTTCTGCTTTTGCCTTTGCCCAGAGAGTTACCTTTCACTTAGCTTTGACTTAAGCTTTATAGGTATAGAGCCCTTTCTCAATGTTCCTGCCAATTTTGCGGTTCTGTCTCGCGGATTATTTCGCACAAACGTAACACTCGGAGATTTCCCTTTATACTTACACCCCTCTATCTCACTCGATCTCTCTCTCTACCTCTCCCTCTCTCTGCCACTTTGTTGTCTCCGACAGCTGGAACTTAATTGCATACTTCGGAGTGATTCGCGTAATACAATGCTCCTTTAGCGACGTCGTCTTCAAGGATTTTGTGCGGTCCGTGGACTTTAAAGACGAACGACGCGAAATCACGGTCGTTTTCCTATAGATATACGAACGATGTAAAATAACGTGGGAGGAAAGAAATTAGTAAAAAAAAACCGTATTATTTCTTAGTGCTGATTTATAAAATTGTGCGGTCAATTGGAAAATATAAATCGTTGTGGAATATTCAGCGTTTGCCGTACGATTTTTCTCCCTCGAACGTTCGGACAAAGCGACCGGGATGAAGGAAAGACGTTGAGACGAGAAGATCGTCCAGAGACCGTAATTAACAGAAAGTGCTCTCACCATGGGTACGTATCGTCGGGATTTCATTTCGAGAAATCAATTCATCCGTGCGTGAAAGCACCTTGGTACGGAAATACAAAATCACCGATGCGTCATGCCTGGATGCAAAAGCCTTGAGGGAATCGGTGAGATGTGGGACAACGGGAAACGAGCAGCGGTAGACACGGATAAATGACGGTGCTGATGCCAGTGATTTTGAGCATGCCATGAGAGCTTCGACCGTCCACACGCAACTAGGTATCTAGGAAATATCCCTCGGGAATTTATTTGCATAATCCGACTATTTGGTCGTCCGGGTGCAGGAACGATTGGTCCCACCTCCATCCCACCCTCCCACTCTCTCACCCTCTATCTCTCTCTCGGTTTCTACGAATGAAAATTTAGGGCATGGAAGAATTACTACCTTATCGTTACGAAAAATTCATAAAATTAATTCCCTAATTTCCTACGAACAACCCCTAGAAAATACATATCATAATTATCACATCCAACTCAGTCGGAATTATCCGTTTATAGGAAAACGAATCGTGAGGGAGGAATAGTACCCTGTCCGAGACTAAGATAGACCGTGTCTAAAGCAAAAAAAAGGAGGATAAAGCTCTGAGCGAAAGAAAAAAATTGCATTACCCCGAATACTCTTTCAAATTCTCTGAATGGTTTGTTTGTTTGCAGTCAACGATTTTTGGTACGAAAGATACAAAAAATTGCAGAAAATTCAAAACTCGTCTCTCTTTCTCTCTCTCTTGCACGTGCTCTTGATCGTTTCTGTCGTAACGACCCCGAAGGAATGCGATGAACTTCTGTCCGAAACTTCGAACGACGCTCTTAAATGTTTCACGAGTTCGACAGTAAGAACTAAAGTTCGCGGGGTGTCGGAGAGATTTTGCAGAATTAATGAGCTATACTTTAATAGTTCCAGCCGTAAGATTTTGCGTGCAAACTTCGGTGCTATAAATATATTTATCGGACGAACCGATCGCGAGTGTTCGATAAAGATCGTTCGATAAGTTGATACAGTCGATCGATGGAACAACGACGAAGAACACGAGCATTTCAACGAGCAGTATCAACGTCGATCGAACAAAACGAGTTTGATTGGAACAGCGGACACCAAACGAACGTTATCGTATCGGCAAACAACTACTGGCCTTCGGCTTTTTCTCGAATTCGAGGTAATGAGTTTCGCTCGGTTGTTTCGTTTTTCAATCATTTTTACAATTTATTTCTGTGCCTGTTTCCGCCTTTTACGTCGATATATAGGTACCTACGTAGATAAACGCGCTGAGATGAACACAGAAAATAAAATATCTAGATACGTTCGCCAAGTGTAACGGCATGGCGAAGGGATGAGCGAAGAGTTTAAAGGATTTACATAGCGAGCGAGAATGTGTAGGTGGAACCGTTCGTAGCGTTGGAATAGTCGCGAGGAAGCTTCATTTGAATGTTACGGACTAATTTTCCTCGGGGCAAGCTTGTCGGTTCTATATTTTATGGAAAACTCGAGTGGCACAATGTGCAACCGGCGAATGAGAAATATTACGTGTGTGTGCCACGTACATCGCGCACAGCTGGGTAAGGAAACCCGGTAGGACGAAACGATAGAGAACATCGAAACTTGGAAATTCTCGTTCCGTCCAAAGTGGTGGGAAACTATCCTGGCGATGAGTTGCACCCTATATACAAAATGTTTTCGGGGTCTCCAGGGATGATGAACTCTGCGAGGGCCCAGCATCGAGTCTCTCGCGAGCTTCGTTGAACTTCCTGCTTTTCAGACGTCGAAAGACGTACAAGTCCAAACAACGTATAAATTAATGAAGCGTGTCTAGTTAGACCCGAAACGTACATACGTAGATACGGATCCTGTGCGTAACGCGGTCGTCCTTCGAGCTCCAAGGACATTTTACAAGCTTGTTAGAATCCTTAAAACATAAGTATTATTTTACACTGTTGCTGTGAATTCCCGTTTATTTAATGGAACGTTTCATAAATTTCTTCGACGCACGGTTCCACCCCCTCTCCTTCCTCTTTCCACCCCCGTACTTCGCGGTTAAATATTCAACTGTTAGACCGGCCAAGACTTGGCACGAGCACAGCCGGAACCGTAATTCCGGACGTTGAACACTCGGACCGGGTCGTTCGCGACTTTGTAGGGTCGGGACGACGTGAATTCGCCCACGCGATTTACGACTCGGCTTATTCTTCGTAAAAGAAGCTTTCTCTTTTTCGACCGGCGAGTCGTATTGTTCGACGGAATTCTAAAAAACGGAAATATCATCGTGAAAAGTAGGACGAATCGAATTTTTCGATCGACCAAAGTTTGATTCTCAGCCCACGCGACGTTGTGCAATTGACGTTACGATAGGGGAGGAAGTTAGATCGTACACATAAAATAAAATCTGCGACAAATCCGATTTTCGGATGTGGCGGAACAGCCAACCGACGTAAGCCAATTATCTGCATAGGATTAACTTCGTTACGTCGCATCTGGATGTCGTAGGGGGAAGGGGTGGGAGTAGGGTTGGTTGTGACGAAACGAAATCCCACGGTTTGGCCCGCTACCGACTAAAATGTTATCCGACTTCATTGTTCGTAACGAAAACAGCTTACGTGTTCGAAGGGACTTTATCTCTGGTTGACCAGCGTTACCGTATACGAGAGCTATCGAGTCTCGCCGAATTTGATACGTTGGACCGATAACACCGTTGGACCGTTAGCTCCGGCTCATCCAAGAGCGACCCCGCGCCAAGGCGTTCCGATTTTAATTGAATCCTATTTTCACGGTATCGTTATTTTCTTTTTAAAATAAAAAAAAAGACAGTAAAAAAGATCGTTCCGCGAAATATTTTGTTAAAATCTTTAGTCGGGAATAAAAAAGAAAAATCGACTAAATCCGATGAGTGACGATCGTTGAGGGTTCTCATTTCCTGATAATAAAAAGGAGTTAACCTCATCGATCTCGAACTTTCCCAGCCAATCCGTTCACAAAGAGGGCTTAACGGAGTGATATACCGGATTCTAAGCTCGATCCACGTATCCTTTTTTCTCGAGGCACAGACTCTCTCGTCTCGTCTCCTATCATACCGATTTTTATCGATAAATCAATTTTTATCTTTTTCTCGCGGTAATTCAATTTTATCGCCAAGATCTTGGGAGCACCGATTCGTCATACCGTCACGCACTTCGTCCACGAGATCTCGACTCTCTTCATTCCGCGCTCGCGACCCTCTCCTCTTTAACCCCCTCTGACATATACACACACATACACACATACTACTTTTCATTTTGTCTTCACTTACCTCCTCGCTATCGTCAATCGAATACCTTTCGATTCTACGCGTAAGGTAGAAAACTTTACACGCTCGTATTTCAGATTTTTTCCGGCTCAGAGACGAAATATCCAAGATCCTCGTCGGCACCAAAAAAATACCCCTCTTGGTGTATACGCGTCTATATTCACCCTTGGCATTTCGTCCTGAAATACCGTACGTTATATCCACGCGCTTACGCTTAGGTATATACGTTTCTTTCGCGTTACAGAAAAGAAAATTTGTCAGCCTCGGTCCTCGTATTTGTACTGGCCTTTGTCACGTACGTTTTCGCCTCGTATATAGAAATGTTCCATCAACCCTCAGCAAGTACCTACCCGCGGGTATAACGGGCGAAAAAAAACTATTTATCGTTCGAGTACGGATATAAAAGAAAAATGGCGTCTCTCATGGACGAAAATAAAAACAAAAATATAAATATCGTTTTAACAATTTGCTGACAAATTGTCAAAAAAAAACGGGCGTTTCGGTCACAAAAGAAAAGTGCCGTAATTAAAGACGGAAAACAGGTTGGAAGAACGTAGTCGAGAAGAAAATTCGTGGGTAAGGTTTCGTCGCGTCGCAGTTCGCCCGAATTTCGTGAAACTTTTCTCACGAGAATAAAAGTCGGTCGACGAGAAGGAAACATAAGTTTTCCGGCTCGTTCTCGTACGGCGGGTAGAACGGGCGTGGATATGCACGAGAGTGTTTCCCCGGCTCCCCGAGCCATCTTTGGACGAAAAAAGGAGTGAGGTCGCCAAATGCAGGAGGGTCACACTCGCGATCATGGTCGCACACACCTACGTACGCGTCTACGTATATGTTCGTGCGACGAGTGGGAAAAGGGCGTATTTGACAAGAATTCACATCCGGAAACACGCCGGTCCATACTCGAAACGGCGGATGTACGAAAGCTCGCGTACATCTCCTCGCGGCTATACCGTAAAGTCGTTGCACTGAAATTTGCACCGCGAAAGGTCTAGAGACCCATATCAAGGACGATAAGTCTCTTGTAAGAGAAACTACGAGGACGTAGCTGCGCCCGAGAGAGAAGGAGAAAGAGAGAGAGAGAGAGAGTGACCTAGGGAGCTGGAAGTGCAATTTATTCCAGTGGTTTTAGACTGCCAAATTGTGTAGCCGTAGAAACAGTAGAAGGGGAGGGATGAAGTCGGTCTGTTCACGTATATTTCTCCGTACGTAACTTGCGGTCGGTAAATTCCACGAGTTGTTACATACGTAATGACAGGTTGCCAACTTGGTTTATTACGTTTCAGAAATTAGCGTGACACGCGAAGGTATACGAGGTATACGCGAAACGGGATATTGACAAATCCAAATAGTCGTAGAACGATTAAACTTGGGTAGAAACGTTATATCGCGGACGAGTTTACGCAATGGAAGTAACAGACACTGGTGGTATTTGACATTGAGGGGGCGGGGGAGAAGGAGGAAGAGGACGTCCATAAGCTTTCGGAAGTTTCAATATTCGACGAATGAACCACGCGGGCGAGCGCACTTTCACGTACGTATCGGTTTCGTTGTTTTCCCCAATGGGCCACCCCGAGGTGGCCTTGTATTCGCATTGTAACCGTAGCACGCAGGTCGTTGACGCAGTATGACGGCTCGGGATGTCACGCGATATGTCCCGAGGGTGTTTCTCGTAGATTCGTAAACAATGCTATATACCCCACGAGGATGAGATCCGCGGGTGGAAGCGTTTATACGGATACGTGTCAATATTAATTACCGTATATGCGTCGTGATGGCAAATCAAAGGACGTCTCTGACACAATAACACCCTTAATTTTTATGAAAAAAATGATTGCCACCAGCGTGAAAATGGCACGGTGTGTTTCGAAAATTTTTGTACGAATTCATCCCCCCATCGCCCGTTTTTAACCCTCTTTCCATCCTTCGGGTCGAATCCTTCGTTAGGAGCCGTATTTACATTAACGCTTCCTACTTAACCCTGAGAACTCAAAGGTGGGCGCAATATGGGCCGAGGGAAGGATAAAATAAAATGGAAAAGAATTTAGTCTTTCGCGAAAACGTTTATATCCTCGCGAAGCGTTTCTTTGCGCACGTAAAATAGCGACAATACCGACGTTAAAAGATCGCTGGCACCGTCGTTCCAGTTACCGACCCTCGCATTAAGCGTACATCATGGGAATTCATAGGATCCCGGTTACGGTATCGTGAATTTCCACACGAATTTTATGCCGTTACGTGTACCTTGAGGATCATTTTTTTTGGTTCCTTTCTTTTTTTCACGAGCCCATGTTGCTTGTAACGTAAGGTATGCCTTGAAGCAAACCTTATACGTCGACGGTACGGTATAATGGTAGGGTAGGAGACGTAACTTGTCCTTCGCGGGGGCCGACAGTGATACATATATATATGTATAGAACGTATAACGCGAAGAGGTAAAACTGCTGGGAATAACAGACTTTCGTGAAATTCTCAGGAGATACTTGCACGAGCTAGACAATGGATGATAATACTTGCGTCTGCTCGGCCTCGTTTCCCGTTTGGTCCTTTGCACCTGTAACTCCGCCGGGAATAAATATGATAATAGCCGGTGGTACTTTTCCACGTGTACTTAATGAGATTATTCATAAGTGCCTAATGAAAGTCGCTTCTCACGGTACCAATGCTTTTCCCATCTCGTTGAAAGCTCCGATATTCACTTTTCATTCGTAAAGCTCGCCCTTCCGATTTCCTCCCCACCTCCACAATTTTTCATCCTTTCCACTCCCAAGTGCTTCAATTATTGGACATTTTTTTGTGACAAGAACGAAGGAACGAGAAACAAAAAAAAATTGAAAAGTATAAAATAAATAAAAATTACATGCGTATAAATTGCGTGCCATTTAACTGCGGTGCTCGATTACCAAATTCAACGATCATCGACCGTGCTGACTAATTAGGAAATTTTTTTTTGGTCATTGGGAAAATTGTGCTACTGGACTAATTGTGCGAAATGACAATGGTACGTGGTAATCGCGATTATTACCGCGCGGACAATACGCGGAAAGCAATTGGCCTCGTGAAATATAGTCCATATTTATATATATATATGTGTGTGTGTGTACATATATGTGTACGTAAATAAATGTACACGGGTAGAGCTGCTGCACGCAGAACTCTCGTCGTAATACGTGAACACGCGCGACCGCGTTTTCCGCATACCAAAGTGAAATCCGAATAGATGTAAAGCCCACGGCCGCTTTTACGCTCGGCAAACTCGTGACCAAACTGTGTTCTGACCGACGCCGCGGTCTTATTACTATATACCGCAAAAAGTTTAATACTGATAAGCGTGCGGACGAAAGTTTGCGCTACCCTCGATCCGTTCATCGACGATGCTTTCGCGAACAATTTCATCGTCATGAATACTCACGGCGTCCCTCGCAACGTCGTCTACCACTCACGCTCGTCAACCCATCACTTTGACCCATCGTACACAGGCAATTTATGCATTCATTTTTAAGGGTTGAACTACCCTCGCTTTATCAAACGGGTAATACGGGTAATCGAGTAAAAACGAAAAAGAAAAAAGAAATACGTAATGGGGCGTAATTAAAATGGAAAAATAATTTGCGAAATGAAAATTGGCTCGATCTTCATAAACGCGAGTCCGTTATTGCGAGCTGAAAAGATTATTAACATTTTTCTTTTTTTTTTTCGAAGAATTTTAATTTTGATAAAATCTGTATTAAAGTTGCGAGAATTTTGTTAGCAAGGATTCGTAAAATTCGTAACGATAATACCTGAAATGTTACGAGAGGCTAGAACACGAGGAATGATAAACGAGATTTTCTATTACACCGCAAAACTTTCAGGGAATGTATTTTATTGAGGGGAAAAAAGGTTTCGCGAGAAGAATATCGTTGCGAAATAATATTCTGTTTGTTACAACTTTATACGTTGTATACGCAACGAGTCGGCTCGAGTTTAGGGCCGATGTGTTTCAAGAGCGCGTCATAGATGGACGAAAAAGTTTGATGTAAAAAATAAAATAAAAAGCAGACCCGAATCCATTAAGTGCGGAGAAGGGGCAAAACATGACGCGCCCCCTCACGATCCTTTTTTCGACGTAATTTCATTCGGGATATTCAAGAGGGGTAAAAAGGAAACAGGGCGCATAAAGTAGCGGGAACTTCCGCCGACGCACTCGTTTCGAGATCCGAGAAGAGCGAATATCCGGATTTGCGAATGGGTGGGGGCCAATGTTCTCTGCAAACTCAAAACTACATAATGTACTTAGGATTTATCTTATTCCATTTGTGTTCCTTGTAAGAAGATTGTCGAGGATAAAGTACAACGTGACGTTGACTTTACGTCGAATTTACAAAATCCAAAATCCGCGATTACCAAAAGTTTCCAAAGTCGAATAAAGCTCGAATCGTTATTTCGTAAATGAATCGAATCAACATCGAACTGTTGATAATTGTTCAATCAGAATTAAGACGTATACCGCGAGATAATTCGATTAAACGAGAATTAATGATATGATGGCTGTTCGCGGAAGAGAAACGAGGGAGGATTGAATTAACAACGCGATCGAAATCGATTAAGAGAAGGAAGGAGAGGGAGGATAAGAAAATGAGAGAAAGGAAGAACAACGAAAGAACGAAATTGGTATCTGAAAACGTTGTGCGATACGACTCGCCGGAATGTATTAAACGGAATGTCGAACCGTGCAATTTGCTAACGCTTTAAAGTGGAAGAAAAATGAAACGTCGGAGAAGAAGAAAAAGAAATGTCAGAAGGACTCGATGATGAGAACGAAGCGTTTTCGAATCAAGCGGAAGCAGACCGTCTACCGGAATAGGAATAATTATGTAAATTACGATAATGACGAGGCAAATGTATGTAGCGACGTTTGAATTGGCACGTCAACGTGGCCTAATGGATCGAAAAATATCGAGGAAAACGTTCGTGAAATAAAAAACTCTCGCGATGCGAAAATCGCATTCGTAACTGCTTAAGTGGAGACTGCCAGTCGAACGTTAATTCGGTAATGAAAGTTTATTAACCGGTAGACACTATATCGAGTATTTCAATATTAATTAAGCGAAACGAGGGAGTTTTTAATTGAATTTTTAAAGCTCGCTGGTTATAATTGCTCTTGAATTAATGAAACAATATTGGTGTCAGATGTAGCGAGTTGGTCGTTGCAATTTGCGAATCTCGATATAAACGATGATTTTTCCCTCGTTGTTAATGTTCGACGCAGATACGAGGAAGCAAACCTCGAATTGAACAAACAGGTCGAGAATTCGACGACGTCTGTACGCGATCGATAACTTGTTTCCGAATAGTTGACATTTGTTCCGATCGACAAATGGCCATAGGGTCTCTTGATGGATTCGTACGAGCGTATACGTCGACGAATACAAGTTTGCAAGATTGATGTGGAATTTCGCAAAATGGACTTTCTACTCGATTATTCAAAAGGGAAAGGGGGAAAGGCAGAAATGGGACGCGAGCGCATCGAGTGAACTCTCGTCGTAACGTTTACCATGGTAATTTAATCGTCCCATCCGTAACGCCAGCTCGCTCAACCCCTAACTGCTCGAAGACACACGTCTTGCTTGAGACACTCGTGAATCGTAACTATCGATAAAATATCTCGAAATTTTTTATGCATTTGATATTTCACCGTCTATAGGTATTTACAAGGAATATTTCATGTTTATATATTTTGACGTATACATTCGAGAACTTTTACGTTTAATGCCGAAACGACGATCTTGGAAGAACGATATGTACGAAACACGTGTCTTTCGAACTTTTTAAAAACTCGCTTACTTCATACCGCGTATACGTTTTTCGACCACGTACGCAAGAGTTTGCACACAGTCGATGAGTGCGCTCGAAACTTTCTTGCCAACTCGACTGTCGGTTAAATCCGTCGATATCGCTCGAGGGACTACGAAGGCTAACAGGCAATTAAATACCGACGAACCGATGACAGCGAACATAGAGTTAATCTTTTTTTTCTCTCTCTCTGTTTCGATCATTGCGTGATATATTGGATCAGCTATATACGACGCATATTTTTCATTCTTTTTGAAATTTTAATATTGGTTCGACAAATATAAAAAAGAGTGGAATTTCGCATCAGTTGAGATTAGCAAATATTTAAACTCGATTATATCAATAGGTTATCAGAGAAGGATCGAGATTAATGAAAAATTGAATCGACGGAAACGAGATATGTCGGAGTATATATGGGAAGTGTTCTGAAAATTCTAACGGCGCGTATACGTCGATTAAAAGTTTGTATGTAAAAAGAGGTGTACAATTCAAGAGAGCGCGTATGTAAGAGGGTTAATATACATATTATATACATCTTTGCGTGAGACACGTATCTCGTGAACTCGTCTAATTGGCCAGGACGTATATACCCCCGTTCAGGTTCGTTTAATTCTGAGCGTTATATAGTTCGTTTAATTCTGCACGTTATATATAGGGTCGGTGCAGCTTAAAAGCACGAGAGTGGAAACGAGGCCTCTTTGTCGATCACGTGCAAGGAAATTTTATTCAACGTGCCTGCACGCTTCTCACTCCGTTCAAAATCAATTTCGCGCCGAGACCTTCGCTCATCTAGCTTTTCATCATTTACCAGTTTTTCCTATACTCGAAAAACGTAATCGAACGAAAATTAATTATGAAATAAATTCGACGAGCAAAGCGGGACAAAATCAGATCAACGAGTAGATGATAAATCTTTTAACGGGCTATAAATTGAAAACATGTTCCTTTGTTTTCTTCATATTGAATTTAGTAGACCCCAGGGGTAGTACCATCCCACCGTGAAATTTAATTGACGCTATTACGGAAAACTTGGTAAACGCCCTGCACGCGTTCAACCACCACGAGCCTCACTTATAACGTAGACGTATATCTACGATACGAGTAGTCGAACAGCCTCGAATCGTTTGTAACTTCGGTATAGTTGTTCCCGTGCGATATTCCAGCCTGTAATACAATTTCGGGATGTTGCAGGGAGCTGTTACATTGCCGAGGTCTGTATACAGGAAAACTCTGGTAGCGTGAGAGAGAAATGTTAAAACCGCGACACTGTGGACTCGGTCCGTATGATACTACCACCGGCATACCGATACGTTAAATTTCCATTTGTTCGCTGAGCCGAGGGATTCTCGTTCGAATTGATTTAGCCCTCTGTCCACATCGTCCGACTATACACTTTCCAAATCTGGCCCGGAAGTAGCGAGGTTTTCTATTTTTTTCTTCATTTTCTTTTTTCTGAACGAAAACGTGGAGCATTTGGGGATTATCGATTCACCGTAAATTTTTCGTTTTAATCGAATCAGACAAAAATGTAGACCCAGGGGTGGTAAGGGTAAGAGAATTTCATCGTGGTTTGCGCCACGTTGATACTTCTTCCAATCCCTGCTAGGCTGCTATCAGGTTGGGCTATGGAATGTCATGGCGCAGTAGTAAAACTCGACGTCTGATCGGACCATACTTATTAGTGGATGCGATCAATGCCTAGTCAGACGGTAGCTGTTCCATCCAATTTTTATAAACTCCTGCTTTTACGTAGGCGAGATGACGTAGGGCTTTAAAACTCTCCCACTACTAATTACAGATACGGAAAATCCGATTTGAAATTAAGTTTGGACATTTTGTAATTTTTTTGACATCGAAATTAGTAAAGAAAAAATTTTAACATAAATGTGAAACAAAATCTACTACGTTCGAAAGCTTTATCCGAGAGGAAACTAGAATGGAAACTTTTGTATTATCGAATCTAATACAAGATATATATAGGAGATATAACCGACTATGTCAAATATAGTTCTACGACGCGGAAGATTTTCCATCGTACGACTAAACTGATGGGATTTTGAATGGGTTCAATCTTCGAGAACGACCAAGAATAATCTTTTTCGTGTATCGGAATGGCACAAATCGCAACGTAGATCTTTCTATTCATATACGTACATATTTATATATACACGAAATTCAAGAAAGAAATCCACTGGACGTCAATTTCCGATGAAACCTGACTTTCGTTATGCTCGAGAAGCGACAAAAGAGATTGCGTCTGACAATCATCCGTTTCCCCCAGCAGACTTTGAATGAGATCTGCGTATAAGTCGACAAGTTATGCCTCCGAATTCGAACTTTCCCTTCTCGGCTTTAAAGCTCTGCATATGCATGAGGTGACATTCTTGATATCACGTATAACACAATTCTACGTGTCTGATATTTGCACCAACGCGGATAAACATTTTACGGACTATATGCCCGTATATTTGCACCAACATGGATAAATATTGTACGGACTATGTATAATTATTTAAGTTTCAAAATTGATGTGCAATATTAATGATGAAAGTTTAGTTGATTTTGTATAATGTTCATGTCAAATATATGGAAATATATTTTTATGCAAGGAATACATTGAAATTTATTAGAATGCTGTTTAAATAATTAGCTCGAAGATAAGCTAATTTTTAAAGCACACAATTTCTTTGCTATATTTATAAGAGAAACCCTCGTTTCTATAAATATACGCAGATATGAATATCAATATGTGCTATATTGTATAAATTTATCGAGGGTAACGGATATGTCATGGACATCGCATCGTCACCCGTCTATTCGGCGTAAGCGTCTCTACCCAAAAAAACGACGATAGTATCCCACGTCTCTCCTCCCATCACCGTAAACGTGAGAACGTCAGGGCATGTCTCATAAGCCGAATACCATTCAAGAATACATTCCAGATGTTGCTCGAATATTTCGCCCTGCTTCGCTCTTATTCTCATCCGAGAGAGTCTATGAATAATTTCCTTACACGCGGCGGACCTAATCGGGAGCTATACTACTGTGTAGAACTTCACTTTACTAAAGTGGCTGCAACTTTAATTCTCGATGGACCGAAAACTCCGCATTGTACCATTCAATTCGTAACGATTTCAGCTTTAAAGTGGCAATCGGTTTATCCGTCTATGGTGATTTTTCAATTGTTAAAGAATTTTTTAAGTAGAACACCGGTTATTGAAATTTTTTGCACGCTTCCCCGGGAATCGGAATTTCCCGATTTTTACACCGCTCTGACCATCGCGTTAATTAAAATATCGAAGGGTTCCTAATTGCATTCTTAAAGTCTAACCATGGGTTTTTAAAAACGCTACAATCAAACCATGGTTCTGCTTTTTTTCTATCCCCCGATTAAAACAGAAAAAAAATTATATGCATTTCTCGATGTAAAGGCTTGTAAATCACGCATACGTACATATTATATATATTTTGAAGGGACGATCGTTTATCTGTTTCTTTACACGGCCCCCATGGATTCAGACCAATCTAAAATCTCGTTTCTCGTAATAAGCGAATTCATTGTTTCCTCGCATGCTGCGTTTCCCGACCGTCATCACGTTTATTATTCGATATAGTATAAGTACACGGGGCGCCTGATGCTACGACGCTTGTTTACAGCTTTTCGTGGTATTCATGAAAGCTCAATTTTCCTGTATCATGTTGGTAAAATGGCGAACATAGTGATAGTAAACTACGCCGGGGAATAACTTGGTATCCCGCGACGTACCTATCTGCATATATTTTATAATCCATATGCGTAACCAGCATTCGTGAAAGGACCGCAATGCGCAATGAAAGAGATGTTACATTGGTCGTCGATGTGTGATGCTGATTCGTGATGTTTAGATACGTCGCTGATAACGTATTCTCATTCGTGGTATACACGAGGGGTAGAATATTACACGCGCGTTGAAACAGACTGAGAATTAATATGGAAGTAAATTTCAACAAAAATCAAAAATAAGAAAACAATTGTGATTTTGAAAGAAATATTCAATAAATATATAGAAAAATAACATTGAATAGAAATAGACTGATATGAAAAATGTAGGTTAATTTTGAAATAAAAATGTCTTATCTAAAATGTTCGACCGGCATTTTTGATTAATCAATTATATTTCATGAAGTATAATTTGTTAATCAGAATCTTCGTTTGATCTAAGTTTCGTCGAGCAGTTTTCTCGAAGATTGCAGTAAAAAGAATATTTTAGACGTTTTTCAAGTAGGAACGTACTCTCGTGACCTGTTCGGCTCTTTTAAATGGTGATTGCAAGGAGGAAATGAGGAACAATTAGCAAGTTCTAGCAAGAGAAAGTAAGCTAGCTCAACCGAATAAATTAACGGTATTACAGCAGAAAGGTGTGCAAGTGGGGGAGAGTGAGAACTAGAGAATCGTAAGAATTCACGGTGGTAGAAAGAAATGAAAAGCCGTGAGAAAAGGATGAGAAAGAGCAATTAGCCCGTTAGTAATGATACTTTATTGCACAAGCAAAGAGGTGACCAAAAATGCAATGTACAGGATGGAACATACTAATCCTGTATATCGTCGGATTAATTAGTTTCCCAAATCCAATGTTGGGAATATAAATTGCACTCAACGTCATTCCATCTTATTTTCGTCCGTGTGTTTCCCTTATTTCCGTTGCACCCCAACCACGTGCATTTCTTATTATAGCTTCAGTGCAATGTGCAATTATTTGATCCAATTTCATCCGATTCGTTAAATTTCTCACTCGATTCTCCTTTTAATTTAACTTCGAACGAAATAAGATCAATTATTTCTCAATTTTCGTAAAAAAAATCAATTAATTAAATTCGTTGCTTGTATTTTGTTCGTCCAAAGTCTTATTCGAATATTATTTTGTAAATCTGGTTTGTTCATTTTCATCCAATTGGCCCGGGTACGATTTAAATTCTTGTTTTCTTTCTCAATTTACATGAGATGAAAATTTTTGTCAGCTTCCTTTGTAGCGTCATTTAATTCTTTCCACGCGTACATTGTACGGCCTCCAGAGTGTTCCTAATTGAATCTGGGTAGCGCGCGGTATATTTCATACGTATACATAGATATATACGATACAGAGAGTAACAGAGGCGTACGTAGAACAATCTATTCGGAAGTACGGACTTCTGGAAAATCGTGTAGAATTTCGTCTTCTATTCTATATATACATATACATAATATATATATGGTATACAAGTATGCTTAATAACTCGTCTTCCTGTCGAGCACATACGTAATTGACGGCCCCTATGCAAATATTTTCGAGAAACTTCTCCTTGATTAATAGTAATAGAAAAATTAAAAATTTCTTCATTCTCTGTGCTTTTCGCGTCGCTTTCGCTGTGTAGACACACCGAGTACCTCCGAGGATTTTGGTTTTATTAAATAATTCCATACCACTTCGCCACCGCTCCAAAGTCACACAAATTAAATCCGATATCGGCTTCTCGGAGACAAACTTTTCGTCGAGACTATCGCGTTTGGATGCAATTTTATTATCCGGCCGAGCGTTCGTTTGGGCCATTCTTTAATGAATCGAGGAAAGAATTTATCCTTCTAGATATTGAATGGACCAAAGTGATTGCACGAAGAATAATACAACGACGACGCGATAATTAAATTCCGACAAATATTTGCGTTTCGTTGTTGACACATCGGTCCAGCGTTTTAGGATAAGGGGTAAATAATTTTCTTGCATTTTAATATCCAACGCCGTGGATCGTTCGGATAGTTTAAATATTAACCTACAAGGCCAGCTGTAGGTATACGCAGATAACGATGTCTGTGCAACGGCGATGTACTCTGGAACAACACGAAGGAAGACTCGCTGTGGACTCAACAGATCGCAAAAGTTCGAAATTGGGTCGATAAATGTTATAGGATTTAGACTCGATACGTATATATAGGAAGGATAGCGTAGATAGAGAACCAGAAAAACTTGATAAGTCGAGGAGTAGGACATACAAGGTGGACTCGTCCGTATTCCTGAATTTCGAAGTTTTTTCTCGTTCTTCGTAATCAGACACTTTTCCTCGTACGTATACGACTGTCGAAAATTCCCCATCATTGATATTTTCCACTCGATTTTTCGTCGATTAATAAATCATACGTTCGACTTGCCGCACTCACTGGGTGAGAGAAAAAAGTACCCAGTTACTCCATCTAAAAAGGGTTAAATTGAAGCTTTCTCGAAATGAAAAGTATCATTAATATTCATTAATCCCTAGTCTCTTATCGGCGAGTGTCACCGTTTCTGTTGTTGTCAAGCTCTCTCCACTTTCATACACCGTGCGAAGTTTTGCGATAAAACATTAATTCCACTTACTGAAAATTCGCTGAAACTTTTACCCCGGCGAAGGATCCAACGGGGGCCGTACGAAAATCTCGAGGGCTTTTGGTACGATGCCAAATAAGTAAAACGCTTGAAAATTGTCCAGTAATAACGAGTCCGTGGACGGGGGTTTAGCCTCTGTTCTCGTTTCGGGACGCTACACTCTACTTCAGCCAGCCTATATTGTCATTATCAACACCAAAAATTTATTATTATTATTGCAACGTTGTTCGTAAGCGTCGAAATTTATGATCACGAATGTGAAATTATGAGCGGTTGGAACCGTGACCACCGCGAATATGCATTGATCGCAGCTAAGCTCCGCTGTGAGAAGATTAACGCCTCGGGGTACTTATGGGTTTACCCAGCGTATATAGAAAATTCAGGCACATTGTATCGGATATGCATGAGTAGAGAAAAATCAAATAAAAAAAAAGAGAGAAATATGCGACCGAACGAGTCGGGAGTCGATGCATAAAATTGGGAAAACAAAATTTAAACCATTCGCGAAAATTTGCTAACTTGCAATCGGGATTTTCATTTTTCAACGAGAATCAAATATTTTATTTCAACAAGCTTTTTTCCAATTTTATTTCGCGCAATGAATTTTTTTTTTCATCGAGTTCTTTTTCGTTTATCATTTATGGAAAACAAAAAACAATATTCTCGATATCTCGAAAGTCGATTAATCTTTCAAGATTCCTCGGCGTTGCGCGAAATTATCAAATTTCGCGACGATATAAAACTTTCGATGTGAATTATGTATTTACGAAGAGAATCCACAATTATGGACTTGCCATTAACGCGCTTAGTTATTCATACGCCGTCGCGTTTGTAAAAATCCGCACTCCTTGTCTCGCGGGACGAAAAATAAAAACTGTTCGGCGATTCCAGCAAAGAAATCTTGAGAGGAGTCAAAAGTACTAGAGAAGAACGAAAAGGAAAGAGGAAAGAAAAAAAAAGTTTATCGGTCGTGCCATCTCATTCTATGTCCTCGCCACCGTCTTTTCTCACCCCTACCCCTATCCCCCCTTCCTTTTTTTTTACTTTTCTCATTTACACTTTCAATTCTCCGCATTCGACGGCGCGTTCGCCTCGCTAAATCGCCAGGGCACAAAGATTGAAGTGGTGAAATTTACAGAGAGCGCGATAAAGTTTAAAACGGTACATTATTTGAAGTTTCGTATTTTTCTGATTGTCGGGAGGCGTTGACTTTTTTTTTGTTGCCCCAGCCCCATACTAAGCTATTGATCTCGCTGTTTTACATTGTCAATCAAGTTCATCACGGACGTTTTGTTTCTCTCGATTCTTGTTTCGTTTCTGGGAAAAACGAGGTTCGTTTCGACGCGACCGAATTTTGTCAAAAATCGAAGAAACTCGAGGAACTCGGAAAGAAGGGTGGATAAAAAAAGGAACTTGCCCCTTTCAATCTCTACAGATTCTCTTTAATTGTACGACAGGACGTTTATCGAATTGATCTTTAATATCAATTAGGCGAATGACTTTGAGTCCCAATCAATCAAGCGGGGTTTGGCTTTTTCCGACGAAGGAGAACCTCACCAACGCTTCCTTCATCCGAAATCTCGCATCGTCCTTGCGCCTCGTACTCCCAATTCCGTTCGAGAATATTATCACGAGGGTTCGCTACGTCGTTTGATCACCTAAGAACTTTTTAATTATCCGATAAGATAAATTAAATCGCGATAAAAATAATTCGTTTACAAAACTAAAAGTTTGTTTTTTCAGTGATTAATGATAGAAAAAATCGAGATACTCATGGAATTTTTCTTTGTTTTTCTTTGTTTGATTTCAGGTAATCTCATCGTGATCTTGGTGGTGGCATTTTCGCGACAATTGCGAAGTATAACGAACTTTTTTCTCGCTAATCTCGCGGTCGCCGATCTCTGCGTCGGTATATTTTGCGTTTATCAAACTTTGACGAATTATTTGATGCCGAGCTGGCCGCTCGGTGATTTTCTGTGTAAAACTTATATGTTCGTTAACGCGCTGTCGTATACCGCGAGTATAATGATTCTCGTGGTCGTATGTACCGAGAGATATCTCGCGATTGTTCATCCGATAAAGTGTCGTTCGATGAGAACGAGAGGACGCTTGCGAGCAATCGTCGGCGTCGTGTGGATCCTCGCTGCTATTTACGCAGCACCGAAATTCATATACGTCGACACGATAGTACACAAATTGAACTCCGGTAGCGTAGACGTCATGTGCATAGCTAATATCAAAAAGCACAACAAGAACGTTCTCGCGGCGGTTAATCTAATATTGCTCTATCTACTGCCGTTGATACTAATGTGTTGTCTGTACACGAGAATCGCGGTTGGGCTTTGGAAGAGTGGAGCTGCCTTTGGGAGACCCGGCCTCGTAGCTAGAACGAGGAACGGCAGAATTAATCATGTTCATGCCTCGAGCCGAAACGCTTTGCGAGCACGTCGTGGTGTTATCAGGTAAATTGCACGCCTTATAATTATTATCGATAGAGTATCGCATTAAAAGAATAGTGTTCAAGATCGAGATTGGTGGAAATTGTATGAATTGAATTATGTCAATTTTTATTTGAAAAAACAAAAAGAAATTATAAATCTATTTATTTCTAATACGTTCCAACTCGATCGACCACTGAAATAATTTATATATAATTATTTTGATGGAATAAATTTTTTTTTTGTTAAAATTACATCGATGAATTGAATATTGATTTTGATTTAATGATTTTTATACTGCTATGAAATATTACGTATATTTATGATTTTTTAATGGCATGAACACTTGGTTATTATAATATAATTTATTATTAGAATTCTATGAATATTTTAACGCGTAAAATCAATTTATGGAATTTAATAAATTGAATATACCTAAAATCGTTGTGAATTAATCGAAATAGTTTCGAATTTATGAAATTTCTCACGAAAAACATCGTACTGTTTTAATTGCAGAATGCTGATAACCGTGGTGATAATGTTCGCCGTGTGTAATTTGCCGCAGCAGGTGCGAATAGTTTGGCTCCACTGGGATCCGAATTACGACAGTAGCTCGGATTTCAGTACGATTTTCACCCTTTCGACGTTTCTTATATCTTACATGAATTCCTGCTTAAATCCACTCCTATATGCATTTTTGTCCCGTAATTTTCGCAAGGGAATGCGAGAATTGTTGGTATGCAATACGCGTGGACGCGGCAGGGGTCTGAGAATGGGATGCGCGGGTGGTGACGTTGCCCGTAACGAGAATGGACACACGACGAACGTGCCGCACAGTTCGGTCGTCAGACTGAGCTCGGCCCACGATAGTCCTTGCACGACTCATACCATCACGAGACAGAACACCATTGGAAAATCCTCGTGAACATCGCTCAACGGCTCCAACACGGCCGATCTGACGCTCAGTAACCTACACAGTGTTGACTTGCCAACCGAGGACAATTTTACGAATGAACGTACCAAGAGAACAACGAAAATGTGAATTTTTGTTCGTCGCCCATTTATTCCGTTCGCAAATATCACCCTCGAGATAATTGCGAACATTCTTAAGTCCAAAGTGCCAAGCTGCGACCACGATTTCAAACGATTTCGACAGTGTGGAATGAAACAAAAAATCGGAATACTCGCTCGTTGCGACACGAGAATAGATATCGACCACTCCAATAGATCTGAACTTGAAATTTTTTCGGACTTTGGACACCTCTCGCACAAATTCGTCGATTTCCTATAAACCGAAAAAATCGATTTTTAATAAATTATTCGAATATCCTTGAGAAAACTGACTCGTCGTTACTATTTCGGAAACGATCGCAAGCGAGTGTCTACCAAGTTCTCGTCCGTCCCACTTGTGGTATTATTGAAACACACGCGAAAAAAATCCAAACTTGGGATAATGAGATATGGAACGAATTATAGATGATAACGATACGGCGATAATACTGTCGAAGACTGTATATTAGTAGATTAAGACGTTATGACTGCGACGCTTCGAGGCTGTCGTAGCGAATGATAGTTTTTACGAAATTTGTGTAATATCTACGAGGAAAAAGTGTCTGTGAAAAAGTGTTGTTTCGCGTTGTAAAGAATTACAGGAGAGAAGAGGGAGTTGTAAATAAGGGCAGTTGCAATGAATCGTTCAAAAAATGTCAGCTGTTGTATAAGTGCGTGTAAGATTTGTGTCCTAAGATGATAACTTTTTTCTTCATTCGTCTAGTTATCGTTCGCGGACCATTCCCTCCGTGTGCGTGCGTACGTGTGAGAGAGAAGGTGTGCATGTGTAAGTTACGGCGTTATGACTTAACGTTATCTGCCGAGGACAAAAATTGGGGTAAAACGCTTGTAAAATATAATACTTATAAAAAAAATGAAACTTATAGACAGTATGATCGTAGTACACGTAAATTTATTGCGATATAAAAAAAAGGTCAGTGAGTTAATATTTGAACTAAAGAGGGTAGTTTTTCCATCATCACGAAATACGCGATTTGTACATAAAAAGTCAGAAGTTGCATTTGTTTTTTAATCTTTTTTTGGAGAACAATGACAACGAATTACCATGGCTGGACGTCGCGGACGCGAATTCGATGGATTTTTGCACAACGACCACGAAACGCTAGAAAGAAATATCAAAAAGATTTGGCCAAAAAGTTATTGCGTTTCCAACGCATGGCCGTATATGGCCAACTGTGAGAAAAAAACGCAATGACTTTTTGGCCAATCTGTCAAGAGAGGGTAAAAGTCGATTTTTTCGTTGGTCAGCACGATACGATGATTTTTAATGAACAATACGACGTGATTCGATCGAGGAGGCTGGTTCGAAGAAAAATATCGATAATTAGCTAAATCTTGGAAATCTTGCTTTTCTTCGACCCCTTTATCGATTTCGACATTCGGCCTCTCGCGAATTATCATAACGTACTATTGATTCAAGGTCTTAGGTCGTCTTAGGCTTGAAATTTCAACATCGGGTACCATTCGATCGTGTGCGCAGCTTCTAACAATTCTAGACATTCGATCGAATTCTCGAGAAGTCAGTGTCAAAGCGACGAATTTCTCGAGGCAGACGGCCATGGGTAGATTGGCGGATTACGTTTATATCGTGTGAAGTTGTAGATGAATTACATTACCCAAGCTTGGAAAATCATCGAACTGTGGACATTAAGTAGGAAGTGAAGGATGTGGTAGCGTCTGTAACGACCCAATTTCGAATAAAATCTTATCATCTCGAGCCAAAGCTTCGGTGTAACGCGCAAGTGCCAGGGCCTTTGGCACGTTGAGCGAAGCTCCTCAAACCCCTAAACTCCGTACGCTCGCTCTTCTCCCCAACGAGAGTCGAGACCCTTCATCCTCAATGGGAACAACCCCTCGTTCATTATTCCCGTTGAAAAAACTTAGCGACGATCGACTCCATTGGATTTTCTCGACCCCTCCAGACACGAGTTATTTTAAATCGTTTGAGTAGAGTCGGTGCAAAAGTGACACGTGTGACGCCATTTAATTCACATTTTTCATTCTTTTTTTTTCATGTAAATTGAAAAAGTAATGCGAATCACGTTTGGGTTCATTATTATCATTAAAAAAATACAATTTTGTTAAACATGCGTTCAACGCGTTAGAGGGAGCAGTATTTTTTTACTTTTGTTCATTTTCAGTCCAGCTAATCTCGGATAATTTTACGACATTATAGAGCAAAACTTTGTAGGTAAGGATTATTTCAACATTTTTTTCTCTCGGGTGCGTCGATCTGGTGCACATTGCATGTCAAAAAAGTTATTTAAATCACTCGATAAGGGCATGAGCTTTTTTTTCGCTGCAGAGGGAACCAACTATACGCTCGTAACTATTAATGTTTCCCATCGAGCGAATCATGATACACGAGTTGCAATAACAACGTTGATATTATCAGGAAATAACTGTCGTATGGTTCGAATAAACAAGAGGATTTTTTTTATCCGGGATCGAAATCATATTACATAGTAGGTACTTTTTTGTTTTACGATCAATTAATTTCAAAAACAGGCTAATATTTCATAATGTACTTGTACATGGTATGCATCATTGATATCGAGTTTTTTTATAGGCAATATCGCAGATAAAATAGCTCGTTTCAGGCTGTGCCTGCCATCGCATTTGCCTCTACTGTCCCTTATAACCCGAAAATCCATAAAGCAACGCAGAAACTCGTTAAACTTCGCTAATACGATGCAGGCGCGGCTTCTGTCTCGATAAGTCATTCGAAAATCGAACAACCAATCTTATCTCTCATTCGATATAAACATCGCCGTTTCTAGGTCGCTATGTATATCTCAATTATTTATTAACAAAGTTCTCCAGAAATTTCACTAATAAATAATTAGTCTCACTTTCCATTACTTTCTTCGCGAATTTACATCGTCCTCTGTGACACAAATAAGGTTCTGCGATACTCTGGAATAAGGAAAACAAATATAATAAATTTTATTTTTAATCAATTTTAAGTTTATAATTCACGTTTAAAAAAATGGATTAAAAAATCGACCGATTATATTTTTTATAGCGATTCGCGATGAAGTCGGTGGCGATAAGGGCCTCCTTCGAAGATTCCTCTAACGAACACGTTGGGATTTGGAAGTGAGCTAATTTGGCGAAACGCCTAGCCTCGTACAGACTCGAGGATTTGCGAAATGGTCGAATTAGCGCGCGGCAGTTTCCGGGCGTTAATCTTTTCTCGGCTGTGACGCGAGTGTAACTAGTTTCCTGCAGCGAATGTTCACTTTCTAAGAGTGACTTGATCCTCGTGCTAAGGGGGATGAAGGGTTCTTATCCGAAGTTGACGAGACCGGAGTGACTTGCCACAGAACAAAAATTATAACGTCGAAGTTACGTTTGGCGTTTCTACCAAAAATAGACCGAGAAAAGAAAAAAACATTCTTTTATATTATTATTATTGAAGTTTTGTTTTTCAAGGATTCCGTCCTCCATGAACGCCGAATTTCGGCTACGAAAACATTCTATCGTCATTGAAATATTGTATTTTATTTTGCAAAAATGCGATCTTCGCGCGTGATAAGAAACTTACAATCGTAGAAAAGAAAAAAACGAATCTCAACAGTATCATCTGGTGAATTACGTTGTCGTACCTTCCCAAACATTTTAAATCGTGACAAAATTGCCATAGAATTAAAATGCAAGATGCCCTTAATTAAACGATCGAATTGAATTAGCTCTTGCACGTATAGGTCCGAAATCTCGACAGAAATCGTAAAGCACCGAAGGGAAAAAATGGCTTTTCTATGAGATGATGAAAAGAGATATTCACAAAATTGCCAAAATTTCATTTTTCGTTTATAAAACGCGCGTAATCTGTTTCTAGATGTATTATAGGCGAAAGAAGAGAGTGACGGCCGTACACAAAAAGTGAGGGTTCGGATGATAAAACGAGAATGGTCGATTTGGGAAAATTCTCGCGGTGACACCCTCGGGAATGCCGAAGTGGTCAAACATCCGCGAGCCCGAGAACCCTGAAATTCATGATTATCGTCGGAACGCGGTAAATTTTTGAAAGGCATCCATCCATGTTCTACGTTGCGGACAGGTCGTCCTATCTGTATTGGTACACTATAGGGTATCGTGTAAATGTATATACATAACTTTCGACGGAATCTAATTTATCTTCTGTCACGAAATGAGTGGGTTCTCGAGGTGTGCATTATAGATGAAAAAAGAAAACGAAATCTCCGTTGATATACTGGTAAAACTGGCTTCAGCCAAAAACCGGCCCTCGTCAAACAAATCTCAGAGTGGATTCGGTGCGGACAAAACTTTCCCCAAACTTTCGCGGACGAGAATGTACGCGTTTAAGGGCAAACGAAATAAAAATTGTATCCTCGAGTTAAAAACAATTAAGGCGGATAAATAAAAAATCCTTCGACTTTGAATCAGTTTTTAAATTACCACTTTTGTCATAGAAGGCGTGCATTTTTTTAATTTTAAATAAATCAAAAAATAATTCGTAATATCATCGAAAGTACATCGTCGCTGCTTTAAAAAAAATCTCACTTATTTGAAACAATTGCGTTGTAAAATAATTGTTTATCGTTTTTATTATTGTTATCATCGTATAAATTTTATTAACAAATCGTTGTTGAAGTATTCGTTCGACGAATGATTATTTCATTTTGTTTTGTTTTTCGAGATAATATTATTTATCACGAATAAATTTTGGGTTTGAGAGTAAACGTCGAGGGAAAAAAACAAAATCGATCTTAACATCGAAACGATTTGTCACGCGTTATCACGGGTGAGAACATTGGAATTTTCAAACGAATATTGTTTCGAACTGAAAATATGATAGGAGTTTGTAGGCGACGAAATGGAAGGATTTACCCTCGGATTGGGGTCATTTTTATTGGAAAAGATTGGGGACCAGAATGACGGTAAAAAAAAAGAAAAAAACGTGATGTTAGCCATATCGACATGAATTTTTATTACGAGGCAGGGTCGTTGCTTCTTCTCGTTGACAACGTATGAAAAATTACAAAAGGGCGAGGTTACAACGATAGAACGGTGCCCGTTAGCCTTGCCCTTGGCATTGTCTCGTACCTAGTCAGACGATCTCGTAAAATTTTTTAAATACTCCGTGGCACCCGATCGACCACGAATATAATAAATAATTGATCATACTTCATTTGATCGAGGTGACCAAAAATCGAATTGGTATTATTAATGACAATGAGGAAGAAAAACGAAACAAACAAAACACAAAAAGAGCGACAAATTATTTTTTAAGCATACGTAAAATTATTTATATAAGAAAATACAGTTTTAAGCGAATGCATACTGCGAATTAAAACGATGCGAAAGGTGTGAGAATGGAGACATAAATATTGTACGAGTAAACTAATTTTGTTTTGTACAAATAATAATAAATGTCTGGATCAGACGACCTAATTATCATCTTCGACGAATTATTCCTCATTATTTCCCGCACGAAATACATTCTTATCTCCAACCAACAACTTTTATTTTACGTTACCGTATTATCGAGAAATTATTCGATCGTTTTTTATGCAAATTTTCATTTTCATGGAATCTTTGATAAATTATTTGGTATCGCTGCGAGGGTTTATCGTACAAAAGACGTACGAAAGAGTCGTTTCCATAACATAAAAAATTGTCTCCCAGTTGGACTTCATACGTGAAAGAAAAAAAGGAGAACAGGAGGCTCGATGCCTCGGGGACAATAACGCGTGCGCGTTTTCTCATTGAAATTTATAACACATGGCACGGTCCTTGAGACAGAGACACGAAATGGTCCTCGTTGGGTGTCTGCCACGTTTTTATTAAAATGAAGAATTGCCCTCCCAATTCTCACGGACAGCCAACAAAGTGTTCTTTTTTAGACAAAAAAACGAAAGAGAAAAAGAAACAAAAAAAAACGTTTGCGGACCTCGGTGGGTGTATCGGGGATGATGGGGAAAAAAGTGTTAAAAAAGTGACCGTTAGCGGGGACCGAGTTAGCCGAGTGTACACGTCGTGAGACAAAAGACGAGACAAAGCCGTCGGTGCTCCTCGCCATTCACGAACAACGGGCGAAGAACACGAAAAGGGGATCAGGCGAAGTACTCCTTACGGGCTCAAAAGATACTGAAGGATAGTGTCCCGTTTACGGAGTAAAATTGCGGGAACGAAACGAGAATGTGTCGCGAAGCAAGAAAGACAAAGAAGTGGCAATTTTTTTTTACTCTCCATTGTTTCAACAGTCGTCTTTCATCACTCAGCTTCGATCGAATGAGATCTTAACGTCGAATCGAATTTTGAAACGATCTTTCACTCTTATCACTCGATCAACAATTTTTTTTGTAACGAATTGAATTCCAGATTCTATTTAATCAAAAACGTTTGTTATTTTATGAAGAAAGAAAAAGCCTACGACAATTCATTAATAAATATAAAAAAGAAAAAGAATTTTTAATTCGATCTCGTAACCGATGAAAAATCCATTTGCAATTGTTGACAAAAATTCGAAAATTCGATGTTGATCGATCCATGATAAATAAATCTATATCGGATTAAATATTATATTTCCGACAGAATTGGGGCATTAGGAAGCGAGGATGCGTGACACTCGACTTTCGATAGCCCGGAAGTGTGTCGATGCCAAATATTGCTCATGACAACTACTGTCGAGAGTTTTTTTCAAAGGAAAAAGACAGAAACTCTCGAGTTTTCGACGAAACAAAGCAATAAGAGAAGTACCATTGTTTGCACAATGTAACGTAATATGAGACGAGTTTTGGATCACTCCGAAAGGTAAAAGAAGCAACGAGCGAACGTGAGCAAGGGTGGTCGGGATGAACGTGGCTGGCGTAGCGAAATGAGTAAATTTTCCGAAGCTGAGAGAACTTTGACTCGCAATTATTTCACAGGTCGTCGGTAAATCTATATACCGGGTGTCCCAGAAGTCGATGTTACGAATTTCGCGTACGACGTCCGTGCGGTTAATTCACGATAGTTTTTAGATGAGACACGAATAAAGTTTTCCAATCGGAGAGCTGAAATCGGCCTCGTCCCTCGGCAGTGCGTGAGCAAAGTCCGAACAAACTATGCTCGACGAACTACGACTCATCTCCCGATAGCTATAATCCCAGGTCCGCCACCGCACCATCGACTTCCCTTTAAACTTCGAACACGCGTTATTATCCTCTTACTACGATCGCGATCGAACGCAGCCAATTCTCTGATTGGTCAACTTGAATTTGCTCTCATTAAAAAACTATTGCGAATCAAACGTGCAAACTTTGCACGTGAATTCGTAATGTCGCCAGCTACCCGCGGGTACCAGGTGGTGTCACGACTTTTGGGACACCCTGTATAAACATACCTATCGTACAACGTATATTTACTTTAGTCTTAGTGAAGTAAGCACTGAACTTTGAAAAAGGAGATGAAGTCCAAAAGGTATAGTACGGTCCATCAGTGCTGGGGTAGAAATAACTATACACGTGGTTAAGATTATTAAGCCCAAAGGGAAAATAGTCAAACAGGGTTGCTCGGCGTTTCGCGAGAAATTGAGATTACACCGAGTCTGTCGAGTCAGTGAATACTTATCACGTAGAGCTTTACGACGTTAATGCAGCACGGATAAATACATACATAAATATAGATGCAAGATGAGTGGATGTAACATCGATATTATACTCGTCGTCAGAACGTAAGTACACATCTGCGGTTCCGAAACGGTGGGGACTAATTCGATCTGTGCATGGGGAGGAAGCGATGAGTCTCAGCACATAATAGCTCACGTTTGAATACGCAGCACTAATTATCAACAATACGGAGGACCAGGATTGAGTGCAAGTGTATACGTATACGTCAGAATTCCAATAATCGGTTCGATCGATACGCGACAAAGGCCGAAACGCCGGGAAGCCGTTAGAACTGCCGAAACTACAATAATTATTCTGCATTCAACTGTCTGATTATTTCATTGTCGACAATGTCGTACGGGAAAATCATTATTGAAACGGTGTTTTAAGCGTAATTACAGGTATCTCAGTTTTCTACCCTCGACTTTATCGAACCATTCAGGTTTTTTTGAAATCTTGACCGAAAAAAAGGTTTGTTGCGAATTTTTTTATCGTATTCCTAAATCTCGATCAAAAAAATAGAATCGACTATTTTGAAAAAATCTTACAACAAACATATAAAAGGCGTTGTAATTCAAATAAATTGGAGAAAATAGTACTTCTTTCGACGCGACACTGTACACGTTCATGTGAGATTGAGTCCTGGGAAGTAATCGGGAAGTCGCTAGGCTGCTTCCACAGCAGTAATCATGACCGAGCAAATTCAATGTGGAATTCCTGGGACTTTTTTCCATTTAGAAACGGGGGACTTGTATAAAACGAGGGCGACGAGGAGAAGAGTTCGTCGTGGTTGGATTGAGGAGTATCATGCTCGTCTTGGCGCGTGTAACCCCGACATGAATCGAGTCAGATTCACATTCAACGGAATATACGAAACGATGCAAACAACGAGGTGGGGTACGTGGACTTTAAGCATGTGCGACTCAAAGCAACCGATGCGAATTCACTATGTGCAGTATCATGTTCAACCGGCTTGTGCTCGACAGAGCGAGACGGGGCCGCTGAGTCGTACCCGGTGTGAGAACTCGAATCCACTACTATATTATACCTCTTCCAATGTTAATTAAATAACTTGAACAGAATGCGCAGTCACTATGCGGTTTGCGACGTCCGAAGTGATTTCCCATTTTATGTGAATATATATGGGGCACTCCGCGTCAAATTGACCACTTTTGAAATCGACCCCTTTTTAATTTTGCTAAAATTTGTATGTCATACTACCCGACTAAAAATATTTTTGTGATTTTTTTTTCAATTTCTTCTATCTGAGCAAAAAAAAGTTATGAATTTTGGAAAATCGGCCCCTTTTTTGTAACGCTCATAACTTTTTTTGATTTTCTTTTTTGTTAAATTCTATTTATTCTCAGTTTAATGCCGTAAGATTCATATTGGGCAGATTGTTCTTTCTAATTTTTGCGTAATCAAACTTTGTTTTGACGATGAAATGAATTTAAGTTAATATGGGTATCGACGATATTTATTTAAAGCCTTAACTTACTGATCGATGATTAGTATTATTACAGGGATGATCCAATGAAGAATAATTCTATGTTTTATTATTGATGTAACAAACGTCTGAAAAAAGCGCCGTTTTTTCAATATTCATAACTCTTTTCGATTGGGTAAAAAAATTAGAAAAAATTCACCAAAATGTTTTTAGTTGGGTAGTATGACATATAAAAATTTCAGCACAATTAAAAGGGGTGGGGTTTCAAAAGTGGTTGGTTTGACGTGGCCCATGTATACATATGTAAATATGGGAATGTAAAATTGAACGTACAACTAAGTGGATTTATAAACATAAAGTGCAGTCATAAAATGTATAACTTTCATTAAATGTAGATGATAGAATAATCTTTCTATCAACGTTTGTTCTATCTTGCAATTAGTCTCCTCCTCCACTCTCGTTTGTCGTCGAGTCCAATTCTCTCCTGTCCTCTTGGCCAACATGTCTATCCGCTCGATCGCCTCGCATATCATATCCTGTGTGCTTTGCTTTAATTCTCATATATGTATATACCTTATATAAATTTGCGAATCCGATCTACTCGAGTACGAATAGTTTAATTTACAATTTCTTTATAACGATCGATCCATCACACGCTATGGCGATAAAGCTGCCAAAAATGATAATAAATTACGCGTACTTGTGCAAAAAAGAGAAGAGTAGAAAAATATGAGATAATGTTTCCGTTTTAATTCGCAAAATTATCGTTGATTTTAGCAACGATAAGTTAGCTATTATCCGATAATATTTATTTTGGAAATTTGATATTGAAGTGAATATTGAAATTTAACGAATGTATGCATCAATGTCGAATGAAAAACGAAACTCAGATAATGATTTTAGTGCCGGGGTTCTAGTTCGAGTAACGAACAGAAACTATAAAGTACAAAGTAAACAAAAAATGAGAAAAAATGACGGTGTTGGAATGAATGATAATGTTGGCGGTGTTGCAATGAAAAACAGTGCGGATATAACGAAAAACCATTTTAATTCCTCGTGCGAATAACACGAGCAGAGCCGCTTGCGTCAAAGGACAAAGCATCGAGCTAGAGACTTCTCGACGTTTTTTTTCATTCGTGATGAACAAGGTTACTTTATGTACGCCCAAAGAAACCATTGAAAAAAACTACCACGAGAAACAAAAAGCTATGGAAAGAGTTGCTACGATTTTGAAAAACCACAATTACGTCGCAGTGGGGACAGAGAATGTATGCAAGCGTTTATACAAATCGTATCAAGGCTGAAAGTGACAGACCGCAGAAAAAAGGATGTCACATTTGGAGAAAACGAGCGTCTGAATTAGAGTTTAATATCCAGCGACGATACCAGAAAAGCACGAAATAACCTGTTTGTAAGAAAAGGATAAAAAATTAAACTAGCCCCAATAATTAAGAATAATAATATTTTATATTAATGTTCAAATTTTTCCCTCGGTCGATCAAAAATCATAATTTCGTCAAAATTTTTTTGCAAATTTCAAAAAAATTAGCTAAAATTAATCATACGGCGTAAAATACGATATAACAAATGGCAACGTGTGAAAGATACAAGCATGGCGACTCATTTTTCGCCCTTTTATTTTTTCTCCCCCGGCTGTCCTCTTCCTCTTTTTCTTTAGCTTGTTTTATTTTTTTCTAACTTGATTTACGGTGACGATCTCCAAGGAGAACGTACATTCATGAAGGTACTGTCCTATATTTGCATTTCTAGAAAACCCCCAATCGAAGTAACACCCTTTATTTACTACTCCAACCGCGTTCATCCCCCCGAGGTATACGTGCGCCCGACACGATATCGAGTATCATACCCTACCACACCCACTCGTAACCATAGACGATCACGACCATCGTGAAAAACATTGACGATTGCTTCCGATCAAACAACCCATCGTGATCGAACATTTCAACGAGGCCACCAAACCTTATACCACGTTTTTGCAATTCCCATCGGACTCTCTATACACGCTTTCGTTTCGGACGGCCTTCATACATTTGCGCTCTACTCTTGGGTTCTTCGTTCGATCAATCGACCGAATCTCGGCTCTCACAATTTATACAACGGTACGTGAGAGCATGAACATTGTTTCATATACCACGTACGCAAAACAACAATTTTTCTATATTTATATATAATTTATATATATTTTTTTTATTAATAATAAAATCGAGATGTACGTTAAACTGAATAAAAATGCGCAGCATCTTGGGTTACAGAGGTACTTATGTACCATTTTACTTTTATAAAAGTGCTAATAAAAGGTCGATAAATACACGAAGTTGAAAAATGTGCGCATTACTGCAAGTTTGCGCAGAGTTTGGTACGATGAAAGAAATACATCGGCGGTATGTGAGAAACTTATTTTGCGATGAACATAAATTTATATAGTATAAACGATTTTCGCTCCCTCTAAGGCTAAACTATATATGCGACACCCGCAGTACGTCTTGTCATATGTCTACTTTACTATTCATAAACCATTCGCCCGTAACGTTATGTACACATAAAGTGGGCTGCGTATACTCTGGATACGACTCGATATCGATCCATGCACCCAAGATTCCTTATCACAACATTTTCCCTCCCGTCTGTCTGACTGGTATTCCTGATTTAACAATACATCAAACTCACAACAATTCTCGATCAACATATACCATCGTGTACAACGAGGGAGGGTTACAAGTCTACGCGCCGTCAGGCTTGATACTAAAATAAACAGTCTGGGGAGTCGAGTATCCCATCGATCGTCGAACGAACACGAATTTCAGCATGAAAAATTCACGCTGTTAAATCAATAAATAATTAGACAATTTTTTTCGAATTTATCGGATGGTCGATAATTTTGTTTCATCCCTCTTAGTTTGAAAACTGAGAAAGTGCAACGGACAGCTCCACTGATTATAAAATGTAGTTCGACGGCTTGGACTCGGTCTTGAGAGAAAACAAGGATCAAGTGTTGGATGATAAGAGGGAAGTAGAAAGAGAGATGGGAATGATACGAGGAAGAAATGAGGAATTCTAGACACGAGTTGTTTGAGTGGTCGAGAGTGGGATACTTTGGATTTCTGGCCAAGATCCAACGAGCATCCGAGTGAACATCGCCCAGGGCTGGCCCGTATCGTGAGGTTCTGCGGTTTTCGCAAGAGAGTTTCATCGGGCGAATGCATCCCCGCCCCATCGAGTTTTCCGCCCTCTCTATTTTTTTCGACCCATCCCTCCGATATATATGATTGTAATTTATCGTCCCTATGCACCGTTGAACTCGTATATCTCCGCGTATTCGTGAAAAACATTAAATGACGACCATCCCTCCCTCGGCCCGGATAGCCTGGGAACCGTTATAGGATCGATGCATCGTAGTGCACGGATATCGAAGTACGTGATAAGCCGATTGAGAGTACTCTGATATTGGATATTACGACTGCTTGTAAATAAGAGCGAAAGAATGACATACACTCGCGCGTATATTAAAGTAGTAGAAAGGCTTCCCTCCAATAAACGCTTTCCACGTAAATTCCTGAATCATACGAGAATTATTTCACACGACAACCCTCGCGACTTAGGAAACAATTATTCATGAAATTGACCATTGCGTACTCTAAAGACTTTCCATTCTATACGGCTCCTACCCTGAGAAATTTATCCTTTTCTTAAAAGGGCCAAATTTACTAAAGAATATTACTTTAAGTGGAGCATCACATTCTTATGGAATCCATCATTTTATAAGAAATCTCCAGTCGTAAGGACATGGAGGGAATTTTTTTTTATAATAAAATATATACTTACGTATATAAGTCGTCTATTCCTTCACGAGTTAAAGCGAGGGGACGCGATCTTATATGATCGATGGGCTCGAGATGAATAGAATGGGGTTATTTCCATTTCATCAATTGTCCGTAATCGGATAACTCTATTGAGAACGAAGGATCGCCTTTCGAGTCGTCGAAGCTGCCTAATTGGTCCCTGACCTTGTGGCACAAAAGTAAGAAAGGATCTACTCGAAGAGAAGAAAGCAAATGACTTATCGATAATGGAGCATCGAAAAGTTCATAGAAAAGAACGTGCATTAATGGTACGAGATATTGACAAATTTTTTACCAATTACAAAAACCCTACAATTTTTTTAATTGAACGAGACAAATTGATCCTTGATAAATCGTTAAATTCGACGACCGTTGTTCTCGTTATAAATCTGACACGTTTACCTTTCGTTTATTCGAACGATATTTCGCGTTTAACTACCCATGGCATATTTTATCGGGAAAAATTTCCGTCCGCAATTTTTCCAAACTGCAAATGAAACCAGTAGTGCGCACAAAACTGTTATTTCACGTGCGATAGGCAAGAGGTCCTTGCCGGGATATCCGAAGTTCTCGTACCCCACCCGGGATTCACAAATATGCAACGGCGCATTTAATTTTGCCAGTTAATTCGATATATCTCTCGGCCCTCGGAAAAATTCGATTACGGTCCCTACAAAATATACAGGCTTGTCCCATTCGCGTCGAAGTGGAAACGCGTTAGTAGCAGAATAGGCTGGGAAAAGCGAGATGTATAAGTCGATGTCCGGTACATATGTACGACGGGCAATACCGAAACTGTCGTGAACGAGGGGAATACCAAGTTGATACAAGACAGCACCGTACCAACCCCGTTGCACCCTCGTACGTAACGTTTTCCAGGAAGTATACATAGGGTAAGGGTGTGCAGCTTGGTCAACATTCTATCTACTTGCATCCCCCGAGAGCGTGTTTCAGTTTGCAACTATGTTCGGCTCGACTATGGTCACATAAAACTGTTGCCAAAACTCTCAAATATTAAAGATACCTCGTTAAAGTTGTTGGCGAAAGAAGTTACTAGAAAAATATACGAAAATATTTGAACACGTTCGAGGAATGTAAGAACAATATAACTGAGAACAATGAAAACTTGAGACCGTCACGAATGCAATTTGTAAATATCAAAATGTTTCAAAATTATGAAAAAATAGTTTTGTTCTTTCTGGCGATATAAAAATAATTATTTCCTGATAAAAACTCGTGTAAAAATAGAATATACGAGACAATCGTCACACGCCCGATACTTATCAATTTTTGGTCAGACCATTGTTTCATAGAACTTTGTTACACGAACGAATTAACGGTCCTAGGGACAAATAGAGGTCTTCGATCGTTTTCCAACATTCGTCAAATATCGATAGTGAAACGTTCGCGTGTATGGATTAGGACAAGGTTTTTCTTCCGATTTTACGATAGTCAGAGTAAAGTTTATCGGACGCAATTATCGGAGTCCGAATATACAAGTATATAGACATTTTTTAGTTTTTCTGTTCGTCTCGACCGACTTAATTGTCGGAACACGAGGCAAACCTCCCGCACGTACAGGCGATTTTATACAGAGATCAGAGATCACGCGAGAGAGAAGTCTTTCATCGATCTGCTTTCTTCTACTTCCTTTTTCCTTTCGTTATCGAGAAAACGAGCGCGAGACAAGAGCGTATATAGTGGCTCCCGCACTAATTATATATATTGAAATATATCTATATATTAGTATCGTTGTCTCGAGGTCTCGACTTCGTGTAGGTCGATCCAGTTACGTCCGGTTGATTCCATTTCTTCATTTCTGGCATCGTCGTGACTCTATCGCAACTTCCACGATAAACTGTTGAACCCTGTTTACACGAATGTTCATTGTGCCGATTAAACAACCGCACGCGGTCGTAATCGATATCGTCGTATGTATTACATACACACGCACACACACACAAATATACTTATTTATGTAGCTGATTGCTACATTTTTACTGCCAATCCGCCGGTTCGAGCTCCCTGTCAAAATGGATTAAGTGGATTTTGTCGGGGCACGGTCATCGACGAGAAAGTGAAGAAAATTGATCGAGAGTCCAAAGTGCACAATGTGAGAATCCATTTGGTTATTTGCAAGAGTGTCATCATTTTTTCAATAATCTACGTCATTATAAAACTGTACTCGTGCGTTTTTTAAAGCAAGTGTTAAAAAAACATGGAATTTTTTAAACCCCTGACTGTAAAGAGGAACGTTATGGGTCTTGATGTGATGGAGTGGTGCTTCAACCCTTGAATGAAGAGAGGCTTACTACGCGTTTGATTTTGACGTGAAGTGGGTCCCTGTCGGAGTAGCGTGGTATAAAATCATTCTGCTCTTGAATCGAAATTGGGGGAGGGAGTGGCATTTGGGTAGGTGTTTCATCCCATAAACCTTCAGCCGGAATTCCGTGAATTGCGTCGGTACAAAAGTGTCAGTTTTGAGAGTTATATTTTTTCAAGGCAGGGATGGTTTTTAATAGCACTTTTTTTCTCTATCAACGTGAACGAGATAGAAAAAATTCGATCACGTTTTTATTTAGTTATTTATTTAAAAAGTAGACTCGAGTTAGGAAAAAAGAGTGAATTTCGAGAGGAGCTTTCTTTCTGTCAAATCGAATAGAAAACAAAAGAGAGAACGAGAGGGGGAGGTAAAGACTATAATGCATAGAACATATAGAATGCTTTCATTGTTCCTAAAAAGCTGCATCGATCTTGAGAGATCGATTGTGACCTATAAAATTTTCAAACGATACGACGACTAAGAAGATTCGATTGAACGTGTGCGATATGCGCATCATGCAGATGATATTCAAGATGCTTTAGTAAAGGTTTTGGTATTCGTGAATAAGCGTAAGCGAAAGGATAAGAATCCTAACGAAATTAAAATTCCCTTTTACAACATACTCGTCGTTATTATTTTTGGTACTTGCTTTTTTTAATCGAAACTTCGCAGAAAAATATATTTTTCCTCATGAATTGTGAAAACATCACGCTGTTTCGTTGTACCGGATTGTAGCGGCGATATTTATAAAGCGAAGAAAAAGAGGAAAAAACGAAGTCCGTGATTTCACGTAAATAAATTCCAATGGCACGTTTCCGCAATCCGCATCTGGCGGTTATACAAACACTTTTTAAAAAACGAGACCCGCTGCATCGTTTGCGAAATTCTTTTTTTTCCGATTTTCTTCGTCGATACACGAGGGTCTTCACCATTGGTTTGGGTAGACTGATTGATTTTGAGAGAATCATAGAATTCTGGGAAACAGAAATGGAATGAAACATTCAAATTATAGTAATTACGAGGGAGAACGCCCTCGTGTGGTCGACTGAATTGTACAATGTTTGAAAGAGTTTTCCTCCATTAGTTTGAACATGCTATATTTGGCTTGCAATACAACGCAGCCTTAATTAATTCTCATATACAGTAACTATGCAAAATTGAAGATAATTAATCGAAACATTTTTATTTTCAGCAAACTTGAAAACGGTGCATGGTACTTGGTGAATATTCGATTTTCCAAACGATTCTCTTAAAAAAATTATAACAAAGAATTTTTTTCGAAATTGTAATTATCGTCCAAATTTTGTAGAGAATATTCGATGCAAAAAAGTATCTGAAATATTTTGTGATTTGAAAAGTATTTCTGACATTTTCCGAAAAAAAGAATTTTTTCTATCTTTATTATTTTGAACTTTGAAATTTATTTTTTTGAAAACTTTGGTTCAAAAAAATTAATTTCTTACGGAAAGATATAAGAGACGAGTTACGTATAAATGTCTAGGGCACGTGTATCTACGACCTATCGCAGACACGGATTGAAGAAAAAATATCAAAAAGTGGAGATTGCGCGAGCAAGTGGAAAAAAGATAATTTCGTACAATTCCCTATGGGAAGAACTCATTTAGTTTATTTTAAGTTGTTGACTTATCGAGCCGCTGGTGGTCGAGAGATAACGACTGCGCATTGCCATGATGTAACATCGCACCAACGAGAACACAGATACTGGGTCGTGGCCCTCTTATCGTCGACAGAACCCCTCGATAACAAATTGCAACAGCGACCGATCGGAGCTCTGTCGTCAAGAACGCGAAGAGGCAATGGGACGATAATTAATTCCTCGTTGTACCAGTAATAAGTAACGTGAGTAATGAAATATTCTACCTCACTTAAGCTTCAATGATTCTTCAATTTAATTGATTTAAGAATAAAATAATTACATGTACCTAGAAGCTTTTGTAAGCGATTGTAAGCTCTAATAAATTGCATCAACCATGCCATCATTAGAATCTGACTACAACGTAAAAAGTAAATGAATCAAAATTTGGCAAATGTGGCAGACGTAATAACTATATTTGAAAAAAATTTTTTTTTGCAAAATGCATTTACTGTTGTTGGCATTGCAATTACTGTGTGCATGTATGTACATAAAAAGTATGGACTGCTGATAACTGGCGGGTAGCCCAAAAACTATGGTTTTTTATTATTCAATGAAATATATTCTAGATGAATTTGATCCTATGGTTCCTTCGTTAGCGTTATTATACTTTCGCTATTCTCTCTCTAATTTTTTTCTCGTTATATAATCACGTTCGAGTATTTTTTTTCAATGCGTTCCCGTGGTTTCCAGTTATTTTCTCGACTTTATTCTAAAATCGAGCACGCAGAGAGTCCACCATTGGACTACCATTGCGAATAGCCGTGGAGGCAGGGGTTTCGAAAAATAAAAATGCTAAAAAAAGGTCTTTTTTTCTCGGTTGGAAACGAACGAGAATGCTATATTCCCCGAGGAAACGACAAGATGAAACCGAAACGACGGGAAAGCACGCGTTGTATTATTCTTCCATCGTTCGGGGAAAAGGAAAGAAAAATTTCTGTGCTTGCCACTCTCACGATTCTTTCTTCGGTTATGTAAAAAATCGTTTTACTTTCGTATTCACAAAATTGCATTTGCTTTTGCGTGTAAAGGATATGAAGCGAAATAAGAAAAAAAGGATGAAAAAATTATTAAGTCTTGAGAAGAAAACACGAAAAGCTGCATGTGCATGTTTTCTTTGATGGTGGAATTACGGGAAAAAATCGTTATTAACGATTTTCAAACAGAAGTCGAATTCAATTCAGCGTTATTAAATTATTGTGTCGTTTATTCTCAAGTGTTAGTTCAGTGGACGTTAAAAATCTTCCAATCATCACCCCCAAGTTTTCTCCATTATTAAACAATGATGTTGAGGAAACAATCTCAGCAGGAATCAAACTTCATAAGATCCAGCAACTTTAAATTCCAACCAACGTATATTGTTTTCATGATTTTCAGTGAATTTAACAACATGATTTTTACTCTTGCTGTTATCACAAATTTAATCTTTAAGTAAGCATAAGCGACAAACTCCAACACGTGTGAGAAAGCGATTAGTTCGACAATACTATGCAATTTTGCAATAACAAGTAAGCACATGAAGATGAAAGTCAATTGGAATCAAAGCGGATAAAGATTAATTATATTTTTAGTTTCCTCCTAACAGCACGTATAAAACAAACTTCAAAGAACTTTATACAATCTACAACTTTCGACAAATATTCCAAAATAATGAAAATATCTTTAAGAATACTGTAGGTTATGTAAAATATCTTTTCTGATAACATCCCGATTTTCAGTAGTTTGTCTATGCTGCACGAACTCTCGAAGTTACATTACAAAATGCAATCTTTCAAATTGGCAATAAAACTTCCCATCAACAGTTCCTCGATGAGTTTACTCCTCTGAGAGTCACACAGACTCTCCGCAATGCTTCGACCGTGTTCAAAGAAGTATTTTCTACAAGAATGTATCCCCACAATCATCCACTTTTCTGGGACTGCTCGAACTCACCGATTCTGTTCAAAAGCCTCTCGAGATTGTACACAAAGGTATTATTCTTTGGTATGAAGCATATCAGTGCCTTTGCCATAATAACCAAAACTACGTGTTTATTATCTTGATGCAAAAGTCGAATATATTCACAGCAACCTGGCTGCAACCATCTCATAATTGCAAAAAGTTTATAAGGAATAAAAATTTCTTAATTTTCTAAACTACTCTCTCAGAATTTCTTGTGAAAAAATGCCTTTCTAGTAAACGAGCTGAACGAAATTCCATACGAAGAATTAAAACAGACTCGTTGTGCAACTCATTAGGACTTGAATCTTTACAGAGCATTTTTGAGAACACCCGATCGACATTTGTCTTATAAAATCAGTTAACGACTCTGGTAGTCTAAATTTTTCTGATAGTATCGTACAAATCGTAAAATTATTGTCCTTCGGCAGATCCGTTAATCTTTTTAGAATTCTTGATGTCTATCGTAACTTCGTCATGACTATGCGTCAATTTTCAAAATCGATTTCTCAAAAGCGAAACTTGTATTGTCATACGCGATAGACTGATAAATATTTGTTGAATTCGTTCGACTGTTGACACTTTTGTCAACAGTCGCACCAGCGCTTTGCAGCGATACAATGGGCCAACCATAGTTTTGCTTTTGTATCGTGCTTGCTGCTGGCAGAAAGGCGGGCATAAATAATACGTGTGTAAGTAATTGGGATAGAATGATTCGTAACAAAACTGTGGCGATGAAGGGCTCGCGATGATAGATTAGCAGGCGACAAACCTAAAAAGATCGTGGAGAGATACGAAAATGCGTTGGAACTAGGGTATGAATCCTTGATGAATTTTATCGGCATTGTGATTTATCTCCGATGTTATGGGAATTCTAGATAGCCGTGAAAAATTCTTATTCGGAACTGTTGGACTACGTCTCTTACGTAGTCCTCATTGAAATTGACAAACTTTCGCAAACTTTTCTATCCCAACTCGAGATTTCTAGGCTAAGGTACTCGCCCTATTACGCTTCGGCTTATTGCCCTTCTTACAATCGCTTGCCGGAAAAACGTATATTTAATTATCATTAGGTACTCACTCCAGATACCGATGAAATAATTATTTTTGGCATTATCGATCAAGGAAAAAAGACGAACAAAGAGCTGCAGTGCCGTGCACAGTTCCAAAGCGTCACTGGAGGTGGCGCCACCAGCGGGGGCCTGCGACTACTACGCCCCCTTCTCCATGGTCCTTGCAACCACGCTCGCGATCCCTCTCCACCCCGGGAATATTCAAAAATGTTTACCATTTGCTCCACTTAAGGAAGTTCATCTGGTACCGAGTTAGTCAAAACAAAAATTGTTATGACTAGCGTAGTCCGTTCAATAAGTTTGGCAACGCTGCAACCAGGCGCGACAGCGTACCCTGTACAGCTGGCATATGTTAGGTTAGAATTTTTCATTCCATGATTCACGTCGACCTGCTTCGACCGCGTTTGACCATGGAAGAAAATTCGAAAAAGAAAACGTTTTTCTGGAAAGGCAAACGTGTCACTGAAAAAGTGTACAATTCACGAGCGCGACAGGTGGAAGTGGGAAAAGTGTTGATTTCAAAAAGCGCGCGGTTGCGACGTTGCCGCTATGACATGCGGCTGGAGTAATATGGAGGCTAACATCTAAAAAATCAGTATTTTTCGAGACAAATTAATTAATTCTAAAGCTCACAAGAATCTAATTGATTTAAGAAAGCTATCCAAGGGTTCTCTATATATTTTTGTATCCATTATAAAAGTTTCATTCGAAATCATTTGTCAATGGTTGCAAATTTCAGGTTTATAAATGGGAAAAACACGACAATCCATAAGAGACCATGTTAATTAAGAAAAAATTTATTTATTAATTGCTCACGAACAAAAAATCCGGAAGATTTGAAATTTGCACAGGTGACTTTTTAGATACTCATAAGTGTACTCGAATTGTTTTATCAATATCTGTTTGTTAATTCGATCATCAGATGAACTCCCTTAATCTCAATGGTATAATATTCACACATACGCGCGTAGAAACACCGCGACTTGAATTTTAAAAAAATGAATAACGTTTCATTGTCAGAAGACTAATGGAAAAAAAACAATCAGCCGAGTTCCATACAGACCACTTCGAAATATTATTTTATCAACAGCCCCTGTTGTGGGCGCTATATGAAAAGCCTGTTGTCATTGGGAATAATTGGTCCGTTCTTTCATCGTTTAACCCACAGCATATTTAAAATGTAATTCCGTGGATCGATCGAGAGATTACCACAACACACTTTGACGCAACTATTCATTAGCGGGATAAAACAAAAAAGCACAGAGATTGTTTTTTTCAATTTCCTGAACGTCGCGAGCTCGTTAACAAAACTCGCAATTACCGACCGCGGTTCTAGTCTCGAGTAATTTTGTCGCTGGTATTCAATCAATAATTCGTCAATTTCATTTCTAGGTATAACGAGGCTGAGGTAACGAGTTTGGTTTATTTATAAGTATAGATACATATATATATATGAAAGCTCGTATCACTCCAAAAATTTAGGAAAGATTTATCGAGTTCGAATATAAAAAAATACAATATACAGCACACGGGAAACAGAAATGTCAATAAATTCCGTCGAAGAAACGCGTCAAACGTGGTATTTTCCACGTTGGAATAACGCGATAAGATAATTTGCTTCACAGGGGGTATTATGATTATTTTGTCTTCGTTTTTTTTTCATAAAGCGATAACGATGTTCGAAGAACGCGAGGAAGCTCTCATGCGATTAACGCCTCGACAAGATGAAAAAAAAATCACGCAGCCGGAGCAAATGCGAACGGAGCATTATCAATCAAACGGAGCGAATGAGTGCAAAAGTATGATACGCGTGTGAACTATAGTTATATAGAATAATGATATACGAGTGCACTCGAAAGAGAAAAATTCTTTGATAGATAAAAATGTATACATACGTTGGTACGATATCGTATTGCACCATTTTGGACCCCCAGCGAAACTTGCGTCATTCAACATTGGATGATACCCAACAGTGGATGAAAAATATTTTCCGGCCTTATTTGCGCGGTTCGAGCATAGGCGTTTTAGCAATTACTTCACTTGTGTTACATAAATATGATTAATTCGATACGAAACCCTGACGTTAGTTGGTCCAATCAACCTAAGCCCAGACCCAAGAAAGATAATGTCGCGATAAAGAAAAAACGAAGATCAATCTTCTAATTTCTTTATAAAATTATTCAAGGAACTAATTATGAATTATGAATTAATTAACGAATGATAAAAGATGAATAAATTAATGAAGTTTGATTACACTTTTTTAATATGAATTACCAAATGCCATTTTTATCAACATTGTTATTGCTTTATTATTTCTTTGCACACTTTGCTTTGCACTTTGCACACATATTTGCACACTTTGCTGAATTTCGATAATTATAATTATTAGTATTTATATATTATTTATATATATATTTATAAACGTGTGTGAAAAATGTTGAAGAGCGAGTTATATTTTTATCTCGTACAATCCAGTGATTCCAGTCATTTTGTTTATTTGCAACTTTCCTAAAATATAATAGGTTTAAAAAAATTGTGAAAAAATTAATTTTACGAACTATTTTATTTTTCCAGGCCACGTACCATGAATCTGGCTAAATTAAATTTCAAATTCCATCGCCATGGATAGCCAACAGCTGGTAAGCAGGTGACCGGTTTATATCACTCGAGGCCCGACGCACGATACTACAACCATAGTGTCGTTCATACCTCGATTTTTTTTTCAAAGTCAAGAAGGCTCGTGACGCGGTTAAATAACAAGAAATGCCGAAACACTTGACTTTATTTACCCGTTTTTTTCATCACGTGAGACACCTTTCGATCTCGCAATCGAATTTTCTGATCGCGAATGAATTTTTGATTCGCGATAAGAAAATAGATAACCGATCGGAAAGACGACGATCATCCACGAGACGTACCTTGAATAAAATAAAAATTAAATTCGTATGGTTGCAATTAAAATAATAACAATTGGCAAAGAAGAAAAACATATTTGTCCGATCGGCAAAAGTCTTCGTTATATCGCGGCAATAACGCACAATCGGAGTTTCGACACAGCCGACAATAGCCAAAGTTACGACCGATCCGGCGTTGCCGATGACGCGATTGAATTGTTTTTCAAACGATCGTCACGGCCCGAGAAATCAATCTCCGATAAATAAACAAACGTCAATATTCGAAAGAATGCGACGGGAAGAATCAAGCGGCGAGATGCGCGCTGCGTTACCGATGGGGTGGGGGTAAGCGAGGTCGCTCCCTATAAGAATGAGACTCGCGACCGAGCTATCAGTTACAGTTAAGCCTCCGTAAGAGACGCATCTGTACGGCATAACGTTCGAGGAATAACCGGTTTGCGGCCCTGAGAATACATTAAGTTATATAAAAATAGCAACAAAAAAAACAATAAGAATATTACAAAAAAGGTAAGACAAATTTGAATCGAATAAAATTGATAATTCTTATCAATGCGTAATATCGATCTAATTAAAGATCGGTAATAATCATTTGTTTGAGTAAATCGATGATATTCCCGATTACGCGTGATTAATTGTAGACAATTGCCGTTGATTGACGATCAAGATCGTTCCACGCGGAGTTTTATTACTCGAATGGACGTCGCGACGAATAAAGTCAAGTGATCCGAGCCTCTCCGGACGAAACGTTGCAAACTCGTGGTTTTGTCGGACTCGGATCGCAGTAGCACGTCGACGATATCTCATTACCATGTTATTTCAGTTTGCCGGTGAATAATGAAATGTTTTGCTCGCCAGACGGTCGCAGAGAGAATTTTCTTAATAAAATCCTTTTTTTTAATCAATTTTCTTATCGAGAATCGCATATTGCTTCGATAATTTTATATTTAATCGACCGATCGATTTATTTATCGATTAATTAATATAACGTTAATTTGTTGTTGGGAATTTAATAACGATTTGTATTTAATTCAATTACATCGATTAATCGATGATAAATTTATTGAATCGTTGATTCAATAATCGAATTAAATAATTTATCGTTTGATCGTTTAATATCAATATTTTGTTTTAAATTTTATCTACTTTGTGGGAATAAGTGTAAACGTTGGAGAACAGATATTCGGTAGATTCGCTTCCAGCAGGCGAAATTCGAAGAGTCACGAGCGAGCGAAAAAAAAACTAGTTTCGCTCGTAGCAGGCCCTTCGAACCCGGTTGGCCTTGAGACCATTATCATTATCAGACGAAACGTTTTCGGCGCTTCGCTCGTCGTCATTATCGCTCTTATTCCCATTATCGTTATTCGAAATTCCATTTCGATGAATATTTCTATAAAACCGTACAATTTTATTGTTATCTGCGAAAATTCACTCGATTGATAATTCGTTTCACCGATAAGCCAAGGTCAATTTTCGAACCTTATCGATCGTAACACGAGAGACGCGCGAAAAGAGTTCATCGGTCCGACGACGAAGATTCCCGAGATACGAGGGAAAATATAAAATCATGATTTTTACCAAGATTTCGGCGGTTCGATTTCTTTTTTTTATTCGCTCTTGTTATCTCGTGAATATTGATAAGAGCGAGCGTGACATTCACATCGTGAATTTGCGTGACTCGAATCTTTTGGCCCGTTGAAAATTAACTTTGGACGTAATTCTAGTAATACGTCGGTCTATTAATATGCGTGTATATATTAAGTATAAAGGTGCGACACATTTTGAGAGGGAAGCCTGCGATTTATTTGCTCGCTCGAAATATTTCTCGCACCTCGATGATTCGATCGATATCGTTATATACTTTTTTTTTACTGAATCGTATATATTTTTTTCTATATTTATAGCCAACATGTCGATCCAGCTAAGAAACGTCCTTATCAGCGATCCCGTGGACGAGTCCTGCGCGGCTCTGTTGACCAGACACGGAGTCCCGGTCACCACGAAATACAGAATGTCCAAGGACGAACTGATTCAAGAAATTCAGGTAATTTTTAACATTTTTCTTCCATCAATATTTTTCTTTTTTGATAATCGTATTTTCCAATTGTTCAAAATAAATTTTTAATGATTGTCATTGTTAAAATAAAAGTCATTTTTAATAAAATTTGTATAATTAAAATGATGTCCTGTTTAAAAAATTACCTGGGATTATATTGAAAAACGAGTTTGACGTCGAAGAGTTTAAAAGAATAAATCTAATCGGATTGCTCGAAGGACGAGCTCGATCACTAGTCGTAAATTGCAATAAAAATTTTGTTTTCGATTGTTTTTGATCGATTAAAATAATTATGTAAAAGAAGATTAAATTGTTCCCGGTGCGAATCGATCGTGAAACGAGTCACGGGTTTACCAACGAGACATGGCAGACACGAACGAGCCACAAAGTCCGTTGTTGGCTCGCTGCAACCCACTGCCAGCTTCCCATTTCATTTTATTTCTACTTTTTGTGATGCCACGTGTGCAATATTCACCAAGACGTCGCGTCCGGTTATAACCAGTTCGAGAGACATGCAATACCAGTTATCGCGGGTCGTTGTACTAGTTCGACGACTCTACTTACACTGTGCACTTCAATAAAGATTGCCTCTATCCCACTCGAGCTTTTTCTTCCGCGAGAGATTATGCGACGCCGACGGGCAATCCACCACACCAGACACGAGCTCATTTCGTGTAGATTGCACGACCTGCACTTTCACTATCGCTTATTATAATTTGCAAGAATTTCGACTCTTTACTTTTTTTTAATCTTATTAGTTATGCTGAATAATATCCCATTCGTATTGATACAGTGGTTGAATTTATGAGAGCTCGGTTGCACGTTAAAGCAGGATCCCACTGTGACGGTCAGAAAAACAAACTTTTTTTCATCAATTTTTTAAATTCTTGTAATGTTTTTTTGGGTTCAATTAAATATATGTTATGCTACATTTATTAAAGTAGGTTCAACTATTATTTTTATTGAAAAAAAAACGATAGTTTTTTATCAATAAAATATATTTGTAATATTCGACTATTATTGATCGAGTGATAATCCTCAATAGTTGGAATAACGTCGTTTCGAGAAAAATTTATTGTACTGCAAGTACTGTTATTTTTTTAATAAAAATTTACTTGATTCTTGCTTTAATGTATGTAGAACAACATATATTTAATTGAACTGGGAAAGAAATTCCCGTTTTTTTCCACAGAAAGTATAATCTCAATGCCACGACAAAAATATTTGAATATTGCAGAAAAGTAAATCAACTCGAGCGTAGATAAAAAAAATTGTTAATATCGATCGATATTTTGGTTCTATTCAAGCAAAAAAATGAATGATTCAGACAAAACCTGATTTCTATTATTACCGCAGATTGTATATATGCGTATAATTATTTTCCCGTAAGATCAAGATCGACGAGTATAGTTATGCGTTTAAATGGACCTTGAACGATGCTCGCACGTGGTTATCCTCCCAAATTGAATCCAACGCAGATAAGAGGGGCGGGTAATTTGTGGTAATTCTGCTGTCACTCCCAGTTACACTTCTATTCGCATCTGTACACGAGCCACGAATATATTCGTGACGTTCGAACAAAGTCAAACTCCGATAACTCTAGATCGAAGTAAATTCACGAACTTCCACGTCTGATTTATTTTTATTGTTTTTTTTATAAATCAAGAACTTAACGATAATTTGCATGACGTATTAATCAAATTAATGTCAGAAAAGTTTTCCCAATTTTAGCGATAATTGATTAATCTAGCGACCCACGAACCTTCTTAAAGTCCACGAATAATGATGATTATAAAAAAAATTATTTCTCCAGTCATTCGACGCTCTGATCGTCCGGTCGGAGACCAAAGTTACAGCTGATATAATCGGAGCTGCCCCAAACCTTCGAGTTGTCGGACGAGCTGGTACTGGAGTCGATAACATCGATCTTCAAGCTGCAACGCGTCGTGGAATCGTCGTTTTGAAGTAAGAATTCTGAAATTCTTTAAAAACATTCCCATTGACAAAATAAACGCTTTTGCTCTGTCAAAAAAAATACACCGGATTAATTAGTGAGTTCATAAAGTGTTTGTAAATGCTTGCAATAATTTTTAACTGTCTCCGTGCATTTACTATCGTATTATTCTTAAGTATTGATTTTTAAATGTCACTTCCGTGTATTTTTATCGAAAAATTGTATCCGATCGAGGAAAATAATTAACGAGTTCAATTTTTCCACGTCCAACAGTACACCAGGTGGCAACAGTATAAGCGCCTGCGAGCTGACCTGCTCTTTAATCTCCTCCCTCGCCCGAAACGTAGCCCAGGCGGCTCAATCTATGAAAGAAGGTCGCTGGGACCGGAAACTCTACTCCGGCTTCGAACTTTCCGGCAAGACTCTCGCTGTTCTTGGCTTTGGTCGGATAGGGCGTGAGGTTGCCCGTAGAATGCAATCGTATGGAATGAAAATTGTCGCTTTCGATCCAATGCTCACCGACGAAGGTGCCAAGGAACTTGGCGTGACAAAAGGGAGCCTCGAGGAAATCTGGCCGATTGCCGATTACATCACCGTTCACACCCCTCTGATTCCTCAAACCAAGAGTGAGTCTTGGAAACTTTTGTCATTAGCGAGACTCGATTCGTCAGGAATAAGAAAATTTAGAATAAAATATATTTCCCTTACTCCTAACGACTAGCTGATCGTTTTGTTCGCAATCTTTAAATTAGTTAACTTTAGTTACTTGAAAAAAAAAAGTATTCACGATTCGAAGTATCGCCGAACGAATGAAAATATAATTTATAATCGTACGAATATTCTTTCTGGCAGATCTTATCAACGCCACGACTCTGGCCAAGTGCAAGAAAGGAGTTCGAGTCGTTAATGTCGCACGGGGTGGAATCGTAGACGAAGAGGCACTTTTAAATTCCATAAACGCTGGTCACTGCGGAGGTGCCGGTCTCGATGTCTTCACCGAAGAACCACCCAAGAACGCCATCACCCTCGAGCTCATTAAACATCCTAAAGTCATCGCCACTCCTCATCTTGGTAAGAACTAGAAGAATTTAAAAATCAATCGTACCAGGAAATTCTTGAAACGTAGAAGAACTATCATTATCCCACATAAATCTCTAAATTTTATTAAAATAATATTGTTAACTTTGATGAATTCAGGCGCAAGCACCGCCGAGGCTCAGCAGCGCGTAGCGGTCGAGATTGCCGAGCAATTTCTCGCAATTTCCGGTGTTACGGACGAGTATTCCATCACCGGTATCGTCAACGCACCGGTTTTGGCAGCTGCCATGATCGGCGACAATGCAGTCTGGATAGAACTGGCGAAAAAATTGGGCAAATTAGGCGCTCGTTTCCTACAGAAAAATTTGAGCGCACCGATCGAGAGTCAGACAGTTGGTGCGGGTAATCAGAATAAAAAATTCATTCACACCGCTGTACTCGTTGGTATTCTGTCCGGACAAACGAAGAACGGCTTGAATCTCGTTAACGCTCCGACACTCGCAAAAGACGCTGGTATTAATATAAACGAAAGCCACGTGGATAGCGAGCATGACGCGATTGTCGTTAAAATTGGACAGCACAATCTCAGAGGTAAGAATTCAATGAAATAACGCGATTAGACTTTCTCGAAAAAGTTATTATTCTCTGGGAAAAAATTCCCAGTTTTTTATACCATTTTAATCATAAATAACTAATCGTTATTAATTAGACTCGTCATTTTTTTTTTCATTGTAAATATAATCATTTCTGTATAAAATTATTTTCCTTTTTAAATTCATTTTCAATATAAAAATGATTAATTTAATTTCATTGCTATTTTCAGGAACCGTTCGTAATAACGAGGCTTTCCTTCTATCGATCGACGATGCCGTATTCAATAATGGTTTCGTCCTCCGGGATTACGTATCTTTCTATCGCGCAAATGGACCTCAAGATTTAGCTACGATAGTCAGTGCCTATTCCGCTAAAGGCGTCGCCATAAACAGTCTCAACGCAAGTGGAAATTGGCTCGCGATCGAGACGAATCAGGACGTGAACATACCGATAAACGGAATCGATAGCTTTTGATTAAACATCGACGAAACGACAAATTTTGATTTTAAATCATAAACAAAAATATCGAACGCTTCATGTCGCGAGGGAGTTGCTCGAAATGTTCCAGTATTGATGAATTTCGTGTACCCGTTACACGTTTGAGAATTATAAAAATCGCGTCGAGGACACAACATTATTTCGTATTTAAGATTTTTCAAGTGTAGATAATGAACGATACAGATTAATTATTAATTTCAATTAATTCGCACAACACGCTCGTCTCCATGAGCGTTCGAATTACATATATATTCGCGTTATTTATAAGTGACTGTCGCATCGATGAATTTCGATACGGGCGAAAAATACGTAGTGGTAAAAAAAGAAAGAAAAAAAACAATTATATGTATTTATATTTTTGTATTTTCCTCGATCGATCAATACATTGAAGTTTATTACAAACGAAAGTTACGCTTTGAAACTTGTTTAAATCCGATTCCTAGATTTTCCTTTTGCGAATGAAAACCACGTTTCTCCAATTTATCGTACGTTTTTATGTACGAGGTGTGTTAAAAAAAAAGAACGTATTTTTATTTTTCTCGAAAAATATTGATTTATTCTGTAATATCTATTTTGTCACCTTGAAAGTACTCCCACCCACGATCAGATATAATAAATTCGTGCCAGCGTTTTTTTCGATCCTCGAAGATTTTCCGACAGACGTATTTTTATTTTTCGCGAAAAATATTGATTTATTCTGTAATATTTATTTTGTCACCTCGAAAGTACTCCCACTCACGATCAGATATAATAAATTTGTGCCAGCGCTTTTTCCAATCCTCGAAGATTTTCCGAAAGACGTATTTTTATTTTTCTCGAAAAATATTGATTTATTCTGTAATATCTATTGTGTCCCTTTGAAAGTACTCCCACTCAGATATAATAAATTTGTGCCAGCGTTTTTTTCGATCCTCAAAGCTTTTCCGATGGGCGCTTTTTGATAAGGCGTTGAGCTCTTCCAGCGACGCGGATTTTCATCTCCTCGATCGTTGCAAACCTCCGTTCTTTCATGGGTCTTTTTAGTTTGGGGAACAGAGAAAAGTCGTAGGGTGCCTAGTCAGGTGAATTCGATGGCTGAGGCACGATTACAAAAAAATAACGGACAAGCAACGATGTGCGAGCAGTTGCATTATCGTGATGCAAAGACCATGCATTGTTTTTCCACAAATCCGGGCGTTTTGCATGGCACGAGCCAATCGATATGCCGAAATCCTCAACAACTTATCTAATAGTGATTCGACGATTCTCCATAACAATTTGTTTCACTTCTTCAACGTTTTCATCGATCGTTGCCGAGCGTCCAGGACGACCGTCGTCATTAACATCTTCTCGGCCTTCTGTGAAAATCTTGTACCACTTTTAAACATTTTTTTTACTCGAATTATACTCGCCAAATACCATAGTCAACGTTTCAAATGCGTTGGAGCACTTAACTTTATTTTTCGCACGAAATTTAATACAAATTCTTTAAACTATTTTTTTTTTTCAAAAAAACGCCAAACCATTGAGAATGCTAACGTACGTTGGGGACATGTGTACCAACATAACGGAACAAAAAAATCGAAAATCGATAGTACGTAGCCCATGAAATATGAAAAGTCACGTTTTTTTTTGAACCCACCTGGTATATTTATTATTTACAAAGATACAATATTATACGCTTTTTTCCCCGAGGGTTATACATCGTCGTTATAAAAAATATACGAAACTACCGAATAAAAATACCCGTTAGCCGTGTATTTTGTTTTTTTGTCTTTTAGATAGAAGCTCGAGGACTATTATGCGTATTTTTATAGAGTTTGATAGTTTTAACGTGATATGAAACGCGTATAAGTGTAAAATATATAGTTACTACGGTGTTGTGTGAAAATTTTGTTAAAAGTAGATCGATATTCTAAAGTTCAACATAAAAGTATTTTATGCGTTTCAAAAATCGACTATTCTTACCAAGAACTTACAATATTCGAGTGAGATATCGAACCAAGCGAAAAATACTTGTGCAACGAATCCTTAAAGAAAGAAAAAAAAACCGAAAATCAAAAGATTATTACCAAGTTTTTTCGTAAAATGTAAAGCAACGAAATAAATTATATAGTTTTTTTTTTTTTTTAACGTTGGCCGAAACTTTGAAAAAACCCTACTAATTATTATAACACTAACGTGAGACTAGCGTTGAAGAGACTCGAGACATTTTGTTCGTTTGGATTCATCGATGAAATTTATATTCTGTCGTAAGTCTCTGTCGAGCAACCACTGAAAGTAAACGCGACTCCATCCTGCAAAAAAAGAAGTTGCGAGACATTCATTCGGGACATGTTTTCATTGAAGTCTGCGTTTTTTGCACAGCGACTTACTCTGACAAGAGCCGGAAGATCGGACCAAAAATCATAATTAGGTATCAATTCCAAGCCTATCGCTCCACGAAGGAATTTTAACGCGAGAGCTCCAACGAGTAAATAAACTCCGCCGAAGACGAGAAGCAGAATCACTAATAGCGAACCCGTCGAGATACCTTGAATTTGCTGTATACAAACGTGCGGGGACGTCACTATATAACGCTGTAATGTAAAGTGAAAAATATATAGAAAATATTTATCGACGGAGAAGATCGGTTACGATTCGAAGCTTGTGAAATACAAACAAAAGTAGAAGCATCCGGTTTGGAAGCCAAATGAAAAGTTGTCGAAGCGCATCCAGGGCAACAGTTCAACATTATTCGAGTAGTGTTTGTTCCATGACTGAGAATGAACTCGGGTAATTTTCCGAGTACGTTCCACTTTGTTTCCGTCGTATTTCCAAGACTGAACGGTAGGTCGTTATAGGAACGAGCGCATAACTAGGAAGGAATGAAATATTTTTGTTTTTTGCGCGATTCTAGATTCTTCTTTTCTCGAAAAGACTGTAAATTTTCGTACCGATACACCTGTACTATTGTTGCATTCGTTGGGTATTTCTATTATTGAGATATTCGCATTTTTGCAAGGTTGGAAATAGGAGGTGTAGTTGAAACTGGTAGAAATCAGTACGCTGTAAAGTTTTTAAATATACGCTTCAATACTAAGAGATAATCAATTTTTATCCGCAGTATTTACTTTCTAACGTTAGACTTTTGGAAAACTTTTATTCTTAGATCTTAGAAAATATAACTGAATATACAGGGGAAATTCAAACGATCGTATTTTGGAAGATTTTCAGAATTGTTAAACATATCGGCTCTTGTTGCATGTTTGTCGTTACTAAAATCTGTGATATGTTAAAAAAAAATTGGTTTCGCGAGATATATCACGTAAAATATATGATTTTTCAGTACTCTGGTGATATAAATGGCATTTTTTATTTAGCGTTCTGGGTATTTTTTCTTAAAGTGCTCTTTTTAAGATGTATACTCGGTTTTTATATAAGCGATATCTTTAATTTTAAACACCGTCCGTATTTTTATTTGACTACATCCAAAGGTTTTCAAGTGCAACAGTATCGAATAATCGTACAAACATATATCATTTCGCTACTTTTGTATTTTCAATCGTTATTAGAAACTTTGCAATATAATTTGCTAAAACCCAAATTAACCCTTGGTGATCGACTGAAAAACATAAAAACTAAGATTTTTCCTGTGCGACTTGAAAAGCCTTGCGGATAAGTAAAACAGTACGAAAATGAGTAAACATAGAAATTATTATCAATATCATACAACGGAGTTGATGCGTTAATGGCTTGAAAAAGAATGTTTCACGCGAGTAATATAGCTTTTTTAAGATCGCACAAAGAGAAACTGATTGCGTGCGAGACGTATAACGATAAATAATCAGTATTTGGAACGATATGCCAAATTTATAGGTTAGAAACCACCCGAGGATCTAAAAATTGGATCTCAAATTCCGACGAACGTTTCGAATCGGTATTGAGCGGAATTTTAATCGATCGATATAGACGATCGAGTGAAATTGATAATTCATGATTAAAAGGAGAAAAAAGGACGAACCAATTGGATATTTCGTTCAAGTCGTAGAAACTTCCGTTGGAAAAATGACACGAGCAAATGGGTGAATCTTCGACGCAATTCGAGGCCGTTATATCGACGATCAATGCCAACAACGTATAGAAAATAATACGCTTCATATTAGGAACAGACATTCTATTTGATGATTGATGTTACTTTTTTCGTCTATTTTAATAACGTTCGAATAAACACATGACGTTTGTGGCATGAAAAAGTCAAACTGTTGCTGGAGCGAATACAGATCGAAATGCTGCGGCTGTTTTAGGAACTACTTAAATACCTTTTGTACCGACTCTGCGATACCCTGCGATAACTTTCCTACCGACGAAAATGTATTACCCCAAACTTAGAGTGTAGATAGTTGAACGACGTGCCGTATGGCGTTCCGATCGACATACAAGAATTCGCGATGAATGTACGAGAGTGCATAACGATTTTGTGAGTGTAAGGTTTACATGGGTAAGTAGTACGATCGATCAATCACTGTTTATATTCAAACGTATATACGTAAAATATCTGTTTTACACTACATAAACATAATTAGAATTACTGCTATTTTACTTCCGCGATTGCGACATATACTAACCAAGCACGGAATGCAAAAGGGCAGGTAATTCCCGCGAACGAACGGCCCAACCTTAACAACAATATCAATCGTTTTTATGATTTTGAAAGATTGTGGAATCAAAAACTCGACGGTTAGCGTTCTGTATATTATAGTTCGTTGACTTCGATCGCTTCCGATTGAGCTTTGCACCAGCAGAGCATGTTGATAATTCCCATGCAGTTTCAGCATACCATACATACGTGTGGTATACGTACTTACTCATTGTCTTTGCAATTCTGAAAAATCTCCTAAATCTCTCGTCATCTCATTTTCAATCTGAGAACACGCTTAGTCATTCATATCTCTACGCATATTGAAAAAAGTTGCGCGATATTGTTCACGATAAAATAGACGGAGAAACTAGAGGAGGAGCAAATATTCAAACGGGAGCGACTCGGTCGCGCCGCGTCGCGGCTGCTCCGGGAACCACACCAGATTCCTTGAGAGCCCCGACGGATCACTTGTTGCGCCGCTGCCGTCCTGTCGCCCGGCACACGACTTGGACGTAGTTGCGGCAAGACGAAAAAAGTAACTTTAACGCGAACCGTAAACGTAAAACATTCGAACGGACGTGAGTGTACGATGGAGTTTCGTGAACGCGAGTTTGTTTCGGAGTCGCGAGTTTTATTTTTTTTCTCACGTGACTCGCGAGTGTAGTAAAGTTTGTGTTTTTTTCGGACAGTACGCGTCTGTGTAGACGCGCGCGACTCGTGTTGTGAGTGATTCTGTGCTGTATCCTTCGAGAAGCGTATATCTATATATACATATACCTATACCACCAACGTCCTGGAACTTGCTTGACCCTCTGTTTACGTTTTTCACCGGACAGCTGAAATCATGGTGAGTCAAACGTGTAATTTATTTTCGTAGAATAATATTTCTCTATTACGACTTCGCAATACGTTAAAAGTGACGCGCACTCAATCGTTTTTCAATTAAAAATGAAAATACGCATATTTTGAGAAGATCGAGGTTATGTAGTCGAACGAAAAATATTTCATCGATAAACTTTGCAACATCAATAACCGCTTGCGAAGTATGTCGATTAAAAGTCGAGAATAAAAACGTGAAACGAGATGGGAGACAGCCACGATCGTAATAAACACCACACAATGAACCGATACGGGCATTCTGGCCTGCAGTGCAATTAGCTGAGACGAGACGTAAACGATACGAAGATTAAAAGGGAGTCGAGCGTGCAGTCTCGGATGATCCGTCGCGATAATGCGCATGAGTGAGTTTAAGCAAAAAAGAAAAAGAAAAATAAAGAATTACCTATAGCACTTTGCTAAACGAGCACTGGTATGCGCGACGGATTCCAAAACAGCGATAGAAAAATGCAAAGAGAGAATTAGAAAGAATAGGACAAATTTTTTAATTCAAGAAATACGAAAAGCTTATGGAATTAGAAAAAAAAATCGAAAAAATTTAAGATATAAAAAATGCAACGTTCGAGTTTCAACCGCTAGGTTTTTCTATCTTTTTATTCCTGTGTTCCTCGAAATTATCCCTCAAATATTAACTCACTCACGATTTTTCAATTATTACAATCTATCAATGTACACAATTATTGCTCCATTCCGGTTTCTTTTCATCCATAAACCCACAATTTCATTCACGAATCCCTCGCTACAAATAATTTCCATTTTCGACCATTTTGCCTACTGTGTCTCAAAAATCTCACAATCTTTCTTCTCACCGTGACAAAGCCGCTTCCGTGAGGACGCGAAACTTGACAAATTCTCTGAACAAAAAAGAAGAAGAAGAAAAAAAAAAGAAAATCTCAACTAGAAATTCTCCGCTCGCGTCCTCCATTCTGGAAACATCTCGTTCTTGTACGTCGCTTTGTTCGATATTATAATACACGAAGAAGCAAATGCCCTGTATACGACACTCCGCTATTTCTCTCTCTCTCTCGGGTTGTAGGTCGAGAAAAAGAGAAGAAGGAGGTCCCGCGTGAGCCTTTTGTGCTCTTCGAAAACCTTTCGGACTTTGGTGTTACTCTTAACGGTGCACCCTCCGACCCAGGTATATTTCTATATCTATATATACCTTATACAAGTACCGGGACTATACACTACGTATATACAATATATACACATATACTTACATATATATTTGTATGAGCAATGGACGGAGAAGCGAGATAGAGGAGCAAAAGCGCGAGGCTCTCTCGTTCCTTCGTATTCATCGCACATCCGTTGTCCCCGCGGCGTTCGCGAGTTGTGTGTGCGCGCGCTTTGCCCGCCTGTAGTATGCAATCTCTTCGGACACGAGACTTCTCCACATTTACATGTACATATCCATATATATATATGTTTATGTGTATGGTTGGGTGTGTGTGTGTGTGTATAGAGGTATATGCAGCATCCCGCGAAAGGGCCAGCGAGACTCTCGACTCGGCCAATTGAGCGCATGCTTGCCGTGGATTCTCATTTATGTACCACCGCCAGATATATATTATGTATATATTATATATGTTGTATATGCATATATATATATACATATTTATATATATTTATATATATATATATATATATGTGAGAGTACCAAGGAACAATGAGTTGAGGGAGAGTATCGCGTGGCGATACAGCTGAACGATACGATATATATATATATATATTAATATATATAGCGTATGGGTAGGTATTGAAATATTCCCGAGTGGAATACCGGAATATACGTCAATTTTTTTTAGCATTAAGTTTGGCATAAAAATCATTCGATTTTATACGTATTTAATACCGGGTGTTTTATAATAAAGGACTACGGGTAAATATTCGTTCTATGGATAATCAATGATGTTTTTCCCATTTTTTGTTTGCCTAGAAGCGGAACGGTAAATTCTAAATGTTCGTTCGTATAATTTTGTATTTTATATTTTCGTTTTCGTTACTTAAAAAATCTAATCTAGCAATTAAAACAACGGATTTTGAGGAAAAAAATCTTGTAAATAAAAGATATGAGGGTGTGCTGATGTTTTTTTTTTATTAGGGTCGAAAATTTTCGTACAAGTTCGAGGAGGAAGGTAAGTGATCGTCGTGGAATAAATTTTAGCGATAAATTTCTCGATACATACCTCGTATAGAGTAGAGCTCTCCGTGGTGGCGGAGAAGGAGTCGGGTGCAGAGGTATAGACCGCTACATAGTCGTTCACTACATATATATACAGAAACGAATATGTATATATATATATATATATATATATAGGAACGAATATGTATGTATATATATATATATATATAGAAACGAATATGTATATATATAGGAACGAATATATATATATATACATATTCGTTCCTCCGCATTCGCTGGTTAGACATCCGTTCCTTTAACTCCCGCGCGCGTTCTCGGCAAACCCGATGTTCTCCTGTGCTCGAAAGGAATCATCGAAGGGCAAAGTTTCGTCGTTGTAAACGCACGATCGCGCCCTTGGCTCGGGTCAACGATAACGAAAACGCGAAAATTCTTTGTCTCATCAAATAAATTTTTTCCTTTGTTATTAATTTAACGTATAAAACCACGAATTAAAATTCCCATTTAAAAAAGAAAAAATGTAAGAATAATTTATCCTTTCTTATAATTAATTTTACACCGAGGCAGCGATGACACTCTTGTCAACACGATTGAATAATTTTCGTCAAAAACGTGTTATTTGTATGTAATAACCTTGTTTACACGTATATTGCACATATCGACTATATTCCAGTACTGGACCTCCTCTCGACTCTCTCGCCCTTCTCCCTTCCTCCCTCGAACGCGCCAGTTCTCTCCCTTCGTCCTTTCTCGCTTTTCTCTTCTTATCTTTTATTTACCATTCTCTCGTCGGCCGGGAGGCTTCGCGTGCGCCGCCGTCCAACGCTTTATATCCTTCTCGCTCGAGCACCAAACCAGTTTCCAGTTTTCTACTGTCGGAGCGGTCAGTTCGGTACGCGCGAATGCAATTTTTTTTTTTGCTTTTTCTTATTTTTTTATTTTTATTTTTATTTTTTTCTTCCCTTTCCCCTCGTCTGTTTTTCGTTCTCTTTTATACAACGCTGTATGCGTTTCGTCATAGACACGAACTCTTTGTGTATTACGTAGCCACCGTGGCTGATCGTGTCGTACACCACGATCTTAGGAGGCCGTCTATGATATTGGCCATTGTTCGAGGGCGAGCGTGAAAGATATGGAACGAGGAAAAAATTATATTCGTCCTGAAAATTATATTTTCCTGTTTTCATCCGATATCGAATATCGTTCTGTTATTATTTTTTGTCCCGAAGCAATAATTAATTTCCTTTTACAAACCTTCAACGATCAATTTTTTATATTTAAAAATACTTGCGAATATTAATGTTATTAAAAAAAAAATTCGATATAATTTTGAGGATTCGAATTAAAGTTAAAAAATCAGGAAGTTTTGAGATCGTTTCGTTAGGTCGTTTGTAGAAAGAACGGAAGTTTATCGGTACGAGGTTTTTTTTCTACCCGCGGGTATTTTACAAGAGGGGTGGCGGAGAGGGGTTGAAGAGAACCCCGAGAGTCTCGCTCGCGTTAGCATATGCCGATGATGTGGGAAAAACCATGGCGTACTCTCGAAATAAATTTTCTCCCCTAACGAAAAGAGAATGGTTGGGCGTCTGGACCGAAATAGACATCGGTAAGATCGTACGAGGGAGAGAGAAAATGCCGTGAGACGAGAAGCGAGTAACGCTTGTAGTAAAGAAATTGAAAGGTCTCTCCCCCGCAGCAGCCAAAATTCATTCAGCGTGTAAACGATGCAACGGGGACTTTGTTTTGTTATATACACGAGTTTATATATTTATGTATGTAACTATATAGGTGTGCGTATATGGCGGGAGGAATATTCGTGTCAAGGCTCGAAAGGCTCGAGCCGATATCGCACGCAGACGAACGTATGACTCGCGTGTCCTCGATAATTGTCGAGGTTTGTAACAATAAGGATGACGATGGAAGAGCACTTTATTTCGCGAACAACGAGTGCCTTGAGGCGACGGATGATCCATTTTTTTCTCTTGTTTCAAATTATTTTTATTATTATTATTTTGCAATTATTACAAAGGACTAATCGAGAAATCAAGGAATTCATTTATTAATCGTTATATTTCTTCGTGAATTTATTGAGCAATTAAATTAATGATTTTTTTGTGATTTGATTGAATTTTCTTCGAATTCTTGTGAATTATTATTATTTTTAATTAGTACGGGGAACTAATGAAGCAGACAAGGGTTCGAGTAATTAATTTTTATATTTCTTTATGAATCGATTGGTGAATACAATAATTATGTTTGAAATTTAATCGAATTTCGCAAATAATTGTATCGAAAATATCGAGCGGGGTATTAATTGTTGCGAGTAACAACAGAATGATTAAAGAAAATTTCACTAATCTCGTATACTGGAGCAGAGACGCACGGGCACGACGCTCGTTCGCGATCGTCCAGTCGCCACCACTTTCTATCTCATTGAACCGCGATATTAGTCGGCCCTGTTGATTAGTAGGCCAGCACGGGTGAGCAACAATCAAGCCAATCTTCGAGATTGGTCCAACGATTTTTTTATAAGTCTAGCTCGAGCTGAGATGATTTTTAGACAGTCGTTCATCGAACAAACTAAACATTCTCTATCCATAAAAGTCTCTTGTTTATTTTTTTGTCTCGAACGTGATTTATCATCTTGATGTTTATTTTTGTCGAGCGTTTATGCAATATTTGAAATATTAACGAGTTTGCAAATTCGCCTGTTTGACAAGAGTCCGCATTTTTTATCAGCTCTTTGAGTCATTCAAAGCCTGAAAATTATTTCGTAATCATATATATATTGTATCAAGTATTATATATATATATATATATAACATTTCATACGATGCCTGTCGCATAAATACACAGTGCACACAGTTTGTTCCGTGAACGGAAATCATTGTCAATTGACGATTCACACCCCTTCATCGCGTCTTGCCTTCGTCCGCCAAACATTTTCGGCTTTCATACGCGACACTACCGGCGGATATTACTCGTTATCATTCGTAAAATCGCGTCCCCGTGTCTCGCAAAAATATATACGTGGATAATTCCTCATTAGCAACTTCTCGAATAAACAATATTCGCGGGATTACACAACAAAAAATTAATTACACAGAAACATACTCAGAGATGAATTTTGACAAGTAAATAATTGAATCGCTAAAGTATAATTAAAACTGTAATAATTAGGGGTTAAAAAATAGCAACGCATTTTATAATCGTAATATCTTAACGTACAAAAATTCCTAGAAAATAGTTTTCAAAAATAAAGAATTAATTTGCCCTCTATATAAGGTACGATAGAATGGAAAATATTTAGGGGTTGAAAAATCGAAACGTACAATTAAATTTAAAGCGCAACCGATTTTAGGAAGGAAGTACTTCGATCGGGGTGTAGCGTATAATCTCGTCATTAGAATAAATACAGGGCATAAAACACGAATCTCATTGCTCTCGTAGTACAATACGTAGCAATAAAAATGTAATCCGCATCCGCCATGGAATTTTTATTCATCCTGCACGTACGAGGTATTGAACTATACATATAGTATATATACACGTATAATATAGTATCGTGGCTCTAATAACAAGACACATGGAACGCGTACAGCTGCTTCCACGTGTGTCCCTCTGTGCTTCCTCTCTTCCTCGCGGCTCTTGTGTAGCTGGCTCGAAGCAATAATAAAGTCGAGTGCTCCACGTGAGTTTCTCGACTGCGGTGGCCTCCGCAAATCGTTTCGTTCGTACACGACTTCCGGTCGCTAACGCATTTCCCTTCGTTCCTCGCTCTATATATCGCATATCCGCTTCTTTTTCTACTTCCGGCTTCCGCTTCGATCTGTATCCTCGTTAACATTTCTGTCCTTCTTAGATCGATATTTCTTCCAATAAAATTAGAAAAATTAATTCATTTCGCGAAAGCTCGAAATATCAACCCCACCCCGTAAGTAAATTACAAATGTCGACTGCCGGAGTCCAAATTTCTTTTTCCTCCAAAAAAACTGTAATTGGGGGTTTCATCATAAACAAGTATAATTAATATTCATGAATACCAGCAATAAAAATTATTGATTATTACCAAATTAAAAAAATTATGTAAATATACGAAACTCATGATCGATAAGACAGAATAATGCAGAGAACAAAGTATACCGGGTGATCTCAAAGTAACGAGCATGGGAAAGTTTGAAGATGAAGGAAAGATAAGGAACGAGGAACGAAGTAACCATGGGTTTGAGAAAAGTCTAAGAATCTCATTCACCGTGGGCGGAACGAACCGTGATTTTGGTTCGAGGAAAAGAATAATCGTTCAAGACGGTACAAGTGGCAGATGGCGGACAGCAGGTCAAAAATTCGAGCGTGGGGACAAAGCCAGAAGCACCCCCGTAGGCCATCCTCTTCTTATGCTACTGCAGTGTATAACGTACACGTATAATATGCTTTTCGATATTACTGTATTTTATTTTTTGTATGTATGTATATGTCGAAATCCAAAAATTGCTAGACGGCTGGGTCACATAGCTGACGCATTCTTTCTCGAAGAATGTCGGTCACGTGGTCGTAACGATTGGGTGTAGGAGGAATATGCGAGGACGCCCGGTAACACAGGTACCGGTCTATATACCTGGCCCATGTAATTTTTTTTTGCCTCGTTCTCCTCCTCTCTCGCTCTTTTGGTCCCACCGTCTCAGTGTCAGTCTTTCGTCCATAGGCGCTAAAATTTTCAACTCGAGAAAGAACCTTGCGAAATACTCGTCGCCTGTTTGCTTCTCACACTCCCCATACATACACTACGTAGGTATCTCTACCTTTGCGACTTTGGACACAGTGAGGCGTGATAAAAAATATATTTGTTTGAACTGTATACGAGCGAATAATGAAAATTTTCGTTATTTTAAATTTTCGTTTTTTCTTTTTTCGAATTGCGAATAATTGTGAATCAAGTAATCACATTTTGGTTCGATTGAAAAAATTCGATCAATTTGATTGATAGCAAAAAAAATCATTTTTTTCTGAATTTCTTGAAATTTAAATATAGTAGATTATAATAGATTTTTTTTCAATGTCCTCGATTTTATATCTGGAAATTCAATCAATCGTTTCGTCGAATAAATTGTTTTTGCTCTTTTCTTTTTCTCTCGTAATCTCTGGCTGCTGGAGCAACTGAACAAAAAAACGAACACATCCCACGCACCGTAAATCTTGTATGTCCGTGGGATACAGAGACGTAAGAAAACAACGAGTGAAACAAACGTTATATTCACTTGTCGCCGGTGGACCGGAAGGGTGAGGCTCTTTCATGGAAAAACTGATCAATTATTCATGATATCGCTGAGAGCGATATTGCGATATTGTCCAAGGGACAAAGGTTGGAGGAGATGAGAAGAGATTCGAGATTCGAGATATATTCCGTGCCAAAATCTATTCGTTCGTGCGAGTCCCCGTGAATGCGCGCGGCAAATCGCCGAAGCGATCGAGCGTGTCTTTATCTCGACGCGTGAAAGGCGCGTGTGCTTAACACGTGTTTTTTAAGATGCATGTAGTATAACGCGAACTCCTGTGCTCGTGCCAGAAATATATCATCGAACGCAACGTCGACGTGCTTCGTGTGCACGACGTCTTTTTCGATTGCTCTAAATTAGTAATAAAAACGCAAGATTGTCCCTCGTGGTAATGAGAATAATAACAATAATAATAAAAATAAAAAATTAAAATTATATTAATGAAATAATAATAATAATAATAAATAAAATAATAAAATTGATATTATCTATATTGATAAATAATATATATAATGTTATTATTATTATTACACAGGACTTAAAAATTATTTCACATTTGACAATCTGCCTGTTACTCACGCTCCCTTTCTCCATACTTTTATCTCAATAGCTTCGTTCGTACTCATAAATATTAATGCAAGAGACCGCGGCTATCATCGAAGTCACGGTCTGGACGGCCGAGCCCAGATTGTTTTTTTTTCTCGAACAAGAGTACGCGTATTGCGAAATCGTTATTACCTACTCCTCGTTGCAACGTCGAACTCTCACGTATATAGGTTTGTGGATTCTCGATATTCGCATCACCATATCGCCAAGTAAACGACGACATCGTAATATAAATTTCATAATATTACACGCATCGAGACGTTTCTGTACATTCGCAATAAATGACGAACGTAAAACATTTGACAAAATTTGATTTAATTTCCTGTTGAATTTCGACATTTTTATTACAATTTTTCAATAATTTTTTTTTCATCGATTTGAAAGAAAAAAAATTTGTTCGTGACGTATATTATTTCCTTTTTTTCGTTCTTGTTCCACGCGATAATGAATAATTGATTCGACGATGATGAAAATGAGATGGTCGTAGGAGACTCGATACGATAACGGCGACGGAGAAACGCGTACGGTTTACTTCTCAGGTTTTTGTCACCGTTTGCACGAACGTTTTGCGCTTCGTGGACGATAATGTTCCGGCTTTGTTTCGAAAAAGGCCACGGGCGAACGCGGAAAGCGCGGTATATCGGAAAACCGTCACGACGAAGTTGAAGCTAGGCACGCTTTCCGCTATATACGTGTAAATATATGCACGAAACGAAGAGCGTTTTCCTACCCCCGTTGCATAGTACGAGGTGGACGGGGTAGGGGTGGTTTGGATGCGAGAGAGGCAAACCGCCTCCGGAATCAATGAAAATGGCGAACACTTCTACCCTCGCGATTCAACGTTTCAGATCTTTAGTAGAATGCGTTTCGCTGCGATTTAACTTTTATACCATGGGTGATTGTCGTTACTTCCTCTGCATTCTGAAACTGGGACTTGAGTCGAAAAATCTCGACGAGAGAACCGATAGACCGAGTATTCGTTCGACGAAAATCGTTCTCAAATCTCGGGAATTAATTTACACGTTTTTAAATAAAACAAAAATATTATTTTAAAAAATAGTAATAAATATATCAATTTTTATAGTTTTGTACATAAACAAATATTTATAAAAATATAAATGTTCCGATGATGATAATTCGTCGTTAAAGATAAATTGAGATTATTCGATAACGAAAACACTCGATCGATTTCGAAAATAATTCGTCTTTCTTTTTTTTTTTTGATCGATGTAAAGAAACAATATTTTATTAAGCAGACAAAGTCGTTGAGGAATATCATCGTTACGTCATAATTACACGAATTATATCATCCACACTGCAATTCCCGAGTCGACGGGAGTTCGGTTGACGCACGTCGGCGACCTCGTTGCTGAAAGAAATTTCCGCATAGCTGGCGATATTTTTTATTACTTGGCAGCACGAAGATTCTCCGAGCGATTCTCCGAGCGATTCTCGCGAGACCAATAAGAAGCACATTATTTTTTTTACCTACACTGGGTTTCTCGAAACTTAAACCATAGTAGCTTACGATTAAACCTTAGACGCGTTCGAATATCGCGATTAAAACTAGAGCCGGATGATTAACGCGTGAGAAACAATCGAGAAATTCTCAAAGCAAAAATTCTTCGTCGACTTTTTTCCTTTTTTCCATCCCGAGAAAAATCGTAAAAATTGTTTTTCTTTTTTTTTTTAGTAATCAACTTGTGCTTTCATCGTTCGTTTTTTTTCAACGATTTACTCTTCACGGTTTGATAAAAACGTCGCGTCATGTTTGGTCATGCTCGAGAAATAACAAAAGAAAAATAAAACATGAAATTGCCATAAAAAAAATTGTTTCTTCGTTCTCGTACTTATATTATAGCCAAGTACATTTGCATATTCCGTATACGTACTTGAAACGCGCCGACAGTCAATCGTGGCTTTACTCATTGCTCACAAATCATACGGATAACAGGCCAGGGAACGTATCGCTTTTGTGAGTCCTTCCGCCTTTGGCAGTATGGTCCACGTGGTAGGTTGGCGAAACAGGACATAATTCGTAGGTTTGTAACGTCGAAAAGCTATTTCTATGTATCGCGTCGTGACAGGAGAAAGTTTTACAGTGGTCTTTCCTATCGACTCGGTATATACAAATATATATTGAGCTGGACAAAAAATCAATATAATCGAACATTTCGATCGTACCGGACTGTCACTTAACGATGTCAGAATTATTTTTGATTTGGATAAAACGTCATTTATTAAGTAAAAGGGAAAATAGTTATTTTTGTCATTCCTCGACAAGGGTAAAAAAAGAATTAAATACCACTAAAATACTCGGTTTATTCGGCCAATCAACGATTTTGGTGTTTGGAATTATTTTGAGTTCCACGAGGAGTTTTAGTCACCTTGCGTATAATCGAATATTTCGATGGTACCGGACTATGTCACTTAACGATGATAAAATTATTTTTTATTTTGACGGAGCTTCGTTTATTAATTAAAAAATAAAGAAATTATTTTTTAGAAATTATTAATTAATTCTTCGATAAGGATGAAAAAAAAACGAAATTACACTAAAATACTCGGTTTATTCGGTCAATTAAGTATTTTGTCGTTTGGAATTATTTTCACTCTCGCACGTGAAGTATTACAGTCCGCGCGCATATACATCCCTCTGTTTTACGACGTACGTGAGCTCACCGAAATCAATGTTCCATTGCTGTTTGAACCCTCGAAAGTTCATTAATCGTCTCGATAAATCGCGAAAATCCACGAAAATTAATTGCACAGGGTGCAATTAATTGCCGCGTTCAATTCGCCGGAAATTAATCGACCCTATAGCGCCGTACGTGTACAACGAGGCTTTAAAATCGCTTGCACCGCGTAGTCGGTAAATTAACAAACTCCGATCCCCCCCCAATAATAAAGAAAAAAAAACAATCAAAATATATTTCACGCGTCGAAAGATTCAACTTGCACAGGAAAAAGTAAATTCCTGTATTATCCTCCGCAATCCAGGGCGTTCACGATTTTTCCATCTTGTCCAGCCACGAGTTTGCAGCATTCTACGTTGTCGGTCGCTTATCGACCTTTCTCGCGAGTTCACGGTTCCACGACCATCGGCAAAAAAGACTGACAAAGTTTTACCAATTGTTTGCAACATTTTTCAACAATTTTACCTCCGATCGAACAATCAAATTCATTACAAATTTTTCCAAAAAAAATGACAATCTTTATTTCACTATTTTTCATATCATTCAAATTATCCCAATTTCAGCATTCCTATTAATACTCAATTATTCGACATAAATCATTCCTAATCAACGCCCGCGACAAAATAAAAATAAACTTAAAAAAAACGTAAATAAACAAATATTGTTCCGTTTATTAATTTTTTTTTAAATTTATTCCCTCAATATAAATATTTACAAGTCGTATCCACGTTCCGTTGGCTCGCACGTTTTTCAATAACGTCGCGTCTGGCGTATCGCAACGTTGCTGGAAAAATCAAAACCCCATGTGCTCCGCGTGTATTTTGCTGCGGCTGAATAAATTTTCGGCTGGTGGAATCGCGTCTAGAGGACCAAACGTTTGAGTTTACATAAAAGGACTCTCGAGACGATGGACAGCGGGGTATACGTGGGGTTGGGGGGGGGGGGGGGGGTTGCTTAAGAGGGGCACAGGGGAAAGAAACGTCGTAGTTTTGTCTGGCTCGACGAGTCTGAACGTGACTCGTTCAAAAACATCGTCGTGCGCTATATGCTTTGAGAAAGAAAAGAGCGAGCAACGCACGAACGAACGAGATGGAGGGATGAAGAAAAAAAAAGAGGGAAACAAACACGCAAGGATCAAGAGCGAGATTTTCGATGCAGAATTTTTCATTCACCATGATTACGAGGATATCATTGAATTTCTAATTTAATTTTTTTTCAACGAAATCGAATCTTTAATTCAAATTAACGATAATATTCGAAGGATTGAATTTTTGAATAAAAAATATTTGGCTTTATTTTCGTCGTTGTATAGACAAAACATTTTTTCCCCCGATACGTTCCCTAAATTCTAGCCCCTTTTTTCCGAAATTAGCCCAAGAGATTGGTACACGCGCGACGAAAAGGGAGACATCAAAGTTATCGGGAATCGATGAACCCACGCAAGCACCGAGGGGATTATAATCACCGGAAGTATGTGTCGTCCTCGACCGACGAGACTCCACGACGTCTTGGCACCGATTATACTCATCTCGATAAACACTTTCGAGCTCACTGAATTACTTCGCAGTTGCCAAACTCCAGACGCCTCGGATCCGATCTTGAACCCTCTCGATGTTCTTTTTTTTTTTATCAATGTTTTGAACTGGCAAGAAAAATAGAATTCTTTCTTCATCATTTTTTTGTTTAATCGAATTGATTTTAATTTAATTAAAATTCAACATAGAGGACGTTTCATTATTCATATAATATTGTTTTTTGTAATGAAAATAGTGAATTTTTTGTTATCAACGAAACAAAATCATAAATAATCCGATTAAATTTGTCTTATAAATGGATAATAAATTTTAATCGTTATCGTTGCTTCGCTAATTTGAGTCAAGACGAGTTTTCTCACTCTGTGAGATTTAATCAACCCGAGCAATTCATCGTCGTTCAAGCTGTACGTCATTTTCTTCTTCTTGTTCGTTTTCTTTTAACGTTGTAAAATAATATATATCCCGAGTCTAGGATCTCATTGTTCGCGTATATTATACGATCTTCAGTGGGCGTTTCCACTCACGCCTGAGACGATTGTCTGCTTCTCACTCTCTCGTTCCTCGTCCACCGAGAACAACGGAACAAAACGTTCCGCTGCATTCATCCCGGCGATGATGCAAATCCTCTCGCGCGAATTCATTAACGCGAGAATACACGCGATGCAGAATCTCTAAATATAGAATAATCTCTTCGATACTTCGAGGCAAACGCGTTTCGTGAGCGTACAAAAAATCGTTTTTTGTTCCTTTTTTAATTTTACAAAAAATAACCAATTATTATGAATTTTTACGGCAAGTTTATAATTTATATTCCGCTGGTATTGTAAAAATGCATTTTAGGAAAAAAAAATTACTGCACTTTTCGACGTTGGAATATTTTTTCGGGAAAATGAATTTTTCACTTTTGATCTCACGCGGGGAATATTTACAAGTGGATTTATATCGTTTCGTGTGTGACATTTGATAAGAGATATCACGACGTTCAAGACACTCGGTCACTTATCGATAGTAAACGGCACGCTCTCAATTTTGACGTATCGATGAAAAGGAAAAAATGAAAAATCTTCGGATAAATCGTAAAACCGTCAAATTTGTATTTTTACGCGTTCGAACGGATAAACCGAATCCCAGGTGAGTTCTTTATATTCGCAGGGAAAGAAAAACGATGTCCGAAAATTGCGTTCGAATTGTACGAGGCGTTCCGTGTCGACGTGTCCAACGTCTTACCTCGAAGTTCTCGAATCCGTTTAATTTATTTTTTTCGACACGCATTATAATTAAAAACAAGTCCTCGGCTCGAAAAATCAATTTTTTTCGTTAATTCTTCTTTAATTCGTTTTATAGGTTCGTATTTTAAAAAATACACAAAAAAAATTATGAAAAAAATGAGGACGTACGGGAAGGAGAACGATACGCACGTATATTTATTTATGCGCGATCGTTATGTATCATTCGATTCGTGCGAATGCATTCCACGCGTTCGAGTTGCGCAAGAACGCTGTTCACCTTGCAAAAGTCGTACTTCCCTCTCCCGAAGTCATTTTTGTCCTCGAAAGCGTAAAGTCAGCCATCATCGAGTTCATATTTGTCAAGCCACGTCGTTGCGCCAATTCGTTGTTTCCGGGTATTTTAAACATAGAAATTAAAAATTAAAATTTAAAAAAAACTATAAACCGTCGTACGGTTATAAATATCGATTTTTAGAAATTGATTTCACGACCTTGAGCGAGATACAGAAATTGAGATCGATTATTAACCGCGGGAATTTTTTTTCTTTCGTTGTGTCGATGAAATATATAAATATATATAAATATATATAAATATATATAAATATACAGCATTTGCAGTCATTCGTGGGATGCGACGCAGACTTTGTCGCGTCTCTCTTATCATGCCTGAGTCACGCTAGAAGCGTTCGCGATTTTTTCATCGTTAGCGCGATAAGTTAAGCACACTTACGAATAAAAGCTTTCCGAGTATAACAGTACGATATACAACGTATGGGCAATTCGCTGTTATCGTCGATCTCAAGGTAGGTACTTCTCCGTCACGAATTATCCAATTGCAATATTCATACTGTTTTTTTATTTCGAATATACAATTAAACCTCGGTCGACGACTCGTTCAAAAATAAAAAAAATAAATACAAAGTAAAATATATAAAATAAATAAAAAGTAAAAAAATTAATAAAACATAAACATTTCCTTAAAATAACAAAATCTCAATGAGAGCCTCAAAAATATCTATGTAATAATTTAGCACGAGAATTAAAATTTATCCACGGTTGAGAACCTCTGCGGGCCGGTCTCGTCGATATGGTACTTCTCCGTCACGAATTATCGAATCATCGAATTGCAATATTCATACTGTTTTTTTTTCGAATATACGATTAACCTCGTTCGACAATTCGTTCCAAAATAAAAAAAAAATTAAAAATAATATATACAAAATAAATAAAAACTGAAAAAATTGATAAAACATTGATACCGAAAATTAATGAGCGGTACAAAATAAAAATTTCCTCAAAGTAACAAAATTTCAATGACAGCCTCAAAAATATCTATGTAATAATTTAGGACAAGAATTAAAATTTATCCACGGTTGAGAACCTCTGTGGGCCGGTCCCGTCGATATGATATACCTGTAACTCGTTATCAGAGTTAACACAACGTGCCCACTAACACACAATGAGCGCCAACTATATCTATGTAAACACGGTTCTATCTGGGAGTAGAGAGTACAGACCCATTTATAAATATACACATATAAAAATATATCTATATATATGTACAGGTATATGTATTTGTATGTGTATGTGTGATACGAGTTGTAATATTCACGGGAGTAAATTCACGTGTATACGTACCGGTGTGTTCTGTATACGACTCCTCCTCCACCTCTGCTGCCTCTTCCGCCTCTTCCTCCTCTTCATCACTATGTCTCCGTCTCGCCGCGGGTTTTAACAGAGCACACCGCGCGCGGACCACCACGATATACCCAGCCGCTCAGTCACTACAGAGACTTCGCTCACGGAACGTGTCTCCCTCTTTTTTTTTTCCCCCGTCACGATCCCCTAGTTGCTTTCTCTCACTCTTCGAGATCCCTCGCCGACTAAACTCGTGACGCAATTCGAAATAACAAAAACAAAAAATAATTGGGTGTTTACCGAGAAAAAAAATTAAATAAAAGGAAAGTTAAAAGAAACAATTAAAAAATGCTGGTTTGACGAATTTTTAACGCGCGAGCAGCGAATGTTTCTGGTAGTTGGGAGGGATTTAAAGTTCCCGGGGAATCGAGGAGCCGGCTTGTGCGTGACAGTGACCTCGTCGGAGGAACGAACCGAATCGCGTTCTCCACCTTGCTGTGATTTGAAGTTCACACTTGACTTTTTTTTATGAGATTTTTATTTCTATCTTGTGTTTCGTCTCTCGGTTGGGATTAAAGTGTAGGTGTTTTTTGTTGCTGTTGTTGTTGTTGTTCTTGTGATCGTTATCGTGTACGAGGATATTTTCATTATCGTTGATTCGTCACGGCCGGAGCGGATCTATCGTCAGATGGTAAAGACATGTTTGAGATAGGATCGACTGTTTGGTAATTTTGTTTTTTCATTATTTATTTTTTTAATATTAATTTATTATCATTATTGCTTTTTGATTATTTTTTAATAATTTAATATTAGTTACAAACGTCAATGATTTTTTTTTGAGGCCCAAATTTTATAATATTTTCTTACTAATATCTTTTTTTCATGATCAATTTTGATTCCTTTTATAAACTTTATTTTTTCATCCATCGGTTATCACGATTTGAAATATAAATGTGCGTGGAATATTCAATGCGAATTTTATAATCATTTATTATTAAAAGCGTACTCTCGTTTAATTACTAATATCTTTTTTTTTAATTATACACTTTACATTTTCATCTATTAGTTTCATAAATTTGAAATAACAATGTACGTGAAATTTTCGATGCAGGTTTTATAAAAATTTATAATTAAAATAGCGTTTTCTTTTAATCACCAATTTTTATTTTTGTTATGAAACCTGTATTTTCATCGATTTGATTTCATCAATACAAAATACGTACGTGGAATTTTCTGGGATTCGATTATACCGGCTGGGAGTGTTCGGCTGTGTTGGTCACGGGTCACTGGCACCAGTGTGCAATCGTTCAATTCACTGATCCTCGAGCCAATGACGATGATCGACTCGACCATTAAAAGCCCTTCCAATCTCCCCACGAACGTTTCATACAATGATTTTTTTCTGAATTAATGATATTCGATGGATAAAAATAATATCGAGTGAATAATTAGCCTCGCTCATTAAACACTAATTGGGCTTTTGAATTCCCGTATTGATTGATTTTCTTAAAATTAATCAAAGTATTCAAATTAATTTAATTAATTACACTTTATTAATTAGAGAATTTATACGATAAGTTTTTCGAAATTTTAATACTCACGATCTTAAATGGAGTCGTTAATTGCAAATTGGAGGCACCCATGACAGTACGATCGGTTGAAACTCAACGATGTGTCTGAAACGTCAATGTTCGTCTCAATAGTTAAAGCCCTATTAGCATTCCTTTCCGTCTCTCTATGTAGAACACTTGTAGGTTAATCTACTCTTGGCCTTGTCACGCTTATCTTATTGTTCAAATTGTTCATAAATTACTCGAAGTATTTTGAAGGTTATTTAGAACGATTATTGTCTCAAAATTAAACAATTATATACGTCGTTTAATTCTCGATATTGTATTAGCTATTTTTTGGATCGACCTTGATAATTAAAAACGTGTAATTAATTCACAAAAAAAAATTTTGTCTCTTACTAACTTTTCGATATCGCAAACGTAACGTTACGTTTTTGCGTAACGCAGTGGCGGCAACGACGAATGCGTCAAAGAGATATTCCATCACATATCGGTGTAATAATAACGTTATTACGTGTCAGTAAGATAATACCTCAAGTCGTATCGATTACTTCGGAAACGAATATTACGTTTCCCTCCGACTAGAATAATGTCTCTCCCTCTTTTTCTCTCTTACTCTCTTCGTGCATATATTATGGACCCGTCAAGGCCGTTACGCGTCAAAGACAGAGTTGACGCTCGATAGAACAAGCCGTATAAGATTTCTGTGGAATTTGTACGTCGATAATTGTGTTTCAACCATAAAGTACGGATAATCGGAAATTCGATGATTTTGAAATATTATCAAATTCGTATCGTGCCCGAAAGATTAATTTATTTCACCTGGAAAATTATTCGTAATAATTGTGGCCGTTCGGTGATTAGAAAAATAATTTATTTATTATATTTATTATAATTTTAATAAAATATAAGTCCGAAACGAGTTCGAAAATCGTTGTTGACAATTCGAACGAATGAAGAACCGTTTTGTTTTATTGACTTTGGCGGCATCGATACAAAGAGACAACCGCGAAAAAACGACAGGAAGTTATAATGAAGTATCGATATATTCCTTTATCATCGTAATAAATATGATTGGAGGGCGAGTCGTGGAAACACAAAAAAAAGTTTTTATAACGTCGAAAACTCGCGATTACGTCACCCGCTCGAATCGTTGATCGCGACTGGTCGAGGAGTTTGGGAGACGCGAGGCGACGGGCCACGGGTACGTTGCACTCTCGGTACTGATCAAACATTGCGAATTATGCGAAACGAGAGACCCGCTAACTCCGAGGGAGAGAGAGAGAGAGAGAGAGAGAGGGAGAAAGAGAGTTTGAACCGATAAAAGCGAGTTTGCACTTGGCGATCTTGGGTAGCTGGCATCGTCTCAGCATTCTGTCATCGCTGTTATTGTCGCAATTATTCCGAATGACGGAAGATGCAGCCGCGACATCGCGACGAGGGCGGTCATAAAATTGCTCGAACGATTCGACGAACTCCGAGACTTTTTCGGCACTTAAAATTCTTAATTCTATTCCACGTTTTTACTTTGATCTCATTATTATTCCTTCTTTTAATCAAAGATTGTCTTAAAAATCATAGATGAAAAATTAACAAATTTTGAATTAAATTTAACACAAAGAAATTATAACAATGTTTAATTCAATAATCCGATTGATATTAAAAATTTAAAAAAGAAGTTTTAATTAAATATTTCTTGTATTTGGTACAGTACTGGGTAAGTAAAAAGCCGGAACTTTCTTCTCAACATCCGGTACGAAAAAAAGACATTGTAGAAAAAAAAATTATGTTGGTCGACGCGATAAGTATACCGGAAAAGCAGAACCTCGACAAACGTCTTTATAAACGAATTCACGTACTGCATCGCCAGTGAACTATACATACCGATGTGGGTCTGTGATAACGTTGATTACGAGATAATTACTACCTTGTTCCCCAATCATCCGTGGCGAGTACCGGCCCGTCAGCAATAATTTAGGTTAAATAAAAACTTATCGTATTTCGCAAGTGATTCGATCGCTCCATATACAATATTCCCACGAATCATAATACCCAGAGTGAACTGGTTTATCCGGTGAGAAATTTATCAAATTCATCTAAACAAAAAAAAATCGTTTGTACAACAAATTCTAGCGCCAATGAAATAAAAATTATTCAAAATTTAAAAAAAAACATTATTTCAATCGCGATAAATCTGAATTCTCGAAGGAAATTCGAGTTCGAATGATTCGGATTCTCGTTTACTTATTTTTTTAGAGACCCCCTAACACTTCGAGCGTTCGCAAAGTCCCGAAATATTCTCGAGTAAAAAAATGTATTTTTCTTTCAAATTATCGAAAGACGAATCTTGCCGTCGAATTGCCATTCGTCCGGTCGATAATCAGCGATAATTACGATCCTCGCTCAATGGGCAGTCTAATGTCTCATCTCGTGCTCCTCGTAAAGTCAGACCTGGAGCAACGAACCTTTTATCAAGACCGGTATTACGAATAAATTATTGCACCATGGGCTACTGTATAAAACGGTGCACACATACGAACGTTAATGTCCCTCGTCGCTCGTACACCATGGACAGTAATTTTCATTCAAGCCATTATATTCGGGCTCGATCGGTGGTAGAAGGAGAGAAAAAGAGAGAGAAGGAGCGAGAGAGGCGAGTGAACAAGGGCCTCCTCTTTTCGTTTCCTGCCGATCGTGGAATCCGCAACGTTTATCGCGCTCTCGACCGGCGATCCCTCTCCCCCTTCTCACCCTGGAGTTCGTTGCTGCATGTGCTCCCGTTACTCCGTTTCGCTCGCGCGAATCTACCATGTAATACCGTTATCGTTCGATTCGCGAATTTCACGTCGTTACTGCGTCCAGTTCACGAACCATGTTTTTTTTCTTCTCTACAGTCTCCCCACCTCTTCACGCTCGTGGTCGTACAGATCTTTTTTTTTTCGTTTTTTTCATCCGTCCAAGCAGACAAGCACAACGATCGAATCCGTCGCTGCTCTCACCCTACGAATACCCTCGGCCACGGTTATGCTCCGACACCGGCGATGTATGGGGCGTTCCGTCTAAATTGCTACAATTTTCGAAAATTTATTGGGTTTATTTGGTTTCCGAACAGTCACGGTAGTGTGAATAATTTAGAACTGTTTTCAATTATTTTTAGAATTGCTTTATGAAAGATAAGAATATTTGACGAAATGCAAGCTCAAGAACGAAAGCGTTGAAAAATAAAATCTTTGAATAAAATAATTTTTTGACTGAAATTAACGTAAAACGCCCCATACATTTAATATCTTATATCTATATGTTTCTATGTATTTTTTCATGCGCATGTATATCTGTATAATTTACATATGTTGGATATATATATATATATACTCATGGTATATGCATATACGTATGTTACGTTTGAGTAAATATGCAGATATAGGTAGGTACAGCCGGAGAGTCGGTTCTGGCCCCGGTTCGATGCGCCTCGGCAAACCGAACAGCGCGATATTAATTGGTGAGCATTTATCGCACGCGTCGCAGTAATTTACCTGAAAAAAGAAGTAGGTAGAAAAAAAGAATGAATAGAAAAAAAAAGAATAAAGGAATAGCGTCTGGTAGCGCGAGAGAAAAATGATCTCGCTTTCTCTACATATCGTGGAAGAATGGGCTGTACCTATAATACCTACTTGGCAGAGCGAACACGTGTTATAAATTTAGATTCGTAATCGCAACGCTCACTTCGCCGCAATATAATGATGAAATATTCTCCCATAAACTGTGTAAGGAAACCGGCTGATTTCGATATCGAATTTCTAAAGTGCGCATGATTTTTCTGCAATCGAACGAATGTCGCGGTTTTGAAAGTTTCTGATTTGTTCTTTTCGTCATCATCGTCGATGGGTGAAAGGATTTATCTCTCGCGGAAGTGTTGCATCGATGTTTTATTATTTATTATTTTATTTATTAGTTTTGCTATTCGATTGTTTTTATTGTTGTTTTGTAATTATTATTATTTAATAACTCGCATTACAACGTACATAAAATATCGAGGACTCTCTAGACGCGCATTCTTTTTCGACTCTGCGCGGTCAGTTTCATTGCGTAATTCACGGATTTTCTTATTACATACTCGTATATAGGCGCACGCAATATTCTCTCGAGGATAATGAGTATGAGCTATCAACATCACACATCCTGCAGGCACTTAGCTTTTTATATAGGCTTAAGTCGATAGCGAGGTCGCAGCTGCTTAGATGATCAGGACTTGCACATATGGCCGAAGCCCCAGCCAGTGCAAGGGAACGTATAAATAATTCTTTTTTAAATTCTATCATTCTATGTACCATTGCAGTCGTTCGATAAATCATTTTTAAGGATCAATCACTTTTATTGATTTATAAACTAATTAATATTTATTTTACACGCGTTTTATCCTCGCGTCTATATTGGCACTCTAATTTTATAGCAATGTCGTTAGTACGTTAGAAAAACGGGTATAATTATTTGTAATAATAATATATTTTCTTGATTGCAGGCGGTCACACGCAGACTGAGGTCTCGCAAGGATGGAGATACCCTCGGTCTCTCGTGACGAGCCGAAATTCGAAACTTCGGAAAATTCCAACGAGACGGAACAATCGATCGGGGATGAACCGAAAGACGTGCGTATTCTTTCGGTCGATAGACTGACCGTCGAGAAGATCGTCCTGGAACAAGGTGGGCAACGTGAAATTTTATTAAAAAAAAGCGAATGCACGAAAAAAATTTCCGAACGAACGACCAGGCTTCCGACCCCAAAATCGCGATCATCCCTCTGGCGTAAAAAATCGAGCAGCACCGACGAGCTTCTGTCAACTAGAATACAGAAATTCAAATTTATCCGTGGCCTCGACTCGTCTCTTGTCACCGACGAAGCATCGATCAATCGTAGAAATGCTTCCAAGTTACCAATTTCGAGACCAAGAAAAAGCGAGAGTGTATCTTCCCTCAATGAAAAACGGATAAGTCCGATTAAATTAACGAAGAGTTCGTCAATCGGTAGTCTCTTGAGATTCAATCGATCCAACAAAACATCGAATCTTGCGAAGGTACGAAAAATACCACCTAAAGTACCCGCCAAACCCAAGAAAAGAAGTCATACTGATATTCCGTACTTCGGACCGATTCTCAAACCAGCGGAAATTTCGAAAAATCCCTCTGAATCCTCGAAAATATTCATCGAGGAGACAACCGTCACGCCCTACGAGTCAAAAGTTCCTGAACAATCGGCTTCATCACCGGTCGAAGTTACAGATAATAATTCCACTCAAACGACAAGAGCCCAAGAACTTTTGGAAAGGAGTCAGTCGGAAATCGAGAGACTCCAGCAGAATTTGCAAACTCGTATAAACGCCACGACAGCACAAACCTATAAGCAAAAATTGCCCGGTCTGCCATTGCGTCCATTGACGGTATCGTCGATCACCGATTTGGATTTGAACGAGAATGTCACGAAGACTACGATTTTCGACACGGATTTTCTCGGAAGACACAATTACGATACCGAATTGAAAATCGAGGAAAAACGTTCGCCGGAAACGGAAAACGATAGCTTTGCGCATTCTGAGAAAAACGTGGTTCCGTCAGAAACCGAGAGGCCGAGATACAGTGAAAAAGTTTTGGAAATCGAGAAACGATGGTCGGGCGAATTTTTGGAAAATAATTTCGAACATAATTCGTCGGAGTCGTCGTACGTCGAGGAATTGGGCAGCGTCTCGTCGCGGGAAAGCATCAACGCCGAGACGGTGAGAAAATCTGGCGACAAGAAGATTCCATCGGATTACGAGGAGCGAAGTGAAAGTTCGAGGAAACAGAGCACCGAAGAAATTTTCGAAGATACCGTTAGTACGGTCGATTCGGATTCTTGCCTCGAGGACAGAATAAGAGCGATCGACAATGAAATCTGCGATTCTCTGAACGCTGACAACGATGACGAAGATGGGCTCGAGGAAGTCGACGTCTCAAAAGCGAGCACTTTGAAGGAAACATCATCTACAGAAACCACTGGAAACGTAGAACTTGATGTCCCTCCGGACATTGGTAAGGAATTACCGTCAAACCCGGCAGATTCGATTCAAGATCGCCCAGCAGGAAATCGTCCCTATGAAGAAAAATCAGATCGACTTAAAAATAATGTCCCGATCGATGATTTGACCGAGGACGATCGATCGAACTCCCCTAGATCAAATTCAAGCCCCGACGGTTACGCCACTCTTATAAAACAATTCACTATGGACGCGAGTTCTTCAAAAGCTCCCAAGGAGGAGAAAAAGAAGAGAAGCGCTCTCCGGCGCCTTTTGCCTGGTATATTTTCTCCGAAAGATTCTCGCAAAGAGTACAAGAGGGAGCAGAAGGAGCGAAAAAAGCGAGACGAGAAACACTTCCATCAACACCAGCAGAATGGCATTTATACGAGATCACCGGACACGATGAATCTGAACGAGGACATAACGAGAAATGTAAAACTCGACACGAGCCTAAACAGTTCGATAATCGAAGAGCGACTGAACGAGATAAAGCAAGAGTTATTTCCCGAACAGGGAATGACGACGAGCACGCCGGATCATTTTTTGCAAAATGATCGAACACTGACGCAAGATCAACGAGCCACGAGATCTTACACGGTGAATTCATCATTGAGTTCCATAGCTCAGGACGAAAAATGGCTCGATCACAACATCATCAGCGGTTCGCCGGACATGCGAAAATTCAAGCAACAGTTAAGAAACGAGAACGATCGGAAGTGTAGTCTGGAAAGAAAACACAGTTTGCAGGAATCGAATCAATCGAGATTTTTGCGTAATCACGGCCCATCGGGACGTATCTCAGCACCACCCAGCGAAAGATTTCTCATTCGACCTAGAGCCGTGCATCCGGTCGATCGACCACTTCCGGCAATACCACAAAAAGTCGAATTTTCGAATTACGCGAATCACGACGAGATAAGAAATCATCCGAATTATTTCCGAAGACAGGAAAGAACGGAGACACTTACGAATTATCCGACGGATTCTTATCGCCACGTCGGTGGCAATGAAAATTATTCCAACGATCCGAGTCTGTACGAGAATGGTAATCACGTAATCGAAAAGACTGAAGTTAACAGAAATCAAAGCGTCAACTCGGGTTTCAATCTCACACCTGTTTCCGCGCAGGTCAAGATAACGAGACAATTTATCGTCAATCAGAATCAAAAAGCACCTCTGATCGGTCGTTCACCGAAATATTCGCCAAGCTCGAGTCAGAAATCCGGCGATTACGCGGACTCGAGTTACACTCCCAATTCCAGTCAGAAGAGCGAATTTTCTCCTGGAAGCTCGAAAAGTGGAGAATATTATCTCAATTCACCTCGAAACAGTTGTAGGACATCACCTGACGAGAGTTTCAACGAACGGCGTGATCATCCCTCGTCGTACGATCACCATCCCCCTCATCAGATTCATCAAGAACGAGAATCTTCGCACATCGTGCCATATCCGGTATCTCCGAAAATCAGAGTTCAGTCAAAGGACGAACGTGTCTATGATGTTGCTCCGGTCTCATCCTTGCAAGAAATTCACGTTGACAAAACATCTCCCAATCCGCGACAGTTGAGCGTTCAAGCCAATGTGGGACAAGACGCTATATACGCAGCGCAAAGAGGCTCACCGAACATTCCGCTGTCCAGCAACTTGGCGAAGCTCCGTGCCAACGTCGAAAACTCTGTGACCGACGGTACAGAATCGCCGATTCACGTTGAACGCGTGTTCAATGATAATGAGGGACAGGGTGGTTCACGAGTGACGTCACCGATTCCATCATCGAGAATTCTGGCCTCGCCGGTTCAATTTAGAGATTCTCCACCTCAGCGCGAGGACAAGGAACGACGTTCATCGACTCAAAACACTCCCAGGGTCATGTCACCTACGAGAATTCAGAGACTTGCATCACCTCTGACTGTCATAACACCGGGAATTCCATCTCCAATTCCTGGCCCAATGTCGTCATCTACTGGTCCTACAAACCTCAATGCCAGTCTTTCACCTTCCGGTTCGAGGTCAACGACCTCTCCAAGGACCCTTGTTCAGAATAGCAGCTCACCTCGTGACCTTCAGCAACGTAGAGTCGGCAATAAATCGAATCAATTGAGAACACCAATTTCCTCGCCCAATGCGAGTCAGAGTCGAATGACTCCGTCGAGCGGACCTTACACCCCTATGTCGTCCTTCAACCCTCGTAGAGCACAGCCCAACGATCAAATTTTAATCGCCTCGCCGAAACGGGAAGCCAGTATTTATGAGACACAGGTTGATCGAGTTTCGGGAAAAATGGAATCTTGTCCCGATTCACCAGTTCCCATGGCCGAGTCTCCGAGTCAGGTGCTGATACCGAAGTCGCAAACTTCGCATCGCCATTTGTCCGAGCGCGCCAAATCCCCGTGTTCGGAAATTTCCATCGAAAAGGAACAAGCAGTCGAGACTCGAGACGTTGGACAAACTATGCACAGAGCTTCGCCGATCGTTCGACCGATGTCACCGTCGATCGAATCGAAGCAGAAGAGCATACAGCGGCCGGAACCGATTTACGTAAGACGACACCCAGCTCAGCGAGCCTTGTCCCCTGTGACGGTTCAGTCTGAGAGCAGAAGGGAACATAGTCCTGTCGTTTTCACCGGAGAAAACCGCGCTGATACTCTCTTGGTGCAAGTACGTCCTGAAAATATGCAAAACAAAGGCCTGACAGGAAGTCAAAGACAAACGAAACAGGTCGTTCCTATGGGGCAGCAACAATCTCCCACCGGGAAATCATTGGGAGAGGAGAGGATTTACGTGGAAAGAAGAGTTCAATCTCCCTCAGGAACTCAAAGAGGTTACTCGCAAAGACCCGAGATCATTTACGTTCAAAGGGAGCAAAACTCGATCAACTCCAGTCCTGAGATGAGGAAAGAAATCGACTCGAGGCGACTTCGTCGTGTGAGTGACGGGATATACGAAGAACGCACTTCCAGTAGAACACGAGATAGTCCAGTGATGAACGAGCAGATTTACGGGGTGCGTCGTAGTCAACAGTCGCAAAATCAAGGAACACCAATTGCAAGGTCACCGCAAAAACTGCACCAACAGATTTATGCTTCGCGACAGGAAGCGCTATCAGAAAATCAGCAACAAGCACCTTCCTCTCGACAATCTCTCAACAAAGATTCAATCTACGGTCAGAAACAATCGCTCCAGCAACACGAGCCGATCTACGGCCAGCGTTCTTCAGAGCCCATTTACGGTCAACAGTCGAACCGTCAATTGTCCCCGTCTAAACGTCAGATGATGCAGCACCTCGAAGCCTTCTATTGGCAACAAAAAGCTCTCGACGCTCAACGGAAAACCTCGAATTCTCCGACGATCCAATGTCGACTCGTCGACGAATCGAAGATCGACTCGCCGGAAGTTCGCGAAGCCATCTATTGGCAGCAATTGAAGAAGCTCGACGAGGAACAGCAGAGAAGAATATTCGAAGAGAATCAGATCGACGAGAGGAACGATCCGCTTTATTGGAAAAAGAAGATTCAGAGCTCGGGCAGTCCATCGCCTGGTGCAAATCCAACAAGGCACGGTTCTGCTCCTAGTCTGGCTAACCAGAGTCTGTCACTAGCACCGGTTCATCCGAATCAGCAACAACAGTTATCTGACAACAGTAACGAGCAGATTTACTGGCAGACAAAAGTTCAGCAAAACAAGAGTCAAATTCCAGTGGGCAAGCCACCGATGATCGGACAAAAAGGTCAAAATCAGCCCGTGCTCGTTGTCAGACCTCAGCAGGCAGTTAGAGAGGTCGATCGGACGGATCATAGCGCCATCTACGATCGGGACGGTGGAACTATCAGGCAAGACGCTCCGAGATCGAAAAGTGTGTCACCGCACTTTACGCGCGGGGACGATCGTCGAAGTCTCAGCCTACCGAGAAAACCCGGTATGTGCGACGAAGTAAGTCCGATCGTCAAGGACAATCGTGGAAACAATGCGAAAAATTCAAATCGTAAAACCGCTACACCACCGATTTACGAAGTTCACGAGATCGACGTAGATGGTAACACTAGGAAATCGATGGCACCTCCACCTATCTTCAAGCGCGGGAGTCTCGTGAGCAACTCGAGCAGCTCGGTCGAGTATGGAACTATGGGCACGAAACGCGTTAGTTTTTCCAATCAAGCCAATTCACCGGAAGTCGGCACAGGAAATTGGCCGACGAAACATGGCATGGCGCCCGAACCACCGACGCGAAAAAATCGAACCGAGGAAAGAAGCTCGATCGGATCGGATGGCGGCGACTCCGTTTTTCTTCAAGGTCACGAGGAGTGTCAGAACAATCCGAGCAACGTTTACGGTAATCTCGCGACGTGCGCCGGGACTCAGAGTGCGAGTACCGATGGACAAATGTTGCAACAAAGCAATGTTCAATACGAGGCTGAGTACGATGCGAAACCATTGCCACCACCACCGCGCGATTCTTCGTGGTCAGTGAAACGTAGTTCTAGTGTGAAGGAGCATTCTGGAAATACCGGCAGGATACCTAGGATCGAGATTCAACGGGCCAAGGTACAAGCGAATCCGCGAAAGTGGCCAGGAGTTAGCGAGAGCGAGAGCGGAAGCGAAGCGGGAGAAGTGCAAAGGATTCTTCAGCGGCGGAACGGTGAGTCCATTTTTATTGTTTCATTTGTAAATAGTTAATAGCAAAATTGAAGGACCACTATACAGGCTGAACGAGCGAATAAAAAATAAACAACTTTCATGGCGATAAATTGAACGAGGCACTTTTGTTTTTAAGTAATTCGGCGGAATTATTAATGTAGGAAATTGTTCCAATTTTTTTACGTTAATCCCTTAAATGCTTCATATAGATCGTTTGAAAAAAATGACCCTTATAAAGGTATGCTCGTTCAACCCGAAATATGGAGAAGAGGGTTGGCCATTTTTTGCCATGCCCAATTTGTAGCTAAGCCCCCGTATAAGTTAGACACGCAGAACAGGTTAGCGATATACGATACCGCGTCAACCCCTCCCACAGCTTCGCGAAAGCCCATTAAATTAATCCCTTTGAACGTGCACAATTTGAAACGCGCGGGCGGCAGCGACGTTCCCTCGCAGACGTCGAGCGCACGAACGGGCTCTACGACAAAATGCAAACATGCTCGTGTATGCCCGTGCATGCCAATGAGCCTCTTCTTGAGGCAGGCCCGAAAGGCAAGGGCTCGTAGAATCTCGGACACATTCTCTAGCCGAGGAGGATACGCGCTGTACATACAAACCCCTCGCCGTTATTTTATATTCTTTTCGTAACATAGTCAACGCGTTGAACGACATTGATCATATCGTAGTGCATGGACCGACGACATACGAATAAAAAATCATTCACGAAAATTCACGACCCTTAAAAATTACAAACAATTATTCTAAAATTAAATCGATCAAACATAATGAAAAGTAAATAAATTGATTTCTTATTTGCATTTATTCTGAACAAATAATTTAATCGTTAAATTATTGTTTCATTCATTATTAATTCTTCGAAAAAAGCTTTCGTGATCATTTTATTAAAAAGAAATGAGATCCTTTTTTTTTAATCGCTCGAACCTTCTTCGTCCCGTTCGTTCAAGTAGGTACATTGACGCATCAATCACAGTTGCGGCTGGATTTTCTCGGCTGTAAGACCCGAAGCAACCGCATCAGTTACGTAATTCGCGTTACGTATACCTATGTACGCGACCGGGGATTAGGAAGGTTCATCCTCTCGTTCGTGTCTACGGTGCGGCAGTGGCTTGGGTTGGGTCCGGGGGTAGACCACGCTTCGTTCGTATATAGGGATGGCTTCGCGTTATCCAGCCTTAGCGCTCGAGAGTAAATTGTACGATCATGGGAGAGAGGGAGAGAGAGAGAGAGCAAGAGAGAGAGAGAGATGGAAAGATACTCTTGCATATCCACGAAGGGAGAGGATAGCGCGAGCGCGCGCATGGTGCAGCGCGCGGCGTTGCAGTCAGCTGCAGCGGACGGAACATGCGCCGGAGTAATATCGCAAGGGTGCAAAATCCTCGGAACACGGTGAAACCAAAACCCCCGTCGTTCACATCAGTCTCCGTCTAACCCGTCTTTTACCTCTCAAGAAGCCAAACGAACGATAATCGGATTTTGCTACGCGTCATTTGCACCAGCGGTTGCATAACGTTGTAACATCGCTTTAATGATATTTTTGTCATTTCATATGGCTTGCAGGTTCTAGCTTTGCCAATCGATAATATTTTGACACCGGCTAAGTCTACATCCGTTATCGTTAGAAACGATCTTAACAGGATTTACGTCGACAGTGTCAATGTTGACAGTAATCGCGTTGTTTTTTATGTTGACAGGATAGAAATCGACGAAGATCGTATTTACATCATCGATATTGACAGGAACTACATTGACAGCGCGCGGGAGTCGAACGAATTTCGCAAAGAATCTAATTTAAAATATACTTTCAATATTGACAGCATAACAATTGACATCAATGATCGACAAAGTATCGATTTTGACAGGAACGATCACTGACACCAAGCAAGGGTTGAAGGGATTGTAAATTATCGAATTTTCGTCAGAAAAAAAAACAAATGAAAAAAAAACATTCAGTTTTTTATATATTACTTTGAACTCAGACCATAAAAATGAGTTTGACAGTATGCCCATTCGCACGTCTCTAGTTTCGGTCCAGGTCAAAAGTTGCCGCGAGGATGTTTGCTTATCTTCTCAACGAGTCTCTGGCCCGAGTAAAGAACGTAGCTGTATAGTGGAAACTGAGGGAGAAAGATAGATCGCCAGAGAGAGAGAGAGAGAGAGAGAGAGAGAGAGAGAACGCGAGGTAGAAAGAGAAGAAAAGGAAACAGATTACGACTGAGATAAGTCGCGTGCGTGTTTACCCCGCAAACGTTGATATATACAATATATACATATATACATAGAAGTTCCGTTAAAAAAAAGGATAGTGGATAAACTTACCGTAGAACTTGAGTCTCGGAGTAAAGAGAGGAGGAAAGAAAAATGTTTCCTTCGCTATATTGCTCGGCCTTCCGATAAAAAAAATGAAGAAAAAAAACCACAAAAAATCCCTTCGCTGGCTGGGTCTCTTCAGCCAAACGTAGAGAGCATCGCGGCAAATGATGCGCGAAGCGAATGGCCCACGAACGAAGGAGTGGTACGAGAGACCAGTGAACGACTAATAAGTAACTATCTTCCTCGGGTACGTGCATCTCTCATCCACGTTCGGTTACAATACGTTCGCGAATACTTTGACGCGAGAGTGTCTCTAACGAGTTGTGAGGAAGGTCAGTAACCTTGCACCACGGAAACTGCGACCTGCATACATATAGCACAGACCATTTACAGGATGATGTATAAAACACGTATAGACGTAGATATCATCGTGTACGTGTGAGTGACGTCACGGCGAGAGTCGAATCACCCACACACTTCCGGTTGCCAGATACACGCTAACTCAACTATTGTCCTTAGCTTTGTTTCTTTTTATCTCGTTTCATCTATATAGTCGATCCGTTCGTGTCGTATCCTCGTTATCACCGAGACAATACTTTTCGACGGACTACACGTACCAGATGGTTTATTATGACTCGAGCGATAAGCGACTGTTTTTTTGTTTCATTCTTTTTTTTTGCGAACACGTCGTGACGCGACAGAATGAAAGTTGGTCGATTACGATAAAACAAAAATATGGAGTAAAATCATTTTAGATATTTTGATAGTTTAAACAAATTTTTGACGCGGATTTGTGTAGAGCAGAGTTTGTTTTGCATTAGCTGGACGATAGCTCGATTAATCATGAAAAACTTGTTTTGCGTGGGTGGATTGGTCTCGGAAATTATGCAGTCCTTGACCTTTGGATAAATTGATTGTAACGTAATAACAACTGGAGTCAGCAAATTAAATGAACAATCTTTTATATTATTTTTTCACCTGATTTTGACATTAAATTTTCTGCCTAAATTTGCTGATTTTGGGGTATTTTTTTTAAATCGTTTTTCGTATGGGAAGGAAATTCTTGCATTGAACATGTTGTTCGGTAGAAACGTTCTCTGCTATCCGTCGAGTCAATGGTGCTCAGCTGTTTTATCACCTGTAGTATTTCCGTTCGATCACTGCCCGTATCAACCTCCAGTAATAGAACGGCCGTGCGCGCGAGTACTTGCACGATGTATCATAGGAACGACGTGTTCTCGAGGGTCTGGAAACGTCGTCGCTGCTTACCCACAGATGGAGCGGCCGCTCCGGTCGACGCCTTCCGCAACCTCACCGCACAGGTAAAAGACTCGACAAAGGTGTGGCACTTTCGCGATAAATAATTAATATCCATAAAACAACAATTATCAAAATAATCCATATTTTTATCTACTTCGATTCGATCTTTCTTCGATTAATTAAAATCGTCGAGATTACTCATCTTTTTTTTCTTCATAAACCATGAACAGAATTGGACTCTTTCATCCACGTACAAAGTAACGTAAGATCTTTCTATTGCGCCATCCAAGAACGTATTTATTTCGGCAAAGGCTTTGGTAGCTCGAACAATTTTTCCTCAATTCTCAAAGCGGATATGTGCGGTCTTTATTTTCTTTTTTTTAAGTGCACATGGTTCGTGCAATTTATTTCCGTGAAGGTCTTTTTAAAAATATTTTTTGCGCCGGGAATGATATAAAGGAATATCGTATGGGGAGAGATCGAATACCCGCAACCCCCTCCCCACCATACCCAACTGACTCTGATTCGTTTCAGGCGTCTCTGGCAATATATATGCAGATTAGCCAGAAACGAGACGCGACGAATCCCACGACCCGAATGGTATACACCACTTCTATAATACTATAATATCTGCAAATGCATTGGCCTCTTTTCTGAGGACTCCTTCGCTTCACCATTCAATCGCTTTCCGATTAGCAAATTATTATATTATTATTATTATTATTATTATTATTATTATGCCAATTATTACTTTTATTATAATCATTATTATTACTACTATTATTGTTAGTCAAGATAAACCCATTAGCCAACATAAAAATTGATTTTCCGAACGTGTATTGTAAACAAATTCTCACTATCGTGAGATTAGCGTAGGTATAGTTTTGACCGCCGCTCGGAACGGTGTGAAATGGCCAGCGGTGCGTAGACGTAGTCGTGTTCCCAGCGAGACAAGCAGTTTTCGCTGGATCTCGATCTGCGCATGCGCCGCGAACAATCCGCGCACAAATAGTTGCCACGGACGGTTCTTCTATCTTTTTTTTCTATAAATCTACGAATTCTCATGATTATTCTGGATCCGGGGCGATTGCGTTTAATAGTTGAAACGGACGGGGTTGAAGCAGGTACGATACTAATCGTAAAAAAATCAGTAGTAGCGCGTCCCTTCGCGACGGCAGGTCTGACCATTCATCGGCGTTACTACTACGTGTTGCCTGGCGCGCGGATAACTCCAGGGGTATCCAAGGGAAGTGCGAGGGTCGGTAGAAAAACAACAAGAATATTTTTTTTGTTTCTGTTAGTAGTAACGACGTACATTTTTTTTATCGTGGAGAAGTAAAAAAGCTTCCACCAAATACGGGAAATATAATTTTTGCAACGCGCGTTAACGCTTCGCGTCGTATTGTCGGATTTTGTTGTTGTTTCAACGAGTCTCTCGCCACCGCTTCGACGTCAAAATTACGAGCCCTTCGAGGCCGCCGAAGCGTCGGAAACTTTCCTCAAACGCACTTCCGCGTGCACGTTTAACCTCATCGGAGCATTCTCGAAAACAAAAGAGAAAATACATATTTTCCTCACTTCTCCTCTTACTTCTTTTCAACCACGAATAAAAACTATTCAAAACGTAAACCTCGAAACATTCGTGGTATCGTGGTCGTTGATTTTTCCTTTTTTCACAACTTTTCGACGTCCCCAACGTCTTCGCGTCCTGCTCCTTGTTAGTGGTAATACGGGAGTTGAGGAAGGAGAAAGAGGTGGCGGCGTAACAGTGGGGGTTAGTTTGCGAACTAAGGGGTGGGCTCGGTGCGTCGTCCGGGTGAATCGAGGTAGCCGAACGTTTTTAGCACGGCGAGTACAAGTGGGGGGTGGGTTTCGGTGGTCAGGGGAAGGGGGTTGGCGGGGAGGGTTCTCACGTCGGAAGGGGTGGAGGGAGAGGACGCGGTGGTTCGGGGATCGATCCCCGACTCTACTCCCGTGACGTCACGAGCCGGGACTCCGGCACCCGGCACGCCGGTGAGCTGGTGGTGCGCGGCGGGCTCCTCTCCCGTGTGTGCTGCCACCTTCTTCTTTTACCAACGTCGTCCGTAATAACTTTCTTCGCTTTTTTTCCATTCTCTCGTACAATCGTTGTCGATGTTTCGCGATCCGACGTAACGGGTTACGTGCGAACGTGCTGTTACCGTGCTTTCTCCGTATTTTCCCCACATTTCTGACCTCGGACGTGTCGTTTGAAATTTCAATGAGACCGCGTGTGTGCAAAGCTTCTCTCGTGCGACGGCATCGCCAAAGGTGAATGCAGCGAGGGCTTGAAAAGGTGTCGGAGGGGTGAAGTTACACGGTGAACGACGGAATCGCGTCAACGTCTCGTCCCCGAAACCCGGGCAACGTCGCGAAACCAACGTGTGTCGTTTCGTGAATCCAACGTCAACCGACAAATTCACCAACGAACGACCTCTGTTTCCTGTCGGTTCGAGAAAAAAACGCCGGCTACCGCGGAAAGAGCTAAAACAACGACGATGGAGATAACAAAGTCGTGAAAAATGTTTAAAACGCACGAATAATATCGTTCGTATTCGAGTTATCGACAAATTCGTTTCGTTCTTATCGCTAAATTTTGAAGCAGTGATTTTGTTCCAAAAATGACGTGTAGCGCGACGAGGGTGGAAAGTTGTCGAAATTGGGATCGCATTTTCGGGCTGACTTTTGACGTAATTCGATAGACGACGCACGGATCACGACGGGAAGGGCATGATAAAATAGTGCAAAGGTTTGTCGTTTGCTTGAACGGGAAGCAACGTTTCTTCTTTTTTTTTCATAACGCGTATGTTCGGGGTGTTTTTTCGTACGATCGTTGTGACGTTTATTGAATTTTGCTCGTTAACGTCGCCAGGATCATGATTTATTGGCAAATATCGTGATAAACATACGGCGTATTTCTCGCGAACGATAAAGTGCGCGACATTGCGAATTATTCTTGAGATTCGAGAGGTGGAAAGCAAAAATATGAAGAAGAGTCGAAGAATATTTTGTGGTTTCTGACCAAAAAAATCGACATTTCTATTTAAATATTCGAGAACCTCGTTTAATGCTTCATATTTCGCTTTACATTAAAAGTAACCCGAGATGGAGATACAGCATATGTTTTTTTTCTACTTTTTCATAAAACAGTTTGAACATAACAAATAAGAGAACATTTTTGTACCGAATAAAAAGGGGCTACGGTTGTAAAATACGTGTCGAGAATACGTCTGATTCTTTTCAGTTTTATGTAGCGAGCTTTTATACAGAGTAAATCAAGTCCGCGAGGGGTCGTTTAATCCAAAGCCAGATAAAGATTGCGTCGGAGATCTCGGTCGTTGAGCGGGGGAGATGAAATTGCCGGTGCAGCCGTTGCTCGTGCAACGGTGTGAATTTCACGGGATTGCAACTAACACAAGCGTATCCCCCTTGGGACGTTGGTCGACGAGCGATTTGTCATTTTAACGGATGTTAGGAGAGAGAGGGAGAGAGAGAGGGCTGAGTGCGAAAGTGAAGGGGTTGAAGCGACGAGGGCACGTACTTGGGTTCGACGTCGTTGACTCTTTCGATACGAATCGTGACTGAAGAGGTCAGCCAACGTGACGTCAATGTTGGCTCGTCACTCGTTACCGGAGATATCAAACAACTCGATGGTACTTTGAGGAAAAAAAAGAAATGCCATCATCCAAGTCGAGTAATGTTTTTCGTACTTTTAGAAAATTATGATTTTTAAAAGCTTAACGGGTTTTCTGACATTATCGATATTTCATCCATGGTGATTGATCCGACACACATTTGAGAATCGTGATCGAGTAATTTATCGTGCCATATTGCCGGAAATAGGGGGAGAAAAAGAACTTTCTTGTACCGCCCTTGTAACGAAACTTGTATGTTTGTGACCAAACCACCCCCTACGCACTGTCGTGCGCAAGGGGTGGTTTGGTTACAGGGAAGGGACGAACAACGTGACGATTTTGCGGAACATTGCGGTTGAGAATAATGCGATTTGCAAAGTAGACAGAATGCGCGGTAAAGCACACTAGAGGTGAGAGAACGAGTGAGAAGAGGAGAAGGGTGGCTTTGGTGGTTTATATACAATCGATTTAAACTCATTCTCGACTCCCCCTCGAACCTTGCTCACTGGGCCATGGATGAATATAGAGACAATAATGAGGGTTTATAACGAATGCCTTCAGCAATATGGAAGTTTGGGCAAGTCGAGCGACAAAGAGGGAAAGAAAGAGGGACCGAGACAAAACGTTCGCGTAGCGGTTAATTATTACTGGGAGAACAATATTCTCGAGGTCTATTATAAAAGCTCGTAGCGTCGGACGGGCGCGTGACTCGACGAGGGATTAATACGAACATTGATCGATCCAATGGACACGCTGGACCAAAATGTATCGGGGCTGTTTTAATTATCGTCGGAAAAATGGTACCGAATGGATCAAGATATTTTCCGTCCAATCGATGATACATTCAATTTAAGTATATTTTTTTCTTCCTTATTCTCGAATTAATTTTGTTGCATCGATAAGTCTCGGTTTATCGTGATAAACAAATTTAATATCAACGTGAGTTGAGAAAAAAACATTTGCGAATATTCCTCTTCGTTGCGCGTTCATTCCTACAGTCACCGCTGTGTCGAAATTATCGATCAAATTTATGATCGGACGATAAACCGAAAACGATAAAAAGTCCGGCTCGCCAAATAGCTCATCGAATACGAACTGAAACTTGACGTTTTTAACTTTCGTGACGTCGAACGTTTTGGTTCTTTCTTTAAACATTATTATATATATACAATACATTTTTGTTTATTAAAAACAGCGATCGTGTCGATAAAAAAAGAAAATGCAAACGTACGTTGAGCCACGTTGATAAAATATCGAGTGGCAAAAAAAAAAGAATCTTCCAAGAAGATCGTATAAAATCATCCCTCTATGCGAAAATGATGATATTCGACGCGATCTTCCGGGCATAATTTAATTTCTCGTCGATGGAGATTTCTATTAGCATATACAATATCGGTACGGCGAATACCGAGATTCATCCTTGAACAGAGGAGCTACATATTTCCCGGCTCAACGTAGTACTCCACGATTATCAAATATTTGTCGGATGCTTGTACCGCAGGTTTGCATAATAAAGCGGTTGCCCGGTTTGCATCGAGGGTACGTGGAGCAGTGGGGGTCGAAGGAGGGGTAGGGCGGGAGGATTGTTGAAACGAGAATTTTAACGCGAGGTCTTTGACGCTTTTATCGGAGGGACATTCATATATCCAATGTAAAATTCGACAAATCTCCACGATTGAGAAATCATACTAAAAACTCTGTCAACGAATTAGGTTGGGCTTGATCGGATCGCGTTTGGTAATTGTCCATTAATATTTAACAGCTGCTCTCGGCGATGGTCATTTTTAACGAACGGCAATCAGCTCAATCAATACTCGACCATATTATTCATCGCCCTTTTACATTTCACGGTATTTAAAAAAATATTTTTTATTATTTATTAAACCGTCAAATTTTTTTCACCCACACGGCACTTCATTTTTCATACATTTTTTTTCATTTTTTATTATCGATTTCGAATATATCGGTACTTTTTTTTATTATTATTTATGGAGGAAAAAATTGATATACTTTGTTGAAAATTGAATATAGAAATTTTATCGAAAGTTTATCGCGTTATCGCGCGACGTAATTTTCGTAACTCGGGAAGTACGTTCGAACATTGTGAAGTAGCGTTTATTAAATTCGACCCATTGTCCTTCTTCGGGTATATGAGCCGTCCCTAAGAACGCGATGAATTTCACGATCCTGGGAAAAAGGGCCGAGCGTTTCTCTTTCCGTGCGACGAATCCAATTATGAGATTTAATTGACAGTGGGCTCTCTCGCGAGTGTTTAAACCCGGCGAGATGGAAACAGACGTTCCGAAATTGTTCCGCGTTTAATTTATCGGACATTCCGTGTAAAACGCTCCCGGGTTATATCGTGCTTTCAACGATTTTCTGAATGGTCCATCGGTTTGACTCGTTGAATTTTTCGTTCGTGTTGTACAAGCGAACGTGGCGAATTTCACGCATATACATATTCAAGTATCGCGTCGCGCGTGCATACGAAAAGTTCACCCTCGTGAACGCATGAAAAACGGTTTGTGCTTTATTTCAACATAGAAATTAATTAAACGAACGGTCGCGTTTATGTTTTTTCAATGTGTTTACTCTCCCACAGAACAAGAATCGGGTTAATTGTTTTTGTTTATTAAATAAAAAGACAACATAAAAATCGGGTAATTGTTTTTGTAAAAAAACGTCGAGGTCTCTTCGGTGCTTTAGCGCTGAGCGAAACAAAAAATGCGTGCTAAAGGGCAATGTAAACGTCAGTTGCACAGTGATGAAAGGATTTCATGCGGGGGCATAGGTACGCTAAATTGCTAGTACGATGCGCGCGAGTTGCTTTTTTTTAATCCTCGAGCAAACATTCTGTAGCTTCGTCACGTTGCTACCTTTTTCAACCCCCATGCAACCAACATTTTTTATCGGGAAAAATTGAGCATTGGCTCCCATTCACTATTGTAAGCATTTTTCCACTTCCTTATTTTCCGTACTTTCTCACAATTTTGTAATTTCCTTATTTCTTTTTTCACCCCTCTTCGATCTTTTCGATCTTTTTTTCTTCCAACATCTTATTTCCTTTTGCCCGATTTCTCAACCGAGTCGCAATCCCTTCACGCCCTAAAATTTCCAAGTCTCGTCAAAGGTAAATATCGACACCCTTTTCGGTGTGGCGAGTTATCACAGATTTTTTTTCTTCCTTTTTTTTCGAAATCAATTCATTCATCGTATTACGAAAATGCGTTTATCGCTACTAAATACACTCGTTGCATCGCGCACACCCTTCTGACCTACAAATTCGATTCATCATTGTTTTATCCCTGCCCCGTCCCATGCCGAAACCGTGGAATTCCGGGGCTGCCAGATGGCGCCTGCGTCACTGCGGCAACCCTCTCACGCCTCTCGTGAGATACACGCATACACATACACACACATATATGTATATAACGACGTACCGAGCTGTCCGCGCTGTGATTAAAATAGGCCCTTTGAAAACGAACGCCCAGCTCGTCATTGACTAACACGAAGGGTTGGTGTGCGAGAACGAAGCAGGGGGGTTGTAATGAAATTTACAGGGGATTGTTGACACCCGATTTCGAGCGACGCGTATCTCCTTGTGTTCTCTCGCGTATACGGGACAGTTGTGCCTTTTCGCCGGGGCATATTCTCGTCGAATCGAGAATTCGCGTGTGTCTCGTGGCGTTGAACCGTTTGTTAATGATCGAGCAATCGATCCTTCCGATCCCTCGATATTACGCTTATGTGCACGAAACCCGTCGTAATGAACGTGATTACACCTTCAAAATTGCCTCGGGCTGCACGAGGACAATTATCTATAGGTACGCATTGGTCGAGACTCGCTATCACGCCCATTTCACTCCCTCGTTCGATCGTCGCTCCCGGCTCATACGATCTTAAAATCTTATCGTAAGTAACAGCGAATTTTTCATCAACGATGAAAATCAACCCCTAATAATAACTGAATTATTTCGTGAAATATATATTTTTTTCAATATCGTATCGATGCAAATAAAAAAATCGCATTTGGTTTAAAAATGGAAACGTGGTACGAATGAACTCTCTAAAAAACAAAACCATAGGTTAAAATAATGTAAAAGGGGAAAAGGGGATGAGGATAGAAGTTGTGAATGATGTAAATCAATTTCGAATAATAATTGCATTATTTCGCGAAATATATATATTTTTTTTAAATATCGAATCGATACAATTAAAAAATGCTAATTGATTGAAAAATGGAAACGCGGTGCGAATGAACTTTCTAAAAAACAAAACCAAAGGTTAAATTAATGTGAAAAGAGAGGAGGGCGAGGGGTAGAAGTTGTACCGCAGTCTATCTCGTTAAATTCGTGTAGAATGATTTGTCGCAGCCGCAGCTGCTTCGTGGGTCGTGCGAAGCAACGCGCAGACCACTTCCGGCGTTGCTCCGGTACCCCGGAGGACACGGCTGACGATATAATTTGTGTCAAAGCGTCGGTATGTACGCGAACGCGACTATTTGTGTCCAGAGGGTGAGATTTTAAAAAAGGACCATTGTTCGAGATTTTGCTCGTCGACGGGGCAACCGTTCGTTTCATGGCTCTCGAGTGTGAACGACGTCCACTCGAATGGCGTAGGTGCACGGATAACGTACATAAGCGCGCGAATATACTCGTATATCCAAGCTTGCTACAAATGACGAGAGATTCGTGTTTCTCGCGAATCTTTCGACATTGTTTCACGTTTTATTTCGTTATCATAACTCCGAGCGGGTTGAAGTTCGAAGTGTCGGATAACACTTTACGGCCTGAAACGATCCGGAGTGTCTGACTGCAGACGGACTGGAACTACTTAAAGACTACCCTCGCTGTATACCGCTTGTTCGCGCATGCGTGTACGGTCAATCGAATTTATTCGCGTATCTCTGTCCATAGTTTCTCGATTTTGTTCTTAACATTGGTGTTTTATGGGGTAAAGACATACGAAAATGGTTTAAATAGATAACAAGGTAGGTTTTCGAAAAAGCACCTGGACGCGGGTTCACGTATTTTTGGGAGCTTTGAGAGTCGGAGAATATTTCCAGATATTATATATAAAACAAGAAAAAATACGTCTCACATATTGCATCTTTGAATGAAGTTTGAATTTTCTGCTATGTTTTTACATGAGTAGGCAAACTAAAAGAATTTGCAATTTGAAACTTGCACATGGGGTCCCTCGTAATTCCACCTCATCAACGTCGCTCTCTTTGCGAGGAAGTGAAAGCTTTGAAAGCCTCGCTCGCTCGCAGAGGGAGCTTTGTGGATTGGACAACGTTATTACGAGAAAGCAATGTCAAAATTTTTCGGTCGCTGCGCTTAATTTTTTTATGGGGAATTGGATTAAACGATGAAATTTTTTTTTTTCGTAATTTGACAGTTACAACCGACAGTTTGCGAAATAACATTTAACGATCGCAAAAAGTAAGAATGTTACGGATTGGGCGCGAAATAAAAAATTTGCCATGGGAAAAAATTGAATATTCGCGACTCTCGAAATTTGATCATGGATTGACGAAGTTAGTCGACGGATCGAACGGCGATCATAAAATCTCCATCTCATTGCTACTTTGCCTCAGCTACGTGCGAAAATAGTGCAAAAGTTTAAATTACGTTCTCGCCTCTCGTCTCGTTGCGCTCGTACGTTATACTCGAACGAAAATATCCGGGAATTTTTCCATTTCCCAGAAATGAACGAGCACGTCGTGCGTAACGTCGCGAACGAAATTATACGTCCCGGCAAATTTTCCCCAAGACGATATGTAACGTAGGTTTACGACGTTCGCCGGTTGTAACCGCGGGCGCGATCTTTCGTGAGAAAACCCGCGCACCGCCACGATATTCCCTGAGAATATTTTACAACGGTGCAATGAAGACTCCTGTTTGAATAACTGTGCAACTTTGAGGCGGTTAGCTAATCGACGGAAAGATGCTGACACGCTGGAAAAGCAAGGACAAGAGTTCCTCGAAGAGCTCGTCCTCGAGCGGAAGCAAGAAGAAACGGAAGTTTGGCAGAGAGGGTAAGATATTTCGTTCAATGAGACGAATTAGTGCTTGCTGCAATGTTGAAGTAGAATTTGTCTATAATCGGCATGGCACGAATCATTAATTATTTTTCTGTTGCTGTTCTGTAATTGTTTTCACAATTTTTTATATATATTTATACATCCATGAAAAAGATAAGTAACCAAATGTTTTTTTCACTGTGGTCATTCAACCCCTTTCTCTTTCCTCAGGTTTTTTTGTTGTTGAATTGTTTTTGTCGATATCGCCAAAGCAAAAAAAAACAAGGGCAACAGATTATATTCACAATGTACGTGACATTTTCGATCGGGCATAGTCATTACAGCTTTGTAAATAATTTATATTTATCGGAATACGCGACAAATCGTCATGTCGAGTGGTTCTCGCAGAAACTCCGAAAAATTTGAGTTTTTGAAGCTCGAGCAAATATCTAAAAAATGGTGCGAGTTTCATTCGAATATTGAATTTTTTGTGGCAGTGGCAAAGGTTATATTAAAATCGCGATTTTTCGATCCGGAGAGTAGGATGAAATTTTGTTTTCGTCGAAATTATTTCTATAGTCTATTTTTTCATCGAAAATTTTCCATACGATACGAATATCATAGTCATTCCGTATGTACTTGTTATTTTTAATCCCTTCCCCTCGTAGTGCGTAAGAGCGTGACCATATTGACACAGCTCAAAGTACCATCGAACGTGACCGTGGCAAGCGAGGAGATTATCGATTTGCTCGCTGCAGCTGATCGTTCGTGCGTTATAAGAGGTTGATCCCCAGGATCGTTCATTCACGAAATTAAAGGTCGTCCCGTCTCTCGGGTATTCGCCGTGTGACGAGATGCAAGTTCACCGAAGGTTCGCGGCGATCTCGTCGAGTCAATCTCGTAACGAGAGTCATTCTCAGCCTTTTGTTCCGTTTCCTGTTTACGTTTGACGAATTCCGAGGAAACTTTGCACGATTCGCGAAATGCCCGGAAATACGCAATTTCGAAAAGTTAACAATGCGCATGAAAAATATATGCGCGCATGCGCCATACGTACAGCCAAGTGTCTATGTACATAACCTATAAATCTTCGAGCTCGGTGCAATGAGAACAAATCCAAGAACATTTGTGCGAAAAAGTTTTTTGGAAAAAGTCGTCTTTTCTCGTGGTTCCTCGATCTTTTATCCTGTTTTTCTCCATTTTTAACCGAGAATTTTGGTTTCTTTTTCTCTCACCCTCTCTTCCCTCCCTCTTACGTTCATACTCGTTCGAATACAAATGGAACTTGGATATTGAATAATCGTATAGCTACGGCTCGTTTGAGATGCGCGCAACTCTTGGAAGTGGATGAGCCGGATAGCCGGAAACGAAGTGAGAAAAGACGCCAACGAGAAGAAGTAGTCGCTGATGATAGGATTAAGGGCGAAATTCGCGAAGGATCCGAGATAAGAGGGGCTGAGCCAAACTAGAAGAGAACCCACTTCTGAGTTTCGAGAATCCACGGGCAATCGAAACCCTTTCCCGGAAAAAGTCTCGAAGAGATCTCTCCTTTCGAATCGCACCATTTTCCATCGCACGATATACCCCGGTTTTTTGCTTCTTCGAGTTTCCGAACAATTTTTTCTGTTTTTTTTTTCACCCGGAATATCGGAATAAAAGGCTCGATAGTCATTCGTCTATCCGTTTTGCTTCATGGAACGAAAATTATACGACGAGAATGGTCTACTTTTCTTTAATCTTATATCACCCTATTGCGCTATATTCATATGCGTATAGATATATTTATGGGGTAGTAGCATCACCGACTGGAAATGTGACATGAACATCCTCTGAAGAACGAGTCGGGTAGCTCAGCGGCTTAATTGGTTCGGTAGCTCGTTAACGGAAGAGCAATGCTCTGCGTCTCTTGACGCCTACATATATATATATGTGTATTTATATTTATATATATATATATTTATACATATATATACACGTACTCTTTATCCTTATATACTCTGTCTCCTGCTTGTTAGGCGATTCCAGCATTGTGCGAAAAGACGTCATATTTTCTTTTCACTCGTCAATGCTTCGTCTCAAAAGAAACTACCCCTTCGCCATCCCACATAAATATACAGAGACGTATATTTATATTTATACGCGTGTACAAGTGGAGTGGATATATATATATAATAATCATCGATCATCAACGTTGACAAGCGACACGTGCACGGCCATTGAACCCTTGCAATAGTAAGGGTTTTTTTATTTGCTTCTTCGGCCCTTTTTGCAACCCTTATCGTTGATGACGCGCGACGTTGATAAGAAATACGTCTTACGGAAGTAAATTTATGAAGTGCGAAAAAAAATCGGAAATTGATGAAAAAGAAAATCCAATATTCCTTTTAGTAACATTCTTAACATTCGATTAAGCGATAAGTTCCGCAATGAAAATATTCAATTCGTTGACTTTGATTCTCGAGACGTAATGAGATAACGGCACGTTCTCGAGGAAAACGGAAACTTCGTATCTTCTTCTCTCTCTCTCTCTCTCCCTGACGTTTTCTTCTTCTCCGTAGTAAAAAAAAATCAAAGTTGAGTAAGAGAGGTACTCTTGTCCGACATTTTTTTTCTTACATCACTTCGCTACCTTCTCGCTGTTCGTTGTTGAACGAAGATCGAAGCGTGTTCGTCGGAACATTTTCCTGACGGAGTGAGCGTCGGAAGAAGGAGGGAGGTAGATTAAGCGAAATAACAGGTAGGAAAAAATAAATACAGAAAAAAATAAAATACAAATAGAAAATAAAGCAATGTAGACCGGGAGCGAAGAAGGTAAAATACGAAAAAGAGAGGTAAAAGTCGATGAAAAGCGTTTCTACGATAAGGCACTCGCGGCAACGTTTCTCTTTGTTGTTGGACAGTTGATAGGGCTTTTTCGTTCGTCCCGATCGAGGGTGGTTTTCTTTTTCCTTCGTTTCTCTCTCTCTCTCTCTCTCTCTTTCTTTCTCTCCCTCTCGCTTTCGCTCACTTCCTCTCTTTACTATCGGATCTCAGTCAAGCTTCTCGAAGGGTTTCGATGGATAATTCATGAACTCATCGAGATTCGTAGAGTTCTCGTTGTCGGACTCAACGGGCTCGGTCCGCCAGGAATCTCAATTAAGATCGAGAACACGCGCGCGCGCACACACACACCCCCACACACGTACCAACCTTGTGGATTTTACTCTCATGAAACGAAAGTATACCAACGTTGCATCCCTTTCAGATGAGCCTGTAAAATCGAGTGGTGCGTCGACCACCTCGACTCTCTAAAATCTATCCCATACTCTTGGCATCGGCAATCTTCAATTCGTTCGGTATCAACAATTTTCAATTGCTGAAAATACGTGGAAAATAAAATTCGCACTCGCTTCTTTTTCTCGATTAGAATTGTTACACCGTAAACGAAATTTTGCGGCGAACCTCACGTTTTATGACGAATACTTTTCTCTTTAATCGTTATATCAATTTTTTTATATTTTTGCGAATATTGTTTTTTATTCTGTTTTTATGGTAAAATTTTATTATTTTTTAGAATCTTTTTAGTTTTTCAAATTGACATTACAGGCGATGTGTACAAGTAGGTGAGTATTTGCTTTTTAATATTAAAAAGCAACCGAGAGGAAAAAAAAACGTTTGGGTGTAACTGAAAAAAAGAAAAACTGTGTATCCGTGGCCTGAACCGATGGATAACGTTTCCCCGAGGGACTGAAACACTTTGCGTCCTGTATCCTTTCGCGCTCGCGCTGAATCAAAAATTCGATAGCAATTTCATCGTCGTAGATGGGAATATATTTATATCGTATGTATAGAATACATGAAAAGCCCTCAGGCTTGTTGCCCATGAATCTGCGCTTTCCCCTCATCCCTCTCTCCTTTTCTCTTTTCATTTTTCTCCCCAGATCTTCTCAAGCATAGCCATATCCCCTTTGTCTTTTCTTTTGCGCCGTACTTTCGAGATTGTGAAACAACAGAGTCCTATGTAGCCCTTGTACCGGCTACACACAGACAATTTTCCTTGGAAAAGAAAAAGAAAAGAAAAAACACACTTTTTTCGTGTTTCGTCTCTTCCGAAACGAGAAAATGCATTTTCTCGTTTCGGCTCACAAAAAACACCCGACGACATATTTCGTTTCGGCTAAAAACAAAAAAGAACACCTGACGATATATTACCAAGTAACTTACAATGTTTAAAGAAAAAAATGAAAATCTTGAAATTTTTCGTTACTATTTACGGAGATAAAACTTTTCGAAGATCCAAGTCTTGTTAATTTTATCCTTAATCAACTCTAATAATTATGGTCACGTCGGTGGGCGATGATTGAACGTTAAGAATCAGCTATTTAACGAGTTATAATTAGAAGACAATGGGAAAGCAATTGTCGTGAAATAATTACAAAGTCAATCAATTCGTTTGGTCCACCCCCCTTCTCTTCCCCACACTCCCCCTGACCATCACGATAGAGGCATTTACGCCTTTACCGCGTAGTATTTTCGCGTGTAGTCGTACATATGTAGGGCTGAGAGGAGAGAAATGAGGTCCCAGGGGATAGAAAGGGACGCGCGCATACACACATACACGTAAGCAAGGCCGAGAGGAGGGTGGAAAACCTGCTTTTGCAACCCTCTTGGACCCGGCGCGTCTGCGCTCAGGTTGACCCGCTCCCTCGTATCTTTCTCACTCTCTCTTTCTCTCTTTCGTACTACTTCTCTCTCGTTCTCTCTCGCAACGTAGACTCGCGGGGCGGAAGGGAGACGAGGGTTGTTCGCTGTGTGCATATCAGCTCACACCACCGTCAACTAACAACCACCATCACCACTCAGTATCCACCCTTCGCGCACACCGGTGGATCTCTCCTCTCGTCCACTCCAGGTGCCTCCTAGTACCAACAGAGAACTCGCGAGACTTAATGCAGTACCGATACACCACCCCGTCGCGGCAAGATCATTATCAACCCTCGTTGCACCAACGTACCGGCAAAATCATACGCGGACTCAGTTCAAACTAAATCTTCAATACTGATTAACCACGGCGTTGCCATCGACACGAGCGTTAAAAAAATTTGTGGAAAAAAAAGAAAGAAAGTAAATAAAAAGCAGGATCCACCCCTGTAGATCATGTGCTAAATTCTACGATTAAAAAGCCGGGATAAAACGCAAAGTAACTTGGAGTGACGTTAATTTGCTTGTTTATTCGGTCGGCGCGCCAATTTAAACAAAACAAAAGTGACGAGTGCACGATTATTATTAAAATTTCGATATTTCTTGCTTTTTTTCTACCCTTGGAAATTAAAGACGACGACAAATGGTCGGAAAGTTTGCACTTTGAGTTTGTGATTCGTGTCCAATTAATTGCGAGAAATAAAATCATTATTAACGCGAGATATCGAGACGGCGATTTTAATTCTTTCGTCACAACGAACCTAATGAAAAAGTGAGGGCGTCATTGTTGTATATTTACGATTATCGTTTCATGGAGCCGGCTAATATATCTTCGATTGTAATATTTAATTAGAAGTGGAACGGGGTGAGTGATGTGGGACGGTCGCGCTTGGGGTGGATTTTCTTTTGACCCGAGGCACGGTAGATTGGTACATCTATCTCCCGGAACGTCGAGATAAGCTCATACTTTTTCCGCCCAAAGCAACCAGTTGCCGGTGGGCGTGAGCTACTATTTTTGTTATTTATTTATATTCCGGTCGAACGAATAATACGCGATTCTTTCGCTGTTATCGCGCTAAAAATTACAATATTTAAAACAAAAACAAAAACGAATTGTTCGTACGTACCAAATGGCGCTGCTAAAAAAATACGATAAAAAACAGTGAAAAATGGACGAAAGTGGCGTTATTATAAAGATAAAATATATCGATATTAAATTAGTAAAAAGAATTTAAATACTATATACATATGGAAACCTGTGACAATCTCAGGCACTGCAAATTACGCGATGAAGTAATTAATTAAATAGCGCGTAACTGTTCTCAGGGTATCCTAAGCGTTTCGCATTTTATCGATCGTTACGAATTAATTAGTGTAAATACTAGAGCCTATAGATTATACCTATATATATATGTGTGTGTATATATGCATATACATATATATCGATACGTTTGCACTCGATCGCGAAATACACGTTGAAAGATCAAACGTATCATATAAACATGCCTGAACGAATGCTCAAATCGTAGTTTACGGTCGAATATATTGACTAAATATACCTGTGCAGACTGCAGGGACCAATGTACGCGATAATTCGTTAAACCGTGTCATCCGTCTCGATAACGAAAACAAACGAAAGATAATTGATTTAAAAAAAAAGAAGACGTTAATTACGTATGCAAAGGCTTATAAATATACGTGACCGGACTGTGATAAGTTGACGCGAAAAATCTCTCTCCCTATATGTACATATGTATATGTATATAAGAATATAAATAAATGTATATATAAATTATTATCAACGACGATAATAAAGAAAATCGTGAAAGTCTCAATCTTCGAGTGAAGTTTCATCGAGTCGATAGCTCGTACGAAGAAAACGTCCGAAAGTAATTGAAAAAATGCGTATATTCGTCTGGAAACACTGCGTGTCCCTCGATGGTAAGAACTTCTTACTCAAAAATATTAAAACAAAAAATCTAAATTGCTCGAATCGCTCACAGGCACGATAGCAAATATTTTCGTATACTCTTAAAACTTGGAGGAGCATCAAATATTGTAGCAACGTAGACAATTATTAGAGTAATATTAACACCCTTATCGCTCGAGCTTAATCAAAAAATTTAAGAATTACCCCTAACTCACGAAGGGGCGGATTTAACCCTCGATATTTGTACCAAATTCTGGATCATCGATCATTAAATCAGAAAAAAAAACATTCTTGTCCCACAATTTTCCCTCTTTATTTCGACATGATATCCAGATCGTAAAAAGACTCGTGATCCACGAATAAGAACGATGCAACGAGAAGTAACCGATAGTCGACGTGACGTTATTGCTCGTAACCCATATCGGTATCGTGACATATATGTACATATATATACGTGTATACCGGGAAGAACACGTGGATATAGGACGAAGAGGGACATTAGAGATAAAAAGCTACGATATGTATATGTGCAATATAGAGATGTTACAATACACGTACGAGAGGGCGCCCGAAGCGATGGGCACGTCGACAGTTTCAATTGTTTTCCAACCCTTGTGATAGTCAATGCGTACGTTCGCGAGAGCCTTTCCAGGGCAAATTGTACACATACCGTTGGCTATACGTTTTCTCCACGTGTGTGTATCGCGTATGTATCGTACATATCGTAAACTAGCTTTTACCAAGCGTCAGTCGACTCGCCCACACGCGCGTCTCTCGTCGACAAACTTTTGATACAAAAGTTCGGTTTCCTATTTCTACATGCTACCCACGTGCCAGGTGGAACCGACTTTTCCGTACATAAGGCGTACAAGCCGACTCAAAATAGCATTAGCGAGAACGAGGGAATTAGAAATTTGATTGTTTTTTTTTTTATTCTTTTTTCTGCAAAACAAAAAAAATCGCGTTTGCCAAATAAAAATATGTTTTCATTTTTTTTTTCAAAACTCAACGTAGCTATATGAAAAAAATTCCCTGAGCTGTAAACGTTCGAGTTTACGTAAAAAGGGTGAAATATATGAGTAATAATTTTTCTTTTTTTTGTAAGGCGAGGGAAGAATTTTAATTGAAATTTTTCTTCACCGTTTTTTATATAATAAAGATATTATATATGAAAGCTCCTGATAGATTGCGTTCAACTCTGTGAACGAACATATATATATATATATATATATATATATATATATATATATATCGCATGTAAGTACTCTCTCGTCTAAAATATCTTTCTCGGCGTCTGCGAGCGCCTTCTGTGGTTTATGAGGTATATCAAAACCAGCTGCACTCGACTATTGAACCGTAATCCTTTGAGCACGTCCACGCTATGCCAAAGTGAAGCCAAGATACAGTCATCGGGATGTAAAGGGAACCTGGTGCCCGGGGGGGATGTCTCAAGGAGCAAAGCGGAAACGGAAATCGTTAGATTCGTTCGTGCGCTCCGGAACATCCGTTACCTTGACTAGATCATTGTGCGCGTTTGTCGCACATTGCAGCTCTCTTAACCATTTTTTCACAGGTTGAAAAAACGTTTTTTCAATTTTTTATATCAATTACAAGTCATTCGAAAATTTTATAGTTTGCTCATTTTCATAAAAATTGATTTTTTCTTTTCTCCGTTACACTTTACTCCGTATTTCAATATCACGAAATTATAATTTTTTTTCTTTATCGTAGTGCTCCAAGTTTGAACAAACCCTCGAATATTCAAAGCCATTATAAATTCCACCACGTTTTCTTCTAGAAACTTAAAAACCGTGCAATGACGCATCGAATATTGACGATCGTGACAAAACTGTCAAGGAAACGTTATAAAATTTCGCCAATTTTCTACGTTACTAGATGTTTTTTTAATTTTTATGACAACGGAATGGTCGTAATGCACATTTATCTAAAATTCTGATACGATGGTAATCTTCTATAAAAATTGTGCATCCCCTGGTGTTGTTGCAGGGGAGCAGATAAAATACGCCGGTGAGTTTGTTGACAGAATCGAGTAGACGATATTCCTTGTCCCCTGGGTGCGAAAGAACGCAAACTGTTTCATGTCGCGTATGCGCTCGTGGCTACCAGCTAAGCTGACGAGCAAGGCGCGTCAACCAAGCCCAAATGGAAGCGGGACGAGCCATCCTCTTGGTTCGACACCCCTGCGGCTTTCTGTTTTATGTCTTATATATATTGGACATATTCCCTTCTCCGCCTTTCTCATCAACCCCTCGCGTCACCCCTTTTCAACCCTCCCCCTTAATCGGTATTTTTGTCTCATCAGGAACTGTATAAACAATTAATCTCCCTTTTCCCAACATCATTTTCGTATAAAATGGAAAAAAAGATCCGGCCTGCCTATCTGCCATACGTACTAAAAATGAGCCAAACCTGTACGTGTTCTATCTTCTTATTTCTCGACTATTCTATTCTCGCCATATTTTTATATATTCAATCACGATATCGATAATGAATTATTCAAATTCGTTTACTCGCTCGAGGCCTTCGTGGTGGTGCACCGTGTTGACTTTTTCGCTTCGGAAAATTAGCCTGGGAAGCTTCTCTCTCTCTCTCTCCCTCTCTTTCTCTCTAGGGTGAGAGAGTTTGCACGACAATTTTCTCGGCGCCTCTGGGAGAGTCGTAAAGTACACTGTAATCAGGACAGAGTGCGATGGACATTAGAGTTTTCAATCATTCGTACTACTTTGCTCACAGTTGTAATGAGTCGACTTTCTTCATTATTATAAAACTATTATTTGACTACGAATAATTTATATCTCGTATATTTAACCGCGAAAATTTTCGCAGGTTTGTCGATTTTTGAAAATTTTCATCCCCAGTGATATTTCGCAAGTTATTCGCGTATTTTTCTTTGGAGAAAATATTTTTCTTACTTTTTCCTCCCTCGAGACGCGTTAGAAAAATTCTGGATTCGCTCGTGTAATAGAACGCGAGGCACTCGATCAATCGCTGCGAGTCGAAATTGACGTCGTTATATTTTCTTTCCATCCTCATTGTTGAGCTGCATCGAATTTGCATCTTCTCTCTCATTTCCCATCTATCTCTCGTTTCCCAAGTACGTTGTTGAAAACACGGGCGTGCTAACGAATTAACGGACTTTTTTCTTCTCCACTTCATCGTTGGCCGACTTACCTAAACCCACCAGAGCCGACCACAGTGAGCTCGAGATTCTCTCCCTTTTTCCTTTTACCAAAAAAAAAACAAGAAAGAAAAAAAAGGAAACAGACACGAGCAACAAACTCTTTCCAGCCACTTATAGCCCGCTGCTCGAAAGTTCGTTAGCCATTCCGGACCTTCGTTGCTGTAACGACGACGATTGATTTCCCAAAGTGAGTAAACTCTGGCTGTACTTCAACGCTGGAAGGTGAGAAGACGTAACCAGAATCGAGGAAACAAGATCTAGGAGTAGCTTTAGTACTTTGGTGAAGGTTTTATTTTTATTACTCGTATTTTCGAGCTAGCAAACTTGCAACCCTTAAGTGGCAAGAATCGGTGCGATTTTTTTTTTTTTCGTAACAAGTACTATAGGTAAATCATTAATTTACGTTCTGTTCACTCAAAAGCCATCCGGGCTTGAGTTCTCCAAAAAAATTGGATTTTTTTCTTGATTCAAACAACGAACGTCGATCTGCATCATTAATGAAACGCGATCGAATTAAAAATAAATTCCTCTGCTTATTACCGCTCGACAAAAATATTTTCCATTTCATTACAATTTGATATTCTATTTCGCGGTACGACCGTCAGATAATTATAATGTCAATGCTTTTATAAAATTTAATTAACGATCCACGTCGTTACAATTTTCATTGCGTTAAATAATTCTTATGAAAATTCACATTGACGAAATTAAATGTACAACATAATACGTATAAATGTATATCGAAATAATGGCTTCGCGTACTCTCATAAATATATATACATATATATACACGCCTGCGGGTTTGTAAACTGACAGATTTTAATGTAACAACCGTGAGATAAAAACTGGGCAGGGGTTTGGAGATATAAAAGCTCTAGGAAGGAAGCAGAGCCAGGAGAAAAGCTTATGCGAAGAGGTATACTTGAGAAGAGTAGCGGTTTTCTTTTCTCCGTTTTTTAGTACTTCTTACCCCCACGAGTATACGAGCAGAGATATACGTAACCGGTATTATCCACACGCACACACGACCGAGTCTTTTTCTTTTCTCCTAACCATTTATCTCCCTGCCTTCTCCTATACCGAATTTCCACCATCTCTTATTCGCGTTCTCCCTTTATTTCTCTCTTTTTCTTTTACTCCCCCCCCCCCCCCCCCCTCCCCCCGCTCTATCACTTGGACACTCTACGCGCTTCCCGTGGGGAGAGCAACGTGTATATACATATATCGTATAACCGATGAGCCACGGAGAGTAACATCTTATATACGTATACAAGACGGTAAATATTTGATAGGATATCGAGTCTCTTTGGGAGTGCCACTCGGGTACGTCGTGCCTCTATATACAATAATAAAGGGATGAATTTTTGTAGTTGAGAAAACAGAAGGCAAAGTCTCATTTACGGGTGCAATGCGCAATTTGGCGAAATATTCACACCGATCGAATGATACGAAGGATATGTTGCAATGATAATCGATTTTGAATCGATAATGATAATTTTTTTGTTCGTTTTAACTTTTATTTATAACGTTGTTTATAATTGTTTATTTATAAGAAATTCTTACACGTGCCGGTTATTTCGATGTAATAACGATCGGCTATAAAATTACAAAATAAAATAAGTGCAAATAGTGAATAATGAGAAAAACGCGAGAATGGCATTGACCTATATTTTTACAGGTTAAATTACGGGCAAACTCGGCAGGGTGAACGAGTTTTTTCCCGTCTAAACTAATTAATAATGATCGATAAACTCAGGCAGCATGCGTGTGTATCGAGGCGTGTGTATATATATATATAGCATGAGCTTATCTCGAGGGATATAAGCTCTTGACTTTCGTCCGAAGAGTCCCGAAGCGCAGTTTCCAGTTTCTCGCCCTTTCTGAATATTCAAGGAATTAATTTTGCCGATAGTTGGACAGGCCGGTGTATATTTGTCGTCTTCGGCTCGCGGCGCTCTTTCATTCGAGCATAAATAATGCTTATCAACACTCCCAAGGAATTTCAATAAATCTCGTAAAAACCAATAATAATAATAATAATAACAATAATGACATTAATAATACTAAACAAAGATAATAATCGTGATTATAATCTAATCGATTTTCAGCACGGTCGGGCGGAAAATATTTTAATAATCGGGGGCGGGGGTTTTATGATTTATAAGGGTTGCGCTTCGCTGAATCTTCAAAACTCGTTTAATCGATGATTCGTCGTTAAGTTCAAGAGTTTGACGTATATATTTAGTCGATAAGAAAAGTTTTCGACGTTGCTGATATAATCTTCGAGTAAAGGGACGCGAGGGCACGAACGATTATACGCCCTCTACCCAGTTTAGCGGCGTAGTGTGTTGGAGATAAAAATTGTACGTTTTTATGCGATAAAATAACACAAAGAGAGAACGAAGGTGGAGAAAGATAAATTCGCGAAATAAAAATTGTGTGTAACAGGGAGTAATAATACGTAATAAGTTTAGTTAACAGGCGAGAGGTGTAGAGAAGGGTTGGTAGGGTAAAAGTTTACCCGTGTATTTATAATAATATACACGTAATTGTAAAAGTGCATGTCCATGACACACACGTGTGCAAACGCGAGAAAACTCTCGAAACGTTTCAGGGTACGAGAGCGGTAGGAGGATAATTGGGCAATTTAGAAAGGAGTGCAGTGAATGCAAGAATAAAAACATTTTAATGCGTTTAAATAAATTTCGAGCGTACATTTTCGCGCATCAAAAGCCGCTCGCGGCCTTTCACTCTCCTTCGTCTGAATGTTATTCTCTCGGGTTGAAAAAACAAGCACGAGGTACCACTTACGATTTTCCATGCAAATTCAAAAGTTCGCCAACGCGTGTACTAATTGTTTCTATTTTATTTTCCGAGACGAGGAACGAAGACGGACATTTTCCACGTTCATTATTTTTATCCTCTGGGCAATGAGAAAAAAAGGAAAAAAAGATTGAAAGAAGATTTTAAAAATCGTATTTTATTATCCCTGTTATTACGACTATTATTGTCATCAGAATTGATTTTATGTAGTGATGATGCGAGAGTTCGATTTCTGTTTTAGAGACAATCCCTTCGCCAAAAAAACGAATTATCGTACTTCAGCTCGTAACACTTTGACCCAAAACAAGACACAAAAGCGCAGCTTGGGGAAAATATTCTTGGTCACGTGTGCAATTAGTCGATGGCTTCATCGTCTTAATTCCTCCACTCCGCTTGCTAACCCATCTCTTAACGGCTCATTCCCAAGCGACGTGCTTTACCTCTCACGTATTCCAAAAACGTGCCTTTATGTACATCCGTTTCCACGAGCTTTCACACTTGTCCAAGAACGACAAAACTACGTAGACACAAACTCCTGGCTAGGATCTCGTCCGAACCACAAACGGTTTATAAACTCACCATAGTACCCCGAACTTCCGGTCGAAAGACCGAAACACTTTCGTCGCGAGAAGTTTCCCTCAAGTACCACGAAGAAAACGCTAATGCGGTATCGATGTTCAAACTTTTGATTAAAACTACCATATTTTTTAATCGCATTAGAAAATGTCGCAAAACATCGACCAAAGGCGAACTTTTCGCTAGAAGTACAAACGGAACAAGAGGAATACCGTAACAACATCAAGCAATTATTAATCTCAGGAGATTAGGGTGTCGATTAAAACGTCATCACCCCTACCTTCCACAGCTCGGACAGGGTTAATCGTTGATATGAGATTTCCAGTGCCACGAGCCCTTTCACTGAAGGAGCCCAAGCCCAAGGAACATCTAACGCCCTTCTCGATCTCACCAAGGTCTCTTCCCTGACGACAACTTTCTCTCATGAAGTTACCGTCCAAGTTTCCCTAGGACCCAAACTGTCTGTGTGTATGACGGTAGTCCATGCATACCAAGCACGGCTCACGACCCGCAAGTGGATATAACACCTACAAACGAGCATCTAGCCCAAAGATGTTCGACAGTTACCAAGACCCCATGCAGCACGTGAGCTTCATCTACGATCCTCCATGTTGCGCTTAACACGGTAGCTTTTGCCTTGAAATTCGATGTTACGTAGCCAGGAACGGATAGGTGATGTACCTCAACGCGTATCTTCGCGAAGTTATAAACCCTCCTGCATGTATGAATAGCCAAGCAACGACGAGGAGCGTTACGCTTATTGCGAACCGTACCGTTTTCGTTTCTGACGAGATCCCGGTTGCATCTTACAAAATCCACCTCCTATGTATACAGATCCCAACATATAGATATAAATGCAGATCAACGTGTACATCGGAGGTGTTGTATTCCTGTAAATAGGAGCGTTCCATCATTCCAGGGCTAGCTACGGCCCGGACGATCCACGAGTTGGGACGAACTTGGTGTTAACGCTAGTTGAATTTTCCCAGCTGTTTAAGCAATCTCGACCCACGGATGAACGGACGAGCTTTTGTTTTTACAGACGTGCCGTATTTCAATGGTCCCTTGTCGCTTCCGTTACTTCGACACGCTATTATAACGTATGCACGACACGTGGAACCCTTTTACGAGCGATACGTGCTTTTCAATTGGAAGAGGGGGAGTTTGTTTCAATAATCCAATTTAGGAAACTCGATGGTTGTAGGATGGATGTCGTAACTTCCTTAATCGTCGCACGCAGGAAGTAATGTTCTCGCGCGTATGGAAAGTCCTTAGAGACGAAATCATTGCTTACGAAGAAAGAATCGATGGGAAACATGAAACCGATAGCTCTCTCGCAAATTGTTTCGATCAAACGTGTCATCAGGCTTCGAAGTCGATTAAGTCGACAGCTACCGGCCGACATAACGAGTTCCTGTCTTCCGCGTGAAGATCATCCGTCTTGTTTCTTTTTGCCTCGAACTTACAGTTACTGTTTGTTTTACTTCCTTTTCTGATCTTATTTCGGTTCACCATGTACGCCCAAGCACCTGACACCGTGAATTACCTGGTCCCCGTGAATGTAGAGCAAAAGGATAACCGAGTTTCTTGTGGGCGGTAGAAAAAGAAGCCGAGGGAAAGGTCGCGTGCTATGAAATAATTACGAGGTTGATGCTCCTCTCTTCCGTTACCGGGGCTGCCCACCGAAACCCAACCGCCTGGAAATATACCCCCGTGGACCATCTCTCTATCTCTCCTCGTGTCGAGGCACATCTTTTGACCTTTTCAGGGGCCAAAAACGTGGCGTCGATTTTCTTACGCCTCTTGTCCTCTTGGATGCGACTCGACACGGATGTGAGTCACGAGTTTTTCTAGTCCGCCTACTCCTTCTCGTCTCTTGTCGTCTACGCACGTTTCTCGCTACTGCCCATTGGAACGATTCACGTCGTTTAATACCAAATTCGTCCGGACCTTTATTTGCTTCTTTTTTCATTTGTTTATTTTCATCGCTTGCTTTCGTTTGTTTTTGTTTTCTGTCTTGCGTGAAAGTCTACCTGCTTGAATGATGGTATTCCACGCACCCTTAGACTGTTCTATGGTACAACGATTAAAAATTATGTTTTACCCGGTGCCAAATATATTCGCCGCGAAAAAAGCAAAGAGTCGAGCCGCTTGTACGGCCAATAAAATTCCTCGGCGTTTGCTCGTATATATATATGTATTTTTGGGTGAAAACTTGGTGACTATGCTGCCAAAGTTTCCGCGCAAACTTCCCGACGATGACGACGACGTCAACGGTGATGGAAATTCTCGTTCGTCGCTGAATAATTCAAATTGCCTGGGAATTTCCTTTGCACTGGGTACGGTCTTCGCCAAAAAGCACCGAACTTTCATATTAGCAAACCCGGATGCGGGCCAACGTGATTTTCATTGTTTTCATCTCGTGCAAAAAAAATTTTTCCACGTTTGCAGATTTTTCTTTTCGATTTTTTTTCTCCGCAAGCTGAACGCGAAGATGATTGTCTGACTGGGCACTTTTTCATGGTTTATCTTCTCTTTTTTTATTTTAATAAAAAAATTAATTCCTACTCGTGCCCCTGGGGATATTTCGAGGCCAGAATTTTTCCGAGATCTTCTGAGATTTCTCGGAACGCTCGCATCTACTCGGGAATTAAAACTTACATTTGCGCCAAGGGAAAAAAGAATAAAAATGAATCCTTTTTTTCGGCCCAACCGGCGCCATATTTTATTTTCTCGGTTAAGTAGCTTGGGATTGTCCGACACAATGTTTTTAACGTTAAAAACGTTGGTCGACGGATACAAAAATTATCCGACTTTTTGGAATTTAAATCCGTTCACAGGTTGAAAAAAATAATCGATCCGAAAAATGTGGTTAATCTTAAACTCGGAAAGAAGCCATCGTTGCATTAAATATCGTCTCGAGTCCCGGTCGAGACAGCCAATTTTACCTCGATTGCAGATTTAATTCCGTCCGCTCGATTTTTATTTTATTTTATCCCCGCTCGAAAACGAACCAGTTGCATTTATTTTTTAAACGCGTAATTTCCGTTTAACCCCTGTGAGATTCGAATTTGCTAATGGACTTGTCGTTTAGAATTTGTCCCGTAGAATCTTCCTGTTGCCTCTCGAGGGTGAAGTGTTATTGTCGTTTTCACCTCTACGACCGTGGTGTACCAGAAATAAGAGAAACTAAGTCCGAGACGCGGGTGAAACGTGAGAGTGTTCGCGTCCAAATTGCGGGAGAAGGATAAACGCAACGTCCTCACCGGGAACGTTGCGGATGAGGAAATTATCAAGCACTCGGTCATGAAATTACGACCACGGGCATCATGTTCCTCGTGAAGGGTTGTAGACTTAATGGGGTTCTCTGATTATGTAACCCAATCGAAATTTAACCCTTGCTTCATTAACGGGTTGTTGATTTTTACCGCAATCTCCACAGTTGACCTTCGACGTATCATTGATTATTTGCAAATAACGTTTTCTACAATTAATTAATTAACTGCGTGATCGATTATTTTTCTATAGATTTTGATAATAATAGAGACAAAAAAGAATAGATGCAAAAAAACGCAGGTGTTTTACGTCCCTTGCGGTTACACGCTTCGCCTCGTGCTCTAGGGGTCACGAAGGCAAACACAAGTTGCACCGGGGGGTAAAGTGGCTGGTGGAAAACGAACCCTGCCGTATCGACAGCCCTGCGCGCAGTTTCCGCTCGGCGTTTAACCACGTTTGGTTGGTGGTACTTACCCTGCTCGCTGAACGGAATTATCCGACGTTCCTCACGGCGTAGCCAACGGTCGGAAGACGACGATATCGTCGAAGGAATATCTGCCTGATCGAGACTGGATATTAATAGTTATCGAGGACAATGCTTTATTCGTTGCAATTAAAATTGATTTTTTTCAGGGTTGAAAATAATTTTTGTATCTTACTTTTTTTTTTGCTTTTTTTCTCACATTATTTTTTTGATCCTGAAATATGAAGATAACTTATTATTGATATCTCAAGGACTAATTAAATAGAAAAATCCATTCGGTAAATTTGCAAACTGTACAATTTCGAGTTCAACGCATTTTTCTTAAATTTGAATGCATTTTCACCGATTTGAAAAGTAAAAAAATCTTACATTTCTTCACATCAATTGTCATAGAGGATGAAGAGGTCGATGAACGATATCGATTGGTTTCAACTCACTGTGGCTTCGACGAATACTAATCCTCGTTCCCTCGCATCGCTTCTAGGTCATCGGACTCTGCTACATCCGATTTTATCATCGTGTGCGTGTACTCGCAGCGAAAAGTGAAAAAAGGTCTACATTACGATTTTCCACATTTTATTAAATATTAAATGTACGTTCTTAAGGCTCGATATCCCGTCGCTTCAGGGATTCTTGAGGGAATTCACCTTTTCAAATTTATCCGATAAGGAAATTTCCATGAAATAGAAATTTTTGCAACGTCTGCGTCAAAAAAATTTTGGCAGAAAAACGTGCTTAATTACCCTCAAGGTAAAAGTCTAGATTCGACGAAAACGCTCATTAGGAGAGAGAAAAATATCTCACGGGATTTTGCATTAACGAATATGTATGTAAAGGCTGGGTATGTACGTACAGAATTACGTTATACTCAACGAAAAAAACAAAATAAAAAAGAAAACCTGATCCGTGCGGTACGTCTAGTTCGCGCTCAAGTGGATTCGTAATTAAAGTTCAATTATTTCGCGAGAAGTAACGTCGATTGGCTGCCAGCTCGATACGATCGAGAAACGGTCGGGACGAAAAAATCGAGTTAACGAACCTGAGGCAGAAACGGGGTGGGTTCCCTCTGGACTGACGTGCAGTTAAACGAAGTTAGGGAGTTTTGCAATTTTTTTATAATAACGCTCCTAAACGCGCATTGAAAGTCCTTGATTTTATCTCGATTAAATTAATTCCAATAAATTTTATTCGCCTTAATTCAAATTTCATGGAAAATTGATGGTTGCCTTCTGTAAACAAATATTTGTAATCATTTGTATTAAAGTATAAATCGAAAAAAAAATCCAGAACTAAATCGGGCGGGGGTTAGTAATAAAAAATGATAAAAAAATGAAAGACGTAAGTTACTATTATCGTTATAGAAAAGTGGGTCGATCGGTGATGAGTGAACTCGTGGGTTCGAACTCTTGCTGCGGTGCTCCGTATGATCCGTTATCGGTGAACAGTCTCATCCGGCCGTATCGTTATAGCCGGCGCACTCTCGGAGCCACGGTCTTTAGAGATCCGGATCAGGGTCGTTTAACCCCCGCGAGGGGGAGGTTGAAAAGCTCGTCAAGCTTCATCATACATTGCCTCATCGCTGAATCACCCCTGTGGGCACGTAATACACGGAATTACTTTTTTCCCCATCAATATACTCAGATCGAACTTATCAGCGACGATAAATGATAAAAAAAAGAATCTTTAACTAAAATAAAATAACGATATGAAAAATTAGATTAAAATTGTATTGACATTGATTTACCTTTGTGGTTACTAAATTTTGAACGACCGACCCTCCCGTAAATTAGGGCGAATTAAAGAATTTAACAACTCACCGTAAACCTGTAAATATTTGACAAAATAATTCCACGTGCATCCCCTGTGGGACCTGTCTCTATAACGTCGGTCCATTCAGTGTGCGTTTGACCTCTTGAACTCACGTGGGATTTTCGAAGAGATCCATATTGAGGTCTCTTGCGTGTTCTCATGGGGGCTAACCTAGTATAGAAACGAAGTAAGGAAGGAAGGAAGGGCCGTTACGGGAGGCATTCTCGGTATTTACGTATGTGTATACCGCGTAAAGGAGATGAGACGAAACGGTCCACACACGAGATACAAGTAACGTTGACGATGTGTGTGGCAACAAACTATACGTATACCAACGTGGCAAGAGCGCGAAGAGGACAGGGAAGCGAGAAGCCTCCTGCCAGTCCCCGGACCCCGGAGGTCGACGAGAGGGTGAGATGAGGACCGCACCCACCCCGGTTATCGACCCAGAGCTACCAACCCCTTACTTGGCGCGCCTCGAATTTCACTCTTTACACGCTGCAACTATCTCTCTCTCTCTCTCTTTCACTCTCTCCCTCCCTCTCTCGCTCTTCCTCCCTCATTTTCTCTCCATCCCTTGCACTCTCTTGTGTACACACACTTAAGGTACATGAATACTCGTTGCTACATGAATTAGTAATTAAACCGGTGCATTTATAAGCGTCTCACGGCAGGATGCTGTTTACATTTCTAAGTTTCCTTCTTTTTGTATTTTTTAAATTTATTTTTCCGACTGAAAAGTGCTGTTTTTATTGAATTCTCTTAGATCTTACGTTCGAGCGAAATTCGCATTGATAAACAGAAAAAAGCAAACTGAAACATGTAGGACACTCGCGTTCTTACGTTCGAAAATTGGAAAAAGTGCGAACAACTGCTTCGTCTTTACGATTCTATCGGAATCTCAAGATTTTGTCTATAATCAGAAAAGTCAAAAATGAAAAAAAAAGCATTTTCCCATCGAGGATCGCTGTTCGTGATGAAGCAATTTTCAAGTTTCAATTTGCACCCTAGACCATTCACTTTTTTATTTTCGTATATCATGGCAAATATGAATTTTCTTTGGATGATAGCACGAAGAGGGTGTGCAATTTGAAAACTTATCGTTTTCCAGTTTCTGGTGTTGTACCTGGAGGAGAGTAGGGAGGGAGGAAAGGGGGCTTTGGTTTGAAGAGTTCGGTGTTACTGCTATCACGAAACGTCGATAAATTCCGTACTGTCCAATTCGCAAGGGTCGCCGGCACGACTTCCGGTCAAGCTGCTTCTGCACTTCCGGCTTCTTCTTTGATATATATCGATATACGTGCAAATACATATATATACACATGAGTAGGTGTGATCTCGTTTCCCATCGAGATCTCACATGAGATCTCGTCCCTCTGCTCGCATTCCCACGCTGCCTTTTTTCTCCTTACTTTATTTCACAGCTTCGAACACGTACGTTTCTTCCTCCCGCCACTCCTATCGTCACGACTTTCCGTGTGATAAAAATCTTCGAACTGCATGCATGCAGGCGACCTCCCTTGTCTACATCGAGAATCGCGGTGGTCATTTTTACGACGTGACCGAAAAATAAAGTTGTAAGAAAATAATTTCGCGTTCAGCGATAAGATCCTAATACTGTTATACTCTAAATTTATATCGTTATATGTAATTTTTAAAATGGAATGATTTCGATCGATATTTAAAAAGGAAACGAACCGTTTGAAAAGTCAAAATTGACAAAATGCAGTTTTGACTTTAGACTCACCAAGATTATGACTACGGTTTCTCGGCGAAACGTTGTAAATTTATATTTAAGCGTCGTTTGTGAAACTCGGCTAGTTCTTTTTTTAACGTGGCGCACAATATGCTCAACTCATTTGCTCATTAAACCGCGGGAAACGAGAGAGCGAGAGACAGAGTTTAGTTGGTGCCTCGGTGGGTAAGAAATGATACACGTCGTCCCGTGAATTTCTCGAGCAAGGATAACGACGAGAACGGGCAGAGAACGAGGCCGAAAGAGAGAGAGAGAGAGAGAGAGAAAGCACAAGAGGGGGATGAAAAAGCTTGGAGCTCCGAGTAATTTTGTGGAATTAAAGGCAGTAAGTGAGAGGGACGGGGTTAGGCGCTGTTTAATAATACTGCTGCTCCGGGTGAACCGGAGCGCATTGTATATAAAACGGAGTATAAACAGAAAAGCGCAGAATAACCAAAGCTCTTCAATGAAACTTGAAACTCGGCTAAAAATTTCGAGCTCGATGTCATCCCTCCCTCTCCCTCTCTCTCTCTCTCCCTCTCTGCCTCCCTCTCTTTCTTTCGAATCCACAAAATATCAGAGATCCGTTATAGCCAGCAGGATACACATTTACACACGGTGGATCGGAAAACTCGAAACAAACACGATGAATGCAGCTTTCGAAAGAATGCAAACACCGATGTGTTCCAGTTCTTTCATATATTTTTTTTCGAACGTTCAAAAATACCCAGCACGAAATATTATCCCAGAACGGGCTTGAGCTTTTCAGAAAAAAGTTGTATCAACTTTAAATACGTTCGTTCGTCGAGTCGATGAATGGTGTTTTTAAGTTTATCGATTATTATCGATCGCTACTTGACACCATTTTCACATTTTTATTTACTCGCCAGATTTGGCCAATACCATTGGCTTTTGGCACGCGCGAAGATAGTATACTTCTTGGCATTTAGAAAATATTCAGAAACATCGCAATAACAATTTTACCCTCGCGTTTACTAATGAACAATTTTGTATTTCTGTTATAGGTGAGTATCAAAATTTTACTGACTACAATCTCGGTGACACCAGGCATATACGTAAGTCTATAAAGTTACGAACAAAATCGTGAAATTTTTAACGAACGATATTTAAACAATTGTCTTTACAATTGTTTTAACTGTTAAACAATTATTTTTAATTACGATGTCGTGTCGAAGATGTTATTTACTGATCACAGAATTTTTGGTAAAATTAAGAATTAATAATCACCAACCCCCGCCACAGGCAAGATTCTGGAGCTTGCGGAATATCGGTTTCCGTTACAAACAACCACTTTTCAGTATTCCTTTAGAAATTTTCAAGCGCGTTGTTTCGAAATATTGAGCAAACTTTTCCTCGGATCTGACAACTTTTTCGTAACATTTGGAAGAATACACCCCCCTCCCATGTCGCACGAACATCCAGCGAACTTTAGCGATACGATTTCACAGGATGCGACCGAACGTGACTTTATCCCGCGGGATTCGAACGGAAATTTTTCCGTCGGTAGGACATAACTACACTCGCGATCGAGAAGGTACCCCGAGTGTTTTCATCTCGTCATTCCACGTTGAGTCTTTCGCGTGACGTCGCACGAGTTTCCCTCAACTTCAACTTGGCGACACAACGTGTGCCATGAAAGAGAACGGGAGCGAGATCGTATATCCGGTTTGCCGATGGCAAGAAGTCGAAATGGGTGCTCCGCCAGTGACACGAGAATTTAATCTCGGTGGCAGAGATCCCGGAACGATGAGCACTGTTCGAATAATTCGCTTTTTCTCGTTTACCCTTTCTTTCATTTTTTTTTCTCGTTCGTCGTTCATTATCGAGACACGTAATACACCCCTTGCCAATTCCTCGAATTTAAGCGAACGAAAATTCTCACGCTTCAGGACAAATCGAGTGATTCCTGAATCGAGAAGAAAAAGAATTGGATCGAGTGCCAGCCGCGATCCTATCGTACTCGACCGTACATTTTCACTCGTGATTTATTTTTTCACTCGATCGCATCCGTATCAATAACGATTTTGAGCCGGAAATCGATGAATTAGAGAGCAACGAGTAGTAAATCTCGCGCTGTACGAACGGACGAGTGATTCTCGAGGCGATACGGCAACATGCGGGTAGGAAATAAAAAGAAAAACATGAAAATACGAAAGAACACGCGCGATAGCCCGTAGACGTATAATATCGTAACTAAAATTCTAACGGAGATAAATGGTTCATTCACTGAGCTCCCGGGTGTATATATGCCCGAAAGTGAAGCAGATGGGCTTTTTCGGGTGCATTCAGCGGTATTACCGGCGGTTTAAGAAGAAAAGAGTGGGGTAGAGAGAAAGAGGCGCTGCTTTCGCCGATCTACCAGCAGGGCTGTTTGCTCGGTCCAATTCGAGGATCGAGAGGTTTCGTAGATTCGCACGAATGTGTATCCGTGTGTGCCGAGTCCCTGGCTTAAAAGGGAGATCGAGCCAGTCGAAACGGGCTGAATCCGCGCGCGGCTACGTGCACCAGATATATGACCGGTAGCGCTGGTAACGTTGGAGAAAGATACAGATGATCGGAGGGCCGGGGAGTATCGCTGCGCTGAGACCGAAAGCTTATATACGAGTTGCAATTTCTTACAACGGGAGAAGAATCGTCCGAAGCAGACAGAAACAGAGAGGGTGAATGGACGGTGATAAAAGAATTGCGGTAGGAACGAAGCTTAGAAAATGAGAATGAAAAGAAAATTCGCGAGAAAGAAAATGGCGTCGCGAATATCAATACGAGACGGTGGGGGGAGGGGGTAAATTAACAGAAAGGACTTAGAGCTGGTTAACGAGCTCGTTCCACAACGCAGTTTCTCGCGGTCCCATAAAAACGAGAAAAATTCTATGATGTCGTCAACGCATTTTCCCGTTGGACCTCGCGTCAAGACAGAAACGTGTAAAAAATATTTCTAGCGAAGAAAAAAAACTGTTTTTATTACGCGACCCGTTTTTTCAGCCGCTCGACGGGCAATTCTTTTGTTACGACCGACGTACAGTCAACAATCACACATTTCATCCCCCCCCCCCCTGCTCATCCAGAGTCTAACGAATGAGTGAGTTTCCATTGAGACGTGTGAATTGTGTCGTTGAATTGAAATTGGAATAAGAGAATACGCGTCGAAGGGTGGTTCAATTCGTCGTCGAAGGGTGAGTAGCGCAAGTACCTTGATTGTGACAATTTCGAGAATTTCGTCCGTACCCACTGTCTTTCAGTGCTGAATCCATATGTGATTCGAATTCTCTAGCCTGGCAATTTCCGTTACGCTCGACTTCACCGAGCATCCTCTGTCCTGATTCCAGTACTCCGCAGCTACTCGTTACCTTGTAACTCGCAAACATTCGCGTAAGAGTGCATATTCGCGTCATCATACACATTCGCGATCTTTATATTTTTCCAACGAAATTTTCCCACCCTCGTATACCGAAATACAGTTCGACGGCATCGCACAGATTGCAACGTTGAATTTCACCGTCCAACGTAGTTCCCGTCTATCATGTACGAATCCTCTTTTGGTCTGGTACCCGAACACACACATACGTACAAATGGACACACACAACCCTTGTGGTTTTTGGAGGCGCCTCGGCCGAATGAAACGTTGGCGGTGTTCCAAAGGATCTTTGCGTTGGTAAGGTACACTCTCTCGCACCAAACGCGCCCAGTCTGACATCCTGATGTAGAGAAGTCTGCGCGAAGTGCCCTAGCGATCATGACGAGAGGAAACGTGACCGCGGTGGTGGTGAACAAAAAAGGAAACGTAAAGTAGAAAAAAGAAGGGAGGGAAAGAGTCGTGTTTCGATTTTTCTAGCTCGAGACTGTTTATAAGCGTACATTTTTGGTTCGTGGAAAATTGCTCCGTGCTTGCGCCACTTTCTACTACCTATCTCCGTATCGCCAACCCCGTTCTCCAGGATGAGACTCTCTCGCGAAGTCTTCGAAAAAGTGGAAAAAGTGCTCTTAACCGGTGGATGAAGCGACCGTGAGCGCAGACACGATGCTGGAAAACCGTCGGAGAATGGGATAATGGAAAACGTACAGTAACAGTCCTCCACCCTACCATCGTCTACCATTCCCACCCATCTGCACGTACTACGAAACCTCTGGACCAACGAGTCTCCGGGAAAGGGTTCCTTCCTCGTTCCTTCGTTGGTTTTACCCCGAGAAATATCCGTACTGGGACCGGGAGAGCTATAGTCACGGAACAATTTCATTCTCGACGCCAATGTCGCCAAGAGAGCCACGCCGGGAAATTAATTCGCTCGTAAAGCAAGCCCGCGGACAAGAAGAAGCGAGGAACGACGACCAATGGTATGTGAGGCGTGCGAGGGATGAGACAGAGAACGAGCCAAGTGAACAGGCAGTAAAAGTTCGTATTACCCTGCTGCCAAGATGATCTTCGGTTTCCGTTCTCTCCAACGCCCAATGAACTCGACGATATAGCGGGCTGTCCATTATCTCCTCGCTTTTCGATGTCGGGCTCAAGCCGTCTATCTTAGCCTCGTTTTCTTAGGAGACGCTTCGGGAATTGATGAACTTCGCAGACCGTCCAAGTTCGTTTTCTATTGCGAAAAATCAATCCATAACGGATTAGAGATCGATTGGAGAAGGTCTTGAGAGTGGAAAAAGTGTTCCTCGATCTTTCCAAAGATGCGGTGACCCAGCGAGAGTCCTGGAAGTAAAAATAATTCAGAAAACGTACAATATTGGCTTGGCCAAAAAGTAATTGCGCTTAAAACGCATTTACTTCTTGGACAGCCTAACGTGTGTCAATCGACACAAAATTGTAGTTTAGGGGTTGAATTATGTCTCACCAGTTCCTCGATACCGAAATTTACCCGCCCCAGTCTGAAAATAGTAGGATGTTCCAACTCAACACAATATTGTTAAACCAAGTTAGTCGTTTTCGTTTTCAACGTACGATAATATACGGTCATGAATATGGAAATTCGTCTATGGCAAGGGGGTAAAACTCCTTCGTTCGAGCGGAAGTTCCAAACCTCTTCATCCCGGAGGCAAGTTTCGCTCTGACTCTCGCAGCCCCTTGCCACAACCTCTGCTCTCTGGCAACCCGTCGGTACCCTCTATGAGAAAATGTATTGCTCTTCGTATTGTCTCGACATGTATTTACCGTAGACCTAGTATTACCTCGGAGACGAGTAAGTCAGAATGCGGTTACGGCAAGTGGCTTGTTGCCTGTCCCACAAACTCAAACAATTCAGGGCCTGTGGAAACGGGAATAACAGGTCACACAGCTCGCGAAAAATGTTGTACCCAATGTCGTTTAAAGGTCACCCCCTTATGTCTGATCGAAGAAATATATCCGTCACCACCGTGTCGAGTAAATATTCAAAATTTTATATTTAATCGTCACTCGTTTGAATGATTCAATCACGAGAATTGTCCATGGTGAGGTAATTTTCTGCGCGAGGGATGAAACTTCAATATCTATGATTAATCGTCCGCGTACGCTTGTCAGTCCGCGCTACGTTCATGACACGCGTATTTGCCGTAAACCATGCTTCGTACACTCGTGACGACGCATCATTATCTCGCTCGATCCAATTCCGCCCGAATCTATTTATCCATGTTTGGCAGACGCTACCAGATCGATCGGTTCTCGATGATACGGACCGCGAGGATCTGTGCCTATCGTCAAATCGAGCGAGAATCGTCCTGGTATCACGGTGCGTTCGCGGATATCGCTCGTATTCCTGAACACAGTTTCCAAGCAGGACAACCGCAGACGATCTTTTTATTTCACCCTCGAGCAACGAATTGGAAAGGCGAACCGCAAATACCGCGGATCCTATATCCGTCTACCTTTCGTAATCGGAGATCGCGTATACCGGCTACTACAGCGTCCAGCGGTAACACGATTATTCAATCATCGATGAACGTGTAACTTTCGATTTCGAGTATATCGAACGTTATTTATAAATCTATTATTTTAAACGTTATACATTTTTTTAGACGTTTTTAGCGGGACCTACTAGGTTGACCAGCAAGTCAATGCGTTTCGGTGGGAAAAGCGCAGTGACTTTTTGGCCAAATTGATAATTGTAATAAATGAGATATTTTTCAATTAAATTAGACTATTTTTATCATTCAATTAGGTCGTACTTTTCCAATTTCAAATTAGGTCATACTTTTTCAATCCCAAATTAGGTCAGGCTGTACGTGTGTAGCGAGTTTAAACTTTGCTCGAATGAAAGTATAATGGCTACGAACTTTTTTTTCGTAGCTACGACATATATAGACATAGTGACGGCGAAAGTGAGAAATACGAGCAAAGTTGAAGTCAATCGCTATATATCATCCAAACGATTCCGTACACTTTGAATAACCGAGACAATGTGGATCAACGTTCGATCGTCTTGGGTTTGCGGGTAAATCGGAGTTTCGAAGAACATAGCGTCCGAGCAACAATTTGTAAGAAAAAAGTGTAAGATTTTTCATGATGTGACGTTGTAGCGTGCGTCGTCTCGTCAAACATTTGCTCGCTCGTGCGTCGTAATGTGCTATAGGGCTCAAAGTCAAGATTGCAAAATGATACTCGACCTAGAACGTAGTGTCCACTTACCCTCGACTTACCCTCTTTGCTAGACGGAGGCGCTGAGCAAATGTTTTATCAGCTTTGACGCTTGCACCACTAAAGACAAGAATATTTTGAGGATTTGAGATGGCACTTCCACGAATGGACCGCCTACGTTCCCTGCTATTCCTTCGTTCGATCGAACTTCAATGATGTTCCACATTTCGATCCTGACGAGCCAAAGTTCTTAATCCCATCCTTTTGGTAATATTTTATTTCACCGAATCAAGCAGTCGCAAGTCTATTTCGATGTAATGTAAATTGTCCTCATCGTCGTTTTATTCATCGAATTATCTCCGACTTTCCGGAACGCTTTTACTTGTAGAAATGCAGAATTTCGACTGAAAATTGGATCAAAAGCAATGTTTTCATACTTAAGTCGTGTTATAAATGCACAAAAGCCCTCGATCCGTGTACACGAAAGGCGCTTTTGCCACATTTGTCGCTCGTCAGGAGATGCACTTTGCCTCGTTCCGTGTTCTTCGTGCACTTGGGCATAGTCTGCTGGTACCGGTGCACATCAAGCGTAAAGTGGAGAACGACGCTAAAGTCGCGACTATAATCTAAGGCTAAAGCTATGGGCGAGTACACCCCGTTGACCTAAAAGGCTGATGCACCAAACGATATACATATAAGTTAATGTATTCACGGTGCGGGTGGATGCGTTCTTGGCGTCTTTGCGGGAGCTCTACTATGAAGGCGTTAGATAGGCTACCGCAGGTGGTATCTACCCGCTAGATGAAGCGAATGTACCCACAGGTGAACATTAACGCTCGGAATTTTCCCAATTTCTGGAATATTTTCTCCGAAACGTGAGTTGCGAAACTCGAGCCTAGAAATTTTGACGAAAATGTGTCATTTTCAAAAATACGTTAAATTAATGAAAACGAGACAAAAATTGTGATCATCTAGTAGTTTCGCATAATTTCAAACACGTAATTAGCCAATATCCGATGCGAAAATTTGAAAGTATATCTTATGTATATAAATAAAGAACGGTCCACGGGCTCTTCTTAGATCCGCGTGTCTCGAAGCTTTTCAAGCGTCGTCGTCCACCCGCGGACATTCGCGAGCTGCGACTCCTCGCTCTCCCTCGGCCCTTCGCTTTTCCGCTCGTGCGTACGCATATATACGGTGTGTTGTACGAAAAGGGGTGGTTTCGCTTCGTCTAGCTGGCGCGTAGCTCCGATCGGTGCAAGAGAACGGTGCACATCGAAGGAAGGAACGCGGAAAGCGAGATCGACAAAGGGTGGAGGATGAGGTGGAGGCGTGAGGGAGGCACAAAGTGACGGGAAGAGCGACGAGAGAGAGAGGCACAGCAGCCAAGGGAGATGGGGTGAACGAGAGAGGGAAGAGGATAAAGGGGGCTATAAAATAGAGTGGGGGCGGTGAATCGAGCGGAGGGGCAAGAGGCGGGATTCGTGCATCGAGGGCGAACGCGTCACGAGACCAGTACGCACGCGGACACCGAGTAACACACTCGCGTCCGGAAGTCGTTTGGTTCACGCGCTAACCATCCGCCCCGCCGCTGAAACCCGCCGTCTCTCTCTTGTGATTGTCCTATGTAATGTAACTACGTTAATTAATTAAGTGCTATTCATTATTCCGGAATTCACGAGAACATCGATATACGAAAAAATGTATCATCTAGAAAATACCCGATTGGCGTCGGAAATTACGCACGTGTCGTTTGTCCTCTGAAGATTAAAAAAAACAATCGATTTATCATTGATAATTTTTACAGCTAATTTTAAGAGTATTTTAATGGAATTTTTCGTGACGTAAACGAAATGTGAAGCGAGTGAAGGGGAACGTTGAATTTAAATGTTCGTTATCTCGTTACCAATTCTCGAGTTTTGTGAAAGTTTCGTGCGATTGAGATGAAATTAATATTTATTGTCAGATTAACGCGTGAGAACGATTTTTACTTTTAAATATCGTTTTTTTGTGAGATTGCTGCGTAGGATACAACGTGATGATTTTCGTATTTTCTTAGGGTAAAGGGAAGGGATCGGGCATACTCGTATACAGCTGCGGAAAATACTATCGACGATATAGTCAAAAGAGGGGCACGAACCCTTCGTCCCTGACCCAGGACAACATTCGTTTCGCCTCCCCAACGGTGGCGCCCCTCCCACAAAAGCACAGCTTTTAGTTTCGTGTCGCCTGACGCGAGGTATTCATTGATTTGACAGGCAAAATTAATATCAATAAATTCCTCGTGTCTCGGGGAAAGTGTTGAAGCCAATTTAAGAGGATCGATCTGAATTAATATAAATGCGTATGGACAAAACTAGATTCGTTTTTTGTTGTTTTCAACAATTCTTCAAAAATTGTTACAAATCGTTGACAAGAATTATCGATAACCCAGCCGGAATATGATTCTCCAGGGATTATAAATTATTATCGAGCGACCATAGTAGGGATAATCGTCACGCCCGTTTTCACGAGTTTCCAAACGACCTGTTCTCAAACGACCGAATGAGGATCGTCTCTTTGTAATCGTCGCTGCCCCGAATCAAAGATGGAATAAGCCGAAAGCTGTGGTAGCGCACCAACGACTGCGTTTTGAGATCGTGAACGAAGAGTTAAACTAGTACGAGCGTATCGGAGAGAACGGTAGTGGCCAATCGGGTCTCGTTTGACGTGGCGTTAGTGACCCTTTTGCGCCTGACGAAGCCGAGTGATAAATAGGAGTACGATATAACGGTACCGCACGAGCGAAGAGGGTTGGCTATATGTGGCTGGTTGCAGAGCTTGCCGCTGCTGACCTACGCTTAACGTAATAAACGTTGGGGAAACTCGTGGACGAACCGCAGTTCCGACGAGTCGGCAGGTTCGTCGGTGCTCTCGTTACTTCTGCAACAACCCCCCAGTGACCGCGGTGTCCCTCGTCTCCTTTCTGTCCCTGTAAAATTCTACAGTTTCAACGAATCAAAACATTCGGAGCCAACGAGAGGAACATACCCGCTCCACTTTAGGACACGATCAAAGTTCGTTCTGTCCACAAAATACACCCTCAAAGATAAGGAATGTTAATTATCATCCCCTATTCACCAGATATTTCGAAAGATGTTCAAGATTTTCTCAAATTTACGAATTCGTTTCTGGAGGTAACTCGAATGGACAACCACGAACAATACACCCTTCTCTGTTCTCTCGTACTTACCCCTATAATTTGTCGACTTTTCCATCGAACCGCGCTACCGCTTCGTTAACGCTCGGAATAATACACGGACGTTACGATACCGCCGTGGGCGACGTATAATTCATTCTTAGCCAGTCGCAAACGTAGCGTGCATCGTATTTCACCGAGCGAACGGGTTATTATCAGCGTTATTATACATGTACATCGTCGTCAATCGGCCCTCCCTTGGAAAAGGCTCTTGGGACAAGGGGTTCGTTTATTAGTCCGGTTTGCTGAGGAGGTTCGTGTCTCTCCCCCCTCGAGGGAGATCGTTGCGTGGCTATTAATCGGGAAGTAGACACGCGGAGACCTTCCCCTACGAAACACCGCTCGACCTCGTACTCGCTGTTCTTATCGTCACCTGTATAACTTCACGATCGTAGTAAAAGAAGTAACGACCATAAAAATTCGAACGTTCGATCAGATTGCCACGACTCTCGAAACGGTCGAAACGATCATGAACTGCACCGAGGGAGCGTCCTTCTCGTTTTTTTCTCCCCCGACGATCGTAACGTACGAATAATAACGACAGTGCGTTATACGCGAAACGATATTTTTTCACATCCCTTTTGCCACCGTGACAAAATTTCGAAATCAATATTCAACCGTGGTTTCGCTATTGAATTATTTATCGTTCACGATTTTCCATCTGGGGGTTGCTTTTCGCGCGAAGTAACAATGAATTATCGATCGTGCCGTTAACCCTCGCGCTACTGATTTAGGAAATAACCACCCTTTCGAGGTGGAATGTCGTTTCGCCCGAAAGCGTATAATACCCGTGATAGCCACGGACTCGATGTCGCGATGCGATACAAAATGTCACTGGTTGGAGCTATCAAGCTTATCAGTCGAAAATTTTCAGCTTTTCGCGAGCTTCGACCGACGCGCAAAAACTCGTGCGTCTGACAGTTATACCGGTGTGAAATTGTCGGATCGACGAAATTGCGTTTAAAATTGTCCCGAATTTAATTAATTCGGATATTTAAACGGTGTTTGTTCAATCCGAACGACCGCGAATCCAATTAATACTTTAACGAACATCCGGTCTGCGGTAAATGGGGAAATTTACACGCGTAGGATCGGATAACATTTGCGACATATCAGACACTTCTCGTTGATTGTCAACGCTTGTGCGTTTCTCGTTACACAACGATCTGAAAATCGGGCTGACGCGCGTCGGGTTGTATACAAAAACGAGCCAGCCTACTCTGTAAAGTCGGAGTGCTGTAATATCACGTACATGACTACGCGTCTGCCGTCACAGGGGTTGTAACGGAGAAAGGGGGACGTTTCTTTCTACCGAGAAAGTGAAACAGCGAGTGCACGAGGGGAAAACGTCGAGCACACGATGGTCGCAAGAAACGAAAGCGTTGCCAGTGCCGGGTAAAAAGGCGTTTGAAGGCTGCTCTCGTGTACACCAGCGAGCGAAAGGTCTCCACGGTGGAATAAAAATACTCGGTCTAAAAAAAATATATATATATGCATATATAACGAGACGCTCGCGTCTGTGTTAATAAAACACGAAGATTCTCGGTTCCATAAATGATAACGCGTCCCTTCGGCTTCTCATAAATTGAGGCGAGACAGCATGAACGACACCGAACGAATATTTTCAGGAAACGTAAACGTTTCAGCCGAGTCTAAAATTTATAAGCGAATGGTACGAATGAAAATTTGACAAAAGACACCCCAGGCTCGCTAAGGGTTGTGAGCAGAGACTGACGTTATCGGAGAATATTTCTCGTCCTGCTATTTTTGTTACGACTCGTAAGGGTGAATAATAGGTACACTTAATTTTTTTTTCGTTAAATGCTGCGATTCTACATTACTCAGGGGTGGAAAACAACTCAACCATTACTTTTAACTACTCAGTCGTCGGTCTCGTATTTCACATGTGCTTGCGTGCAGCGATGACTGCGTGGATTTTTTCCCTCTCGCGAAAATTCTCCTTTCAGTCAAAAACCCTTTTTTTGTATTGTCTGCACGACAACGTTAATGACCTCTCATGGACAACCCCCGAAGGCACGTTGAGGATGTCGTCCTCGTCGTTGTCGTCGTTGTACCATTGCTCAGACAATGCAAGTAAGGGGGAAAGTTATTCGCGAGTATACCTTCTTCTTCGTCATATTTCCCAGGGTGGTAAACGTACAATGTGTATATAGATATACATACCACCCCTTTTCCATCACTCATCCGTGGTTCTCGTTATTTCCCAACCTTCCTTCTCACTTCTTCTCTCGATTCATTTTCTCCGGATCTATAATCGTCCTTGAGTTTTTACTTCTTCTACCACACCTTACAACCCCGTCCAACCCTTAAGAGTCTTGGCCACGATAGGAAGCAAAATCACTTCGTTCCGGAGGTGTCGACTATCCCTGAACAAACTCTACTCGGTCTCTATTCCCCTGCTAGATTTCCACACCCTTAATACATTCGAATATTGTATCAAATCAAACTTAACCGTCAATCTGGTTCATACCCTTGGCAATAAAACAAATTTAAGGGTAAAACGTCGAGGATGAATCTACTCGTAAAACTGCTGCCATAGATTTACGCGAATTGAAATGGTAGGGTGTTCCGTTACCAAAAGCTTCCCAACGCCATTTCGAGACACGCTCCGCCCTACCAATCGAGGGCTCGTACCCAAGATGAAAGAATAGATTGCAACGAAGGAAGCGCAGGAAGGAAGTAGGGAAAAGGGAAGAAGGAAAGAAAACGAAAAGAAAAGGCTGAACACGGCGTCGTAAAGTAAGCGAGAAAGAACGAAATACCAAAGAAAAGTATACATACGTATAGGACGGTTTTCCTCACCGCGTCGGTAACTTATCAAGGAAGAAATGGCGAACAAAACAGAGAGGGAAAAAGTTAAGCTTGGCAAAAGCCGCATCTCCAATTACCCCGAGGGTAAAGCCCCACCTACGTGTATATATGAAAAGCGGTAGTTTCGCCACGTGTATTAAAATACAGTTGTGGTTGCAGTGGTGGTGCCAGTTTCGTAATTAACGATAAAAGAGGCCCTAATGACTTAATGACCTCTTTGTATTTCTTTTTTATATTATTATTCCATTCTTGCGGTTTTCATTATTCAGCACTGTTTATTTGCATAAAATTCTTGCAAAAGTTGGCGCGCGTCTCGATAAATAGAAATGCATAACGTGCAAAAAAAATAGATGAAAAGAATAATAAAGAAAGTCAACGATTTCATCCCCCTGAAAATAAGGGATGATAAGACAGAAAGTCCAAGTCACGCCCACAACCGTGGTTAACAACATATTTATCTTCATCTTCCCTTCCCCCCGTGAAACTTCACACATCTTCGCATCTTTATCTTTTCCAGTTCTGTTTTTCAACTGTAAACTTTTTTGTTCCGTCGTACCGTACGTACGATCGCTCCTTGCGTTTATCAACCCTGCACCGACTTTCCCTTCGGTCCGCGCGTCTCGTTCCACGTTATAATATTGTCGTTGGAATTTTTGCGCTCCGTTTTTCCATCGCTATACTTTCCGCTTCATTCGCACGTGGCCGTATCGCCAGGCGTAATAAATCATCAGCTCGGCGCGTGCTTATAGCGAGAAAATGTGTTCTCTATACCAACTTCCCCACCTCGCGCTTCTTCTTTCGGACTATCCGCTATTTTCTTTTTTACTCATTCCGTGCCGTTGCGTTTTTCCTTTTTTTGTCTATGTTAATTATTCCGTGAATGATCAAACCAGAATTCACCGGTATCAACCTCTCGCCCCTCTCGACTCTTTTTTTTTTGCTTGTTCTGTTTTAACAATCCCCAGTGGGAACGGGAGGAAGGGAGCGAGAGAGAGGCAACCTGGATAAAACGAACGCAAATTCCTCGTGAATTATTGCTCGTGAAATGTTTTACCGTTCTCTCGTGCATTATACGCTGTATCATACGCGAAAGTTTTATTTTTATTTTTTTTTTCTGTACATTTTGCCTCGTGCCCCGGTTAATACCTTGAGGAGACGAGGTCGCTCGGGGTCACCGGAGTGCACCTCCCTGCACACCCTCGACCACAGATCTATGAAAACTCCGTAAGCTCTCGAGTTTCGCGTTTTGTCTCCGCGTCCCTCTCTGGTTTGGATAAGACTGTGATGGAACAAAAAGATATGGGAAAATGTACGAAGTCGTATCGATAAGGAACATCTCCTCGTATACTTATTCGACTCTCTAGGGACAGAATGATACAAAAATCTTGGTATTTTCGTACGATTGCTGAAAGACAGAAACAAATATTCATCGATTCATTTTCAAAAGTATGCGAATTTTATTAGTGCTAGAACTATAAAAAAACATTCGTTGTTCGAAATGGTAATTAAAATTTATTCGTTATCGTCAGGAAAGTTGGAATTTTTGTTTCGTACCCCTCGTATCTCTCCGCTCTTTCTTCTTTTTCACGCAACAAGACTCGCGGTTGTTCTTATACCGCGTATAGCCGAAAGCGGAGACGACCAGCGTCGGGCGCCACTCGGTCCTGTCTCGTCGTTATACGATATCATTCAACCTCCTTTTACGGTCTTGGCTAGGGGCCCGTACAATTCTTTCCACTTCACTCTCATTCACCATTCTCTCTCTCTTTTTTCGTTGACCACATACGCGATATTTTGCATTTATCGCTGATATCTAACTTTAAAAAAGTAATAGAAATAACAATAATAATAATAATAATAATATAAACCACAAAATACGAGAGCAGTATCGTCGATACGAAAATATAATAAATTGCATCAAAAAGAGAACAACGGATTGATTTTATAAAAAATTCTAAGTGAATTATTGTGTTCGTCGAAAAAACATTGGAACGGTCGTCAAGCTTGCTAGGCAATTGACCATTTCGACGCGCATAGAAAACCGTTTATTCTCGTTATTGAAAACAAAAGCAAAAAGTTTCTTTTTTTATCCCTCCATTGTTCATATATTCAGCGTGTGGTACTCGTAAGATAGAGAGGATTGGAGGGCGTTGTCCGAACGTCATGCACGTACGGACGACGTACGACAGTTACGACGCTTTCAGTATTCTTTACGATTTTGGCACTCGTCTCTACCGTGGAATCGACGACTGAGAATAGGACGAAGGCGCGGAGCCAAGGGTGGCGCGGTCTGCATATAGAAATTGTCGAAGGCGCGTCTATGAAAAACTTCTGCGAGGATCGCGCGTCCATCCACGTTTCATTTTTACGTCCGAAGAGCCAATTTTTTTTCATTTTTTATTATTGTACTTTTTTTTGTTACTTCTACTCGTTCATAAATTCTGAAAGCTTTCGCTATCAAACGTGCAACGAGCAATGAGGTCGGTGAATTTTTAGATCGTAGGAAGGCTGAATTTGAGTTGTATATGCATTTATTTTACAGCTCACCGTCATATCAGTCAGGAAGCACATTTTCCCCGTAGGGATTTCAGCCCCGCGTAGCCATCGAAAGTTGAGATACTCTCTCGTCGTTTAAATTCCCTGGAGCATTTTTTTTTGCCACCGGGGTACCGAGCGCGACTACTACAATATATACCCGGAAATATGTCCCACGGAGCTTTTTGATACGCCGCGATGATTCTTTGTTCGCGTGCCTTGATAACGTTTTATTCTTTTCCTTTGTTTTGTTCTCGTTGTTAAATTCCCTTCGAAATGCGTGAAAAAACGTCTCGTACCCGTGTAATTTTTCGGATTATTCGAGAAGGCGCAGGTACGAAGCTTCGTTCGGGTGAAAGTTTTGTTTTTTTTTGCATTTTTTTCTTCTCTTTTCGAAAATGGATTTGTTTAGAGAAACTTTCGTGATGCGCCGCGCGCGCCGAGTGAAAAGTAACTATTTGTCGATAGGATATCGAATAATCGATGAATCACGGTTCGTGCGGGTACCGGGGCTTCCATTAAGCCCTCGAATAAACTTCGCGTTCAATAGCTCAAAATTACATCCGCACAGAGAATTTTATAACTGGATGCACTGAATAGACCTTCGTTATTGCAGTTAAGGGCTCGCCAACACTTTCAGCGTGGAGTAGCGGGAAGTAGGCGAGGGGAGGGATGACAAAAAATAAAAAAGCGCGATCAGTTTACTCACCGTACCTAGAATTTTCCTATCGCAATTGCTCACGGCGTATTATCGACCGGGGCCGAAAAAGTAACTGCGTTTCTAATGTAAAGCCAAGCTTGCCTATCTATAGGGGGAAAAACGCAATTACTTGTTGGCTAACTAGAAATGACCCGCGACAATGAAGTCCAAGTAGAAAAAAACAACAAGAATAACTGACAAAATTTATACAACTGCGTTCAATTTTCAGTAAGCGCCAATACCCTGCCCGATTCGTGTATAAACGCGAACGATTCAATTTCATAATAATCACTTGGGACCCTAGGTAATGAAATGTTCAACGAGCTAATAGCGGTGAATTAATAACGCGAAAATTGTTGGAAAGTTCTCTCGCAGTCTCGAAACCGAGAAGCGAGGGAGGGGTTGGTAGCATACACGTAGGGGTTCACTCGGCCTCCTCAACGTTTTCGCCAAACTATACGAGCGATGGCGCACACACCCCTCTCCAATCTTGGAGAGCTTTCGCGATTCCATCGAGCCACCGAAGGAACGGGGTCACGAGAATTCGGAATACCAATGATCGCACGTACATCTATATATACGTATATAAAGCTCCAATCATCAGCCCCCCTCCGGCCCCTGTTCACGGAATTCCGTATTCACCGACAAAATACTAGACTCGCGGGGGCTTGCCGTATAGAAGGGGTAAACCCTGAAGAAGAGGATAGGCTGAATATTCTGTCGAAAGGCAGAAGATTCTCCCGTCGTTCCATAAACTATTATCCAAGTTTGGAACATTGATAAACGCCCCAAATTCACCTTACGTTCTTCCTGTTGTTCTTTTCATCGATAAAATTTCGAAAAATGATCGGTCGTAAGTAAATAATCATATTATTTCTCATTTTTTGGGATGCAGTGTCGATATATTTTGATACGATTGACGATACAAAGCGCGACGTTCATCGCGTGACGTGATCATTGGAACGATTCGATCGTAGGGACGTGTGATCGATTAGTGGAAATTCGCCAGTTCTAGCAGGAACGGATGGTAAATCGAACTTGAAGATGCGCATATGCACGCTGAGAGAGAGAGAGAGAGAGAGAGAGAGAGAGACATAGAGATAGAGATAGAGAGAATAGTAACATGCCGCGGTTCCATCGGGCAAAGCTCGTTACGTGGTCTAACTGCATTTCTATGAAACCACCGCATCATTGTACTACCTCCGAATTTCCATGGATATCTCTCTCTCCCTCTCTCGTCGGGGATGTTCGCACACCACGGATATGTACCATAGTTTCAACCTCACCCTCTCTCTCATCCCTCTTTCCAAATCCTCATCCCCTCTCGGTTTCGATTCACGGGTGCAAGGATAATAGCAACTATGGCGTGTGTGCTCGTGCGTTCGCGCTTCGCCGTATTCTCCGTTGTCGCTCACTCGCTCGCTCGTTTCTGTTTGTCCCACACGCGCGTTGAGCAAGTGTACACGCCGAATACCCGACGCATTCGCGTTACCTCGGTTGACGCAAACCCGACACAGGTTCGACTCAATGCTGGCACAACGCGCCTACGGTAAGCGTGTAAGCTTCCGGAATCACTGAACTGCAATGACGCTACGAACCATACTCGCGCGCACATCCCCGCGAATCTCGCCTTGGGTGCATACCGTATTACATCCCCCACCCCTACACGAATGTTTGTAGTTTCGGAAAACGTATTTGCCAACGGCGGCACCTTGGGCGCGATGCTTTGTTTCTTCGAAACATCCCCTAGACCACTTTCACCCTTTTTCAACCCTTAGACCCATTGACGCATTCTCGCGTATGGAAATGTTTTTTGCGTGGATGATATATTCAAATCGTTGTTAATACGATCGAGTCTGACGTGTGTTGTTTATGCATCCTCTACCCTGGAGCCACCCTCTCGTTCCATCCGAACCCTCGCTTCTTGCAAACATCATTTCGGCAATTTTTCCATCCGTGACATTCCGTCACATTTAAATCGTTATTCGTCGGATCGAGACTGTGCGATGTTCGCACCCTTTACACCCCAAACCCAATTCATCCTCCTTTTGTCTCGTGCGAAATATTAAGTTCCAAAACTTGGCGAAATTCACCAGGAACGCGAGGCTACCCTATGAATATTCCGATGTCGAGCATAGAGCTCGATGGTAAGAGGGTTGAAATTTCTCGTAGAGTCCCGTTGCCGTTGTTCAAATGCATTCCCAAAATGTATTCGTGGTACGTCCTATTTTGAACACGGTGGGAATAGAACGGGAAGAGAAGGAGAATGATGATCGGCGCTTTCGAGTAGCCGGTGGGATGGAGAGAGCGAGAGCAGCATCGCTACTCGAAATCGTCAAGGAGAACGGTAATGACGTGCCAAACGAGCTGTTCGCTCGTTTACCGATGATCCACCGATGCCTCGAATGGCTCGGATACGTGCGTCGAGGATCGCTCGTCTGCATTTCAACGTGGACACTCTACGCACCATCTGGTTTAACGCTAACCCACTGTACTTGTTCGCTGATCCGCCACGAGAGGAAGAGAGAGAGAGAGAGAGAGAGAGAGAGAAAGAGGAGTGGTTGGCTTCGTTGTAGTCGGGCAAAATTGTAGATACGGGGGATGTCCGCAAATCCCTTTGGTCCATCGGTCATCCGATTGCGTTCTACCGACGAAGCTAATTCAATGCCATCGCTTGGTGTATTTCTATTTTTATTTTTATTTCTTTTTTTTAATTCCTGAGACTCGTCTCTGTCTCTCGAAGAAGGGGTGCACGTAGTAAAGCGATGGTCGCTCGGTGACGTGCAATCGCTGGAAGCCTATCGATTCACCGCATTATCAGCAAAATCCACGTGCCCACATGTAGTTCGCGTATGGCATGTCGTTCTATATCGCGACGCCATCGATTCGGCTCGTAACAGAGAACGAAAATGGCTATGGAACTGGAACACCACTTTCGCGGAGAGAACTCTCGATGGAATTCAGGCTCGAATTGGACCATGACTCTCGAAAATGATGCCATGGAAGTCGTACTTCGAGGGTACTATCACGTCCGTTTTATAAGTGATTTGCGATTGCATTCCAGCCATTTCGAGATTTTTGTGCGGGGGAGAGTTTTCGTCGAAAATAAAAAATTATGATTTTTGAGAAGATTGTCATATACAATGAGAGACTATTGTACTTTTCTTTATTTGTTTTTGAATGCCCGATGTTGGGGTTTGGCGGGAAAGGGGGGATGATAAACTCGTCAAGTTGGTCAATTTCGAAACGCATTCCAGCAATATAGTTCAATTAATTCTCGTATGTCTCATCCGATTAATTGCGAAGCTTCATACTCCCCACTCAATCAACGCATGCATATGTAGATGGACAATCTCGCTGCCTTCTCAACCGCTGACCTGTACATCTGCAATAGCGCTTATAACCCAGTAACCGAACACGATGATTTCGATCGACGAATGCGACCACCTCGCGCGGGTTATGGCCTTTTCGAAATCCTCCGAGCAATGGCGCATACTGGTTTGAATATCAAATCGATTCCATCGTTCGACCCATTTAGACATGTTTTTATAATTCTTTTGGGAAAGAAAGAGTCGATCGTTATTTTTATGAAAGTTGATCCAGGCAAACAAATAAAATATATAATATTTTTTGTTTCATTTATACTTAAAGGTTGACAACCCTCTTGTAGCAAAAAATTCAGAATCGATCTCAACGAATTGTCGAAGCTATCGAAAGACACGGTGCTTCGTTCGATTACACCGATAGAACACTCGCTACAAATATCCTTGAGACAGTAACCAGCTGTCACACGTATTTCGCTCATTGTCTTCTCGCGGAGGTGTTTTACAGCTTCCTAAGTACAAGATTCTCTGAAAACTTTTCCAAAGTGATAAAACACGGTGAACGAGGGGACTAAAGTTACCTCCGGGGGACAATGAATCGAATTCAAAGTACACTTTCGCCAACTCGCACAAATGCCCGGACATGGGACTGGAAGGGAGGGCAATGTGCTAGTGGAGGATAGAGAGAGAGAGAGAGAGAGAGAGAGACGTTAGATTAAATAGACGGTGGGCAATTGATCCAATTGGTTTGCCCGAGTCCCATCGCGACCACGTCGAATATAAGAAGAAAGCTAAGAATTTATAACGCAAAGCGATAAGCAAACGCGGCCCTCTGCCTAGAGCTCCTCAGACGCGAAAACATCTTCAACCCACCTCCCAGAAAAATCGGTCCAAGTTCAAACTTTCTTCTTCGTGGAAGAACGAGCCGCGAGAGGTCGTTATTAGCCAAGTTTCTCCATTTCGTTAATCCTTAAGAACCCTGGAATGGTAATTAATTTTCCACTTCCCGCTGAATTATCTTTTCGGCTCCTTTCCATTCTTCGTCGTTTCAACTTCTCGTTATCGCTTCATCTCGTACCAGCCACATTTTTCCTACGTTTTTTTCTCGTTCCCTTCAAATAGGAGAATTTCTCGTTCCTTTCAAAAACGAAAAACTCTCGTTTCCAAAAAAATGAGGATATTTTGTTATACATTTGGAAATCGTTCAGAGGTCAATGGGGACAATGCGACCGTATCGGTCGCGACCGCCGTCTTTCTTTTCCCAAATATTACGCTACGATTTTTCGTCGCCTCGTTCCGCCTTCCTTTTTTTTTGCGGTAAAATAATCCGAGCGGATGCGGGAAAAGCCAACAATCGTTTTGTAAAAAGGGAGAGAACCGATCGTGGTCGCTCGATGAAAAAAAAAACAAAAACAACGAGCTTTGTTATTTCCCCGTCAACGAAAGATCCATACGGTGTCATCGGGCTTGTATTGGCACAAGCGCGCATGTATACTCGCACCGTCGCTTCGGTAGGTGATGAGCATGTAGACCGAGCACCCATCCGGAAAAAAACTCGGTTCAACGTGTGAGATAAAACAAAAAAATAAACTGAAACATTTTGGACGAACGCGCGAGCCACCCATTCGTCCGAAGAGGGCGTGCACCAACGAGGTTCGCGCTATGAACAGCGAAAACAAATTTTACTTCACCTCTCTCGCCTGAAAAATATCGTTGACGAAGAAAATGATAACGACGTTATTTTCCCTCACCATCTTGCAACATCTTCGTTAATGAAAAAAATTAACACCGAAAAAAAATGGTTGCGTAATTATTGTCGCCGGGAACACGGTAAAATTGTTGAAAGATGTCTCGTTCCTCGTTAGGAGGGTCAGAATTGAAAGCACGAATAAATAGAACGTGCGGGAGTCAAGGGGCGAAGGGGTGGGTTCAGCACGACGCGTATCAACGCCGTAACATCGGCGCCGAGGTTGCGTCTCTTTGGTCCCGTGACCTCGTAGCGGGCGCATAATTTACAAACCGTGTCGGCGTGTCATGTGTGTTGAGCCATGGCGTATATCTACCCAACACCGATCCTACAACGCCTAACATGCGTTTAATCCAATCCAGCTGTGTTGATTTCGCGCGTATGCTCAAAACGCACGATACACTTGTCGCGATTGGTCATTCCGTTAATAGCGGTTACACGTCGTTCAACCCCTTTCCCTTTACCATGAACCCTCCCTTAAACTCTGGCACGAATATAAATCTATAGAAAAATTATCAAATAACCGTGGGAACGACGTTAGAAATTTTTATAAAAATTCAAAGTTTTTGTCAAAACCACCCTTAAGTTTGATTTTAGGGGTTGTTATTGAACACCGAGCCTTGACGACTAGATCACGATTGTTCGACATATATTTACGTGTATATTTGTATACGGATAAGCTAATGTGGATTTAAATAGTGACAAGGGGTCGATCGGCGAGACAAAGGGTTGAAATATTAATGACGCGGTAGAGGGGGTGAATTGCGATTCTGCCGAGTTAAAGCGACGGGAGAAGATAAATTGAAAAATATCGCGGATTAAGTGAGCGAAGTCGTGTTCCCGTATTCGGTATAGTCGAAATGTAGCTTGATCGCCTATGCTCGCCTCTCGCGAAAGCCCTGTGTACATTATACTTGTATTACCAGCCAACTCCCGCGTACATGCGACAATTTACCTCGGGCTGTCGCGAAGCCCCCGCGGGTTCTCTATGAATATGCACGAACGGTTGCACAGGAGAGTGCTCATATGTCAAGCTGAAAATCTCGCACCGAAATAAACACACGCGAATATGTGCATATAGAATACCCGGGGTATCGGACTATACGTTTGCCACTGAAAGTGTAATACGCGGAGCCAGCATGATGTATGACACTGTTATGCTTTACCTGCGAGCCATTAGTCTTGCCGGATGGCTGCAATCTTTTTTCTATAAAATCAACGCTACTGATGCGAATCGTGCTAGGCGCGGTTTGCCCGTTCGACGATACGAAAAATTCGCGAAATAATAACGAACGTTTGCTTCGTCCTTTTTCCAAAAAGAAAGAGAAACACTTCGTAGTTTCAGTTTTTCTCATTATCGTGATAAAAAAGATGTGCATAAGATTCCTCGGATCGAAAAACTTTACGGTTCGACTTAAAAAACGTAGAGTGTAGTTTGCTTCTCATTTTCAAGAATAATAAAGATAATACTGAAAAAAAAAAAGATTTTCGTCGCTTCACCAGACAAACGAAAGTTCGTTTCGATACTGGCAAGCCCTGGCACCGTTGCTTGTTACGAAAGTAACAACTTTCCCACCCTCACTCTCTCTCTCTCTCACTCACTCTCTCTCTCTCTCTCTCTTCCAATCATTCTTGTCTCTCGATTTTCTCTTCCTTTCACATCTCTCGATAATGATATCGATAATCACGCTTCGTATCGCTGTACTTTCGTTGAGGATGAATTCTCTTTGTCGAGTATCATTTACTCACAAAATTCTTCGACCCGCTTGCAACAATGCTACATAATCATTTTTGTGCCAACACATTTTTTCATAATCACTATAAAATACCGATGTTCCCACAGACCTTAGAAAAATAAGGGCGTTTATTTCTATTTTTGTTTCTTCGGGCTAATTCTGAATTTTTCTAAAAAGATTGGCGAGAAAACCTGAGCGTGTATCATAGATATATACTGTGATACGTATATCACGATATCGAATATGCATATACCAACCCCTGTCGCTGCTGCAACAGCGTCGACGAGAAAAGAAAACTTTTTCTATTTCTAGTCGTTACCGCACTACCCTCTCCCTCTCCCCATCATCTAGTTTCTCGTCGAACAGTTTCCCGGAGAAACCATGCTAAAGTAAACTTATTTTTTTATCAAACTCACCCCCCCCCCCCCCTCCTATTTACGATCGACACGTGCGCTGGCACAGACTCGTTCCGTAAGGCACGCCTATCCAGCGCGAGCGAAACGCTTGCTCGTGGCTTTTATCACCTGTTACGCAACGCGTATGTTAGCTTCAACCGTATTTCCAAATGCAAAAGCTGATTGTCCTTTGCATTACCATAGCACAGTCGCCGTGACGCGAAGAACCGCCGAGAGGTGAAACAAGTTTAATTGTTACTGGAGTAAATTGAATTGTAACCGATGTTGGCCGTCGGTGTGATTTCAACAAACACGTTTCAGCTTAAGAAGTAACTTTTCATAAAACAACGTGTAACTGGGTTAGAACTATACTCAAAAAGAAAAATCTCGTCGAGGGTAGCGGGTAGTGGGTGTACACCCGTGCATGGCGTCGAGCTCAAGAAAGCAGAGCACGCCTTATGGCCGTTTGAAATTGATATCACGTTGCGTAATTCATCGAATCATCGATGGACTTATTATTCATAAAGCCGAGCCTTCGAAATAGCTTTCAATTTCCTCGAGCCCGTTGGCCGCCCCGCGCACGAGGTCGTTAGGTCACCTATCCAACTGATGGATCAAAAATCCTCGCGACATTAAAAAGCCTCGAGCCATTCGATCGATTCAATCCGTGAAATACTGAGCTGAAACGCGGATTTATATTTATCCTTTCTATCGCCGTATCGAAAACCACCCCTCCACCCCCACTATAATCCACCATCCCTGACATATGACTTTTCGCGCGATATTTTGTTCATTCTCGATCGAAGGTATAGAACGATAGTAAATGCAAACGTTGCGTTCGACAGAAATCGAAAGGGTTGATTTCGCGATACTCGCGACAGAGAGAAAACGCAAACTGTGTGGTACGCGTTTACCCAATTCGGTTGGTAAACGATATAAATAGTTGAGACTCGATTAATTGGAGGTAAACACGACAAATTGCTTTTGTTTCTACCTGCTCTCGTCTATTATGTTGCACCGGGGAGGAGGGCCCGTGTGACATCGGCGAGGTTGTACAGACGGGAAACAACGTACACACCCCGTGTGGATTCTTTCGAAATGGAACAAAAGCTTTCGTTGCTTCATGGCTCACCCTCAACCCGTTGTTTCTTTCTCTCTCTCTCTCTCTCCCCCCCTTTCTCTCACTCGCTCTCTTTCTTTCTCTACGATCCTGCGCGAAGCTCGGGCAAGTTTTTCCAACATGGAACGAATTTTCTTTCTCTTCCAGTGGCGCAGTTTTTGTTCGAGCGTGTATGCAGGCCAACTCACCCCCCCCCCCCTCCCCCACGGTTTTACTCACCACTCCGCGCACCCCTCAAACATCTCTCTTCTCGTCTATTCCCGTTTTTGCGACGGGTCCCACTGCGACCTGGTCCACGAACATTGTGAAAAGAATATATCTATATCGCGAACTTTTCATCGTATCCGAGAGTCTGCGGGCCAAGCAAATTATTTCAACCCCGCATCACTGTAATTGGCAAAGTTACGTGGCCTAATTATTTCAGACTTTGGTATTAGAATTATCCTTGTAAGGGGGAGAGTTTGTTTAACAAAGTATTTTTCAATTGCCTGGAAAATTGATTGAGGTATTTTCTTAATTCGAATTAATTTGAAATTATGATGCCTGGTTTATTGTCTTTTTTGTTTATCGTGAGTCAAGGACTTTTTTCAGGTAGATATATATTTTGAAAAAAGAAATATATATATATATATATTTTTACCCTTATCGCACACCCGCAAACTTTGTTCGCCTAACTCCCGTAATTCGTCTTCTCACCGTGTTTCCTCCAATCCTCTCAGCGCGTTATCTCTTCTCATTTTATACACTTCGTTCGACCACGGTGTTCCCGTGTGACGGCGTTGCGCATCACGGTCTAGTTCCAACTGATTCGATTACCGGTATGCGGGGGTATGAGAGAAGTGAAACAAAACGAAGGAAGGAAAAGAAAAAAGAAAATCTGAGAAAACAGCCAACGAGCCGGGAAGAAAAATCGTCGAGCTTTTCCGCGATTCTTGATCGAGAGTGCCGGGGAGAAGCAATCGGGGAATTCTAGGAAATTCGCGGAATTCGCTCCATCGTGGTGGAAAAATATGGTAGCAAACCGGAGGTGAAAAATCTTTTCAACGAAAGATTCCTCTCAATTGCCCGTACGCGCAGTGAACGACTTTTTCTTCCTCTTTTTTTCTCTTTCTCTCTTTTTCTCTCTCTCTCTCATTCTCTCGGGATTACTGCAACACGTTTGAGTAAAAAAGAACGAAAAATTAGTTGGACGGTGTCTCGAAATAGTTAATACTTTTTATCACGGTGGTTGTACCGAGAGAAATTTTTTTTTTTCAGTGAGAATGAAATTTATTTTCTGCGAAAAAAATTGTCATTTTTTTAACGAATCAAAAATTTGTTTAATCCGTTACGTGAGCGATAACGAGAAAGTGGTAACGAGAATTAACGATGAATCTAGAATTATTTTGACGTCGCTGGGAAATAATCGCCGTATCGATCGAACTGCAGGTCATTCGTTGGATAAAAAAGGAACGAGCCGCACAGCCTGTTATAAAAGCGACGAACAAATAACTGAATAAATAATATTTAAAAAATGTGCAGCAAGTGCAGCGAGTGTTGTCAAGGTTCGAGGCACAGTGTTGACGCAAGCCCAACTCCAGGATCCGACTCCGAACTCTCAGGTAATGAGAGAATAGTAAGAAAATTCGTAACAAAATACAATTATTACATTTTGTATTTTTTTTTCAACATTAGAATAAACATTCTTTCCAGCTGAAAACCGTTATCGTTGAACCGTTTTAAAAACAATTTTCAAAACATAAAAAAATGATAAGATATAATTAAATTCAATATTTATCTATCATTGTTTCGTCACAATCGAAAAAGAAATGTACAAACATTTTTTTAATGAAAACATATCGTCAGAGTTTATCGAAGGACGCGGGTAAAGCTCGCGACTACATTTTTCTTCCTTACAAAAATAAGCGTTCATGAATTTCGGATAGGAAAAAAAATTCTTCGCTGATAACAAGATCCATCGCATCTCTTCGAAGTTTCGACAGTCTTTCTCATAAGAAAAATTTGTATCGTATAGAAAGCGTAATAACAATCTGTATGTCCCATGGCCCGTATAAATAAAGTAGGACGAAGGGTGCAAGCTATGGAAGAGAGACTAGACGCTCGACCGGTTCAGTCGTTGAATTTTCAGGATCTTCGGAGGAAAATAAAGAGGGCCATTTCCCAGGGGTATTCCACGTTACCGATATAACTACGGAGAATGAGAGAGAGAGAGAGAGCTTTCCTATCGGTCGTGTGAAATAGGGACCATAGTGACTTGTATATCTCTACTAAATATATATGTAGACATATAACTCCATAAGAAAACATAGACACATCTATGCGCCAAGGTACCGAGTGCACTGAAAGCCAATGCACCAGCGCGCGCGTTCGCTACTGAATGCAGTGCTTCACTCACTCGATCCTACCCGGTTTATATCGGTGCAATATCCGCTAAAATTTTACGATCCCAGACGGTAAATCGATCGTTATACAGTATCGTGGCAAGATCTCCTCGTTTATTTTTAGTCACCACGAACGTGAGGTTATCATCATGCGTCACATATTTTTTTTTCTTTTTAGCACCGACGAAATTATTGATCCGTATATGATTTTTTTATCAACATTTAATCCATAATTATTATTTTATTGTTAATAGTTATGTTGTTATTATTATTATTATTATTATTATTATTATTATTATTATTATTATTATTATTATTATTATTATCTCTGGTACTTTCCATACAATTTTCAACCACGATAATTTATTCCTCTGCATTTCTGTATCTTGGAGTAAAGAAGCCTCTGTAGATGCTTCGTTCGTTGAAAAAAGAGAGAAAAGCGAATTCCCAGTACCCCGTCGGCTCTAGACCTATACACGTGAGTCGTTTCTTGCCCCCAGTCAGAGGTGTGCGCGCTTCGTCTTTACGGTATAAATGGAGTTATACGAGTGGAAAAGGCCAAGAGCTTACTTAACCCCTGCAAGTATCTTGCGCTTTGCAAAAGCGGCCTGCAAAGGCGTGTGCACACAAGGCCAGAGCGCCGCAAGCGACACACATTTAAAGCGATGTGACAGATCTTCTTTACTGTCAAATCGGCCCATGCATTTTTCGAACATATCTCATTCCTAAATTAATTAACGGAATTGATTAAAATTTTAGTATGTGATGCGGTTGATCGTCCTACAGGTGCTAATGGTCGCAGAATTTCGAAAATCGAACAAAATTTACGGATTTTGTTACCAAACAGTAATTTTGACAACAGATTTATATGTACTGACGTTTTAATTTCGCAATTCGGAAAATCTCGACCATTAGCTCCTAGAGGAGAAAAAATGCAACATGATGAGTATCCAGGCATTGCTGCATGTGCAATATTTAAGAAATGGCATTTGGGCGGAAATAGCATGGAGAAGACCGATAATAACAATTGGCATAGTAGAGCATGTGCACGTAGTTCGCGCATATCCCGCTACTCGCTTGCGAAACTTTGAGCGCTAGTAGTGCCCGCTCGTTCACACCGACCCAATCGATGTACTACACGTATACACTGACACATATGCATTTAAAGCTCTACGCACCGCGTGGTCGAGAGAGAAAACAAAACAAAACACGACCACGCTGTCTTTTTCTAACGTCGCAGCTCAGCGGCGTGGTTTATTCAGCTTGGCGGCTCCTTTTTTTGGTCGATAAACATTTATTTGTTTTTCTAATAATGTGTACAATCTTTCGAATATTTTCTAGTTTTACTACATAGCATTTTTATTCGCAATTTTCCAAAACTGACGATGGATTCAAGTGATTCAATATTTATAATGCCGGGGGTTTGCCATCATCTGACGACAGGCGTTCGTTGACGAGAGTGCAATTTCTCACCTGACGTTAACCATGATTGATCGACGAATGAAGATATCCGAGTCGAAGCTCGACCGAGAATTCACGATTCTCAATCGCTGATTCCAGACTCGAATTACATCATTCTGTACATTTTTAACACATGTGCATTTGACTCCAGACAGCTGTTTGACAAATGCCACGACCACAGTAGAGATTCGGTCAAAAATATTTTACTCTCGGCCGCAGATCTTAAACTCGAATTATAGCTATTTCTCGCCGCATTACATGCATTTGAATCGTGATTGACGTTTGTCGCCGTGACTGCACGTTCTCGACTGGTATTGGCTACGCTCGTCCTCGAACCCTCAGTGTACTCTGCCATCTAACGGTAGCACGTAGCGTTCATCGTTCACTACTATGCCGACCTCGTCGGAGTTCGTCCTCGCCTTTCACATAGCGTTAACAACTTTCATGGTAAAGGGTTGAGGTGCTCGCGCTATGTGCAACCCCCGCGCCCAAGTTATCCCTTCTCACGTCCCTACGTTCCGTTTTCACATTTTTGACGTTTAACAAATTCCGAGCGCTAACAGGACTCGTATTGTCGTCAGCCTCAACGCGCGAAACATCCCCTTAATTAAGAATTTGATCTAAAATGGATTTTATTCTAAAAATTCTTTCAATTTTGTTTTCTCACCTACCTTTTGAAACTCTTTTTTTCTTGTTTTACGACTTCGCGAGTATTTCGCGTCTCTGTTACTTGCCTCTCTATTGCGGAAACGAAAACGGTATAGACGGGGTCTAGACGAGAGATTTACTCTCGTCACGTGTTGGGGGTACGATCCGCTAAATCTAAATTCATAACACCCACGCGAGCCCTTCTGGGAATGTGAAACTACCGTCGTACGTCACTTCTCTGACTCTCCTTATAAATTCACGTGTTTATCACACCCCTCTTTCTCAGAGGGTACACTCTCCATCTCTCTCTCTCTCCGCGCGAACACGCTTGCACCCTCGTCTACACCGTCCATTACACTGGCAGCTACGAAACCTCAGGAATCCCCATAACCCATAAGATATCTTCCTCATAAAAAAACTATTAAATTCAATTTGAAATAAAATAAAATCGAACAAAAATGAAATAAAATAACCGCGACTGATTGTTCAAAAAAACAACAACAACAACAACAACCAAAGAATGAAACAAGAAGTAATTCGAGATCCATCATTTAATACTCGTGACGATTCTTTTTTTCTCTTTAGGATAAAATAAATTTTATCGGCTCACCATCTCATCGTATAGAAACCCATAAATTTGGCGACATCGTTGTACGTGTGCGTACAATTTCGCGTGTGCCATCCTCGGTACATAAAGTATGCGGGACGAGGTTATAATATATTATAGCGCACCCTGTTATACAGGTGGTGTGCTCACGTGTCACATAAATAGGTACGGGCCATTCTTCTTACCTACATGTCGCGACGTGTACGTTAGAAGAAGAATGACTCTTGGACGCGAGTGTGTTACTACGGTAAACTCCATATTACCGGAAAGTTTTGAGTCTCCCGCGCGTATACCGATCGCGAGAGTATAAATCTCGTGCCGAATCTTAATACGAAGGTTCAAGAAAATTGTCAACCCAATGAAATAATAATTCTTTTTTTTCTGTCTCTTGCGAGAATAATGATTTTTGTCTTTTTTTTAAATCGCATGGTTTTCTTTTTCTTTTGTTACAGAGGAAGAGTGGAATCCCGGTGGTAAAGGTCGCCAGTCCAATGACACTGGTGAGTTTTTCGACACTTTTGTTTTTTTTTCTTATCAGCCCCGTTTTTTTTAATGAACTCGATAAATTTTTGGTTATTATTTTTATCGCTTAATTCCCGATGAATCAATAGCGAGGAAATAAGGTCGTTTCGCGACGATATTCGCTTATGTACATTCGATTGTATACGAAGCGGTTTTATAATTTTACACGCAACACTTTATTAACGTGCGAAGAGCGGATTTAATTAATTATCGTCAAAATCGAATTCGCCTCCATTATTACCCGTCTATTATAACGTTCTCCGAAATCGCCGAGCGAATCCTCCCACCTCTATACAATTCGAGTATATCATTGAATTTTCTCATTTTAGTCTAATTTTGTACCTCAAAAAACAAAAATGCGCGAGAGAGAAAGAGCAACAACGATCGGGACAGAGAGGGGGGGGGGGGGAAGAGTGGAAACAACGAGAGGTGCAAATAAATAATTTTCCAGCCGGCGATTCTCATAACCCCGTTCAAACGAGATCACGTACCCAAGCCAATCATACAGTCATTGGCCACCATCATCGTGATTGACAATCAGACCGTCGAATTAAAAATAATAAAATGTCAAACACCGTTTTTCTTCTTTTTTCCATTATTTTCGTTATCATTTTTGTTTTCTATAACAACTTTGTTGCATTCCCACGTTTATATTTCATAAAATTCAGACAAATCCGCAAACCACTTATCATCGATATGAATTAATTTATAATTTCATTGTCCGCAAACACGGGAGCCAATATAACGAAGCATCCTACCCCTAATCCTCCGGGCCAAGACCCTAATTAACATTGCACGAGAGAGGCCACATCGTTTAATCGATTCAACGTGTAGCGATACACATCCCGTTATATCGAACGGCGTATTTGCATAACGATAAAGTACCGGGCACTATCACTAGGGACTCGTAGAGACCCTTGCTGACATTCAGTGACGCTTCGAGACAGGGGCAGAAATAATAATCGTCGAAATAACAAAATCAACGAAGCATTCGAGCAACCCCCTTAAAATTTATAAAATCGCAATTGACCCGATTCTTAAATGAGAAAAGAATCGGAAGGGTGTAATTTTTCGCGTCTCGAAGAAACCACCCTTCTGACTTTTCCACCGATCGATATAATAACCACCAAACCCCCCTACTTCCGGTCGTTTCCCCAACAATCCTCGTTTTATTTAAACAGCCCGGGTCGCCGCATAATTTCTTGTCCCTCGACTTTATTATTCGGGTCCGTAAATCACTTTGTTATCTCTCGTCTCGTTGCCCCTTCCTAGGTCATATTTTTCTTCTTCTTTGCGCACACGTACACGCATACACATAGATAGAGCCACGAGGGAAACACACGGAAATTATTCACGCGATACAAGGAAACGAGTGATATGCTTTTACAGCCTCTTTTCTCTTTCTCTCGACGTCGTGTAATACTTTCGTAATGATCGTCGTGCCGGTTCTCAGAGGCTTTTGTGCTCTGAGAAACAGGCAAATGAATATAAAAAGGGGTTGAAGTGGTATATGTGTACGTGTGTGTGTAAGAGAGAGAGAGAGAGAGAGAGAGAGAGAAAAAGCACGTGCTACGACGAGGCATTCGGCTCGCACTCTCAATCATTGACCGTCTCTGGGTTTCTCTGGGAGTTCGCGATCCATTATTCACCGAGTTTTAATCACCGAAACTCCTTTTTCCGGCTCGACAAGGAACAAGGACGACAACGACGACGACTACGACGACGAACGGGTAGCGACCGATGGAATACACGATGAAAGACGAGAAAATAGCGTGCGGGTTAAAACGAGTCTGACGTACGTAAGAGCACCGAATGTTCCGTGGACCTCTCGAACATCCGGACTATATACCTAACGCGTTTAAAAATTTAATCTCATTCTAACAACTATGACTAGTCATGTATAGATATGCGCTGAGTGAATGCATCTCGCGAAACAGTTTCGAGTCTCGATGTAACTTTTCCTTGCCCATCCCCTCATCCACCATTTTTTTAACCCACCCCCATAGCCTCGCGGTCGTCGATCCTCCGGGGAAATATTCGCTACAGTCAAATTACATCCGGTAGACGAGGAAAATTGCATGTCGCGACGTCCAATGTGTTCAGGTTATTCAATCTTGCGGAAACTGCCGGGAACGGTCTGTGCAGGAAAACGCATTCGATCGACTTGCAACCATTTTAGGGGCTGATAACGCTTCGAATATTCGTGCACGATGCACGAACTCTAAAAAAATTGCGACGGGTGTTACGGAAATGTTAGATACCATTATCATCCCCCAAAAAGACTCGCTTACTATCGAAAATTATTTTCTCTCGTAATCACGAATATCCGGAGTGATTCGTGATTTTCTGTTTTTTTTTTTAATTTCTTTTTCCTAGTTATTATAATTTTGGAGAAGCATGGTCTTTTTATCTTTGGTTATTTTCTGAAATCCCTCGCACATTTTGCGACTCCTCAATACTCGATGCAGCTTCTTCGATTTCCTCGACCATTCGGTTCAAAAACGATCCAATAAAGTTACGTAGACATCTACACGTATAGACACATATACGTATAAAGAGGGGGGGGGGTATACTGGGGGAACAGACAGGGGGATAACGATTGATTCAAGTCGTCGACGTCGTCACCGTACTAGAGGTTGAAAGGGGTCGAGTGGACTATGAATGAGTTTACCAAATGGAAGAAGAAGCGTCTCGTTCTTCGAGCTCGGCAACGCTACTCGTACTTGTGCTTGCATATACGCTAGCCATTGAATTTCATTGGTTTCTGGATTCTCGATGCATCTCGCTACGCAGCGAGCAGAATCGTATTTCGCTCTCAACTTTCTATCGCATTTTCCATCCGTTATATATTTGCTCCAAGAGCGTATAATATTTTTATTTTTATTTTTTCTTTCCCCAATAAATATTATTCCGATTTTTGTAGAGATTTATTGTTCTTCTTTAGATACGCTATCGGCTTTCTCCGCAACGAAAAATTCGTTGGTTTTCGTATTCCGGTCAAACCGCAAAACTCTTCCATCCGTCGATCGAAAAGTAATTAGAACTTGTTTTATTTGGCAAAATCGAGGCTATTTTTTTTTGTTCATCCGGTTCCATTTAATAAGCTCGATGCTCGAATGTCGATCGCACAAAGTGCGGTGAGAAACGTTTCGTTCCAGGAAAACGACGTATCGGATTTATTTATAGCGAAAAGGATTTGTTGGTTTCAATTTTAGTGTTCGTCAAGACTCGACCATAGACTGTCCTCATCGGTCGATGCCGGATTGAAATTTTCAAATATACGATTCTCGACTGAACGATAAAAAAAAGCAACTAGAAAAATTTCATTCCCCAATTTTCATTATAAAAAAAAACTCACCCCCCAGACTTTGTTGAATCCTCTCATTTCTACGGATTTAAATTCCGAAATTATCCAGCACAAAATTCCTTTAATTTAACTAATCGCGTACCGCAAAGTCGTTTTTCTTCCTCGGAAAATCTCTTCCTCGACACGCTAGCAGCCCCAAATCGGAGTATTACGAGCTTAACTTCAACCCCCTGGAATCAACGTAGCCATTGATGGGCTTCCAGGGTCAGGTTTTAGTTTCACCTGCACCATCCGGGGTCACGGTTGAAAATTGATACCCGACGACACACATAGGAAAGCGCCGCACGTACGAGGCGCAAGCAAGAGGCGATCGGATCCAACCGATCTCTTGGCTCGTTCACAGTCGTCCCAGCTTTTGGCACTCGGCCTTCGTCCAACCCGTGGCACAGACACCTTCGTAACTATTCATGCGTACGACAGCGAGCTAACACATCGACGCCCGAGCGTTAATTGCATTAATCGATTCGACCGTTCGATCGTTTGGTGTCGCGGTGTGAATCAATTTCGCTTCGATACGAAACAAATCCTTTCTCTCCCTATTCGTCGTTCGCTGCAAAGAATTCCTCAGTTCACGTTCGTCGAAATGAAAAGGGCGATAAATCGCGAGTTGGTCGGACGATTCGTTTCATCGGGTATAGTGCAATACGGAATTTATCAAGCTAAAGGTATCGTGTACGCTGCAGTGAGTTACCGTGATGTGTCGGTGTGAATATTTCATCGGGTAGCCACACCACCCTCTCTAGTAGGGGATATAGAGGCGATTCACCCTGGTTCGCATTCTGACGATACGGGTGTTATAAGTCGCGAGAAGAGAGCTCGAAGTGAAACCCGTATCGGTGAATCCTTGTACACGAACTACAAAACCCCCAACAGATATAGCTACGTCTCGTCGGAAATACCGGAAACAGTGAGATTCCGTTATATTTATAAAAATTTATACAGGGTGTAGGAGGTGCGTGATATAAATAAAAATAAGCCAGTCACGTCTGACACAGCCACGTTCTCCACGGTACTTTCGTTTCCGCGAAGTAAGAAAGAAAAAAGTAACAATATACTCCGATATTCCATCAACATCCTCCAATATCTCGAATTCTCTTCGCTGTTCGAGTGAACTAGTTTGTTATATTTATTTATATTTTTGTTTTGTGTCTTTATCTTTAGTATTTCCTATTTATGAAATACAAACAATTAATCAGTTTAAAATTAATATTTATTAATTTCGTCGTTGTACTTCGATACGGATTATTAATATATAAGAAAAAGCCTGTCACACGTATATAATTAACGCGAGTACAATTATTAATGCAATTATTGGTGGTATCGAGCAGTTGACATGTATTGCAATCGTATAAAGGTAAAAGACGGTGAACAAAAAAGGACAAATTATAAAATTAAATATTGTTAATATAATATCGTCTAAGTACAATATATATAGAGTTGTAATATATACATATGAGGTATATCATTATTTGTACCGTGGTGATTTTAATTCGTTCAATTATAAACGTGGCATATTATTATTAATTCCGTTTATCGAATTAACTTATCCTTGGGAAATTGTGATACAAGAATGTTACAGTCAGTGTGAGGCATTTATGTAGATATATTTTATATTTCAATGCCTTTTAGTCATGGTGTTTGATTGCAGGACACGCCGATCGATTCGTGATATTAATTTCTCTTCTACTTTTTGTTAATTAATTAACTAATTAACGAATCCCGATCAATGCGGAGATAGATTCGCAGAATCCCCACAATTTTTTCGTATCATACTACCTTCATAGAATATTTAGGGCGCCACTCATCACTCATTCGGGAATAAAAATCGTCCCTTACAATATCGTTACAAGTTCAGGGACAAAAATGAATTTTTATAGATTTTATAGGATAAAGATTGAAAATTTTGTGACGTAAGAACGAAGTGTTATAATATTTTTTTGGTATTAAGGATGACTCGTTTTTCGTACTTTTTTCGTGGATTTATCTCGTACGTACCACGACACCCCTCCGCGGCTTATACAAGGACGACGTCGCGGACCACTCGAGACGACGATCGTCTTCCCTCTTTGCACACTGCTTTAAACCGCCCTTCTATACTACTCGCTTTCCATCTCCCGAGGCACGACTGACGATGACGCGAGCAAATTAGCCACTCTTTTCCGTCTCCCTTTTTACTTCGTCTCATCCATTTCCCCTTTATATATGTGTGAGGGTGCATTACAATACAGCATGGATCAAAACATGTAATTACCGTTTCTTTAAAGTACGGTCACCTTTAAAGCGCTCTTTAACTTTCAAATTGTCGAACGTTTATCCCCCACCTTATAACTACATGAATAGATTTGGAAAAAAGAATTAGTATAATCGTTGTGAATAATATTTTCTAAAGAAATTATTAAAACGTAAAACAAATTTAACAATATGTCCATGTTGAAAATCTTTTCGAAATCAAGCAGTGAAATTTAAAAAAAATAACATATGTATTGCATTTGCACATACGCTTATTTGATTTTCTTGTTTGTTTATCTTTTGTAATTTTTTTATGTTATTATTTAATTACGCTTAATTTGATTTTCTTTCTTTTTTGCAATTTCTTTTTAAAGTCAATTTGTGAATAACCCTGTACATTTCTTCCTATTCCTATACTTCTCAGTCCTGGTGTTAATTAATATGGCAAGGGAAGTAGAGGGATAAGCTTTTATCTTTTCGATATCACTCGACTCTCCTACGAACCGCAACGAGTAACGTACCTACCTCAGTGTAATCTAACCTGATACGCTCGAATATCTCAGTAAAAATGTCGCCGTCGTTGCTTACACATCCTGCGTCGATCGAGAAAATTCAGCACCACGGTATTTGTATGGAAAAACTTGCAGGAGACGTGCATGTATAATCCGGTAAATTACAGTTGCAATTAGTACGAGTGTACTCGCAATTTTGTACGCTTAGTTTCGTGTTCAGGCCCTCGCGTGGAAAGCTTCTCATTCGGCAAAACTCTGTATAAACTCACTTTGACATATATCTCCCTCTTAATTAATCTTTTCGATTAGTTTTACAAAGTTTAGTCATTACAAACATTTAAATTCGTTGACATTTACGTACGAATATTATAAAAATAAATATTTACAACAGTATTGAAGTCAAAGGATGAACGTAATATCGCAATCTTTCCGATCGACGTTCTCGCAGAGGCCTGCAATTCTCCCTTATTACCCTGTTACCCTTCAAGAAGTTTGGTTTGCTTCTTGGCTGGTCTCTGCCTCTTCACCCCATCTGGCAGATTTGACGAGTCGATAAAACCGCACCCTATTATTTTATTCCATTCTCAGAAACACCATGAGGTACCTGGCCATGACCTCATCGGTCATGAGCCTTCCTCAAGACCAATCGCTAGTAACCCCTTAAAATGCCACATAAACAAATAATCGTGTCAATTTCAAGCATTTCTTCAAATTTCTTCCCTATCGTTATTTAAAAATATTCTCTATTGACTTTCAACTCGCAACGCGTGTACAATAACAAAACAATCAACTTTTCATAATACAAGATCATCAATTTGATTGAAAATAAAATGTGTGATCAGTCGGTGCGTAACCTCCCGTCGGTAAAGAAGATTATCGACTGACCGACAGTGGTACGAGCCGTAACGACCGCGAGGTGGCGCGGCGTACCGTGCCGGTGGATCATTTTTCCATACCCTCTCTATCGCTCCCATAATAACTTACTCCGTTTCTCTCTCTCTCTCTCTCTCTCTCTCTCCCTCTCGCGCACAAAACACGAACTTTCTCCGTCGCACACTGAGTTCCCAGCCTCTATCGGACGCCGGCTAAACCAGTGACGAAAAAGTCTCTTTTTTGAAACCTACGAGACGCCACACCCTGCCGCCTCTCGTAGTTGCGGAACGTGGCCGATAGTAGCGCTAAACGCGACTTTGCTTATCCTCCGCGTTCGCGCGCGCGTCGCGCACACACGTACAAAACACGAATACATTCATACGAGAACTCACAGTGGTAAAGGACGTGTAGATCGGATCTGTTTGACGCGACTGTAGCTCGGAAAGCAAAATAGGGTAGGGACTCGTCTTTTTTCTATCTTCGTCAGTCGGGATGGTGGCAGTGTACCAGGCGCATTGTCGGGCGGGTCTGCCGAGACTTGGACGTAAGCTACGATAAAAGTACCGCGGAATAAGAGGTTTGAAGAAAAGGTGCGCGTTCATTCGTCGATTATATCAACTCCGGGTAAAACGCCGGTTTCCTCCATCCTTCGTACGATCGAGCGAAATACTCGCATCTAGTTCTACGTATATCCGTGTATACATACACGTACGTACGATAAACATAGCGACAGAAGCGCGTAACACGCGCGCCGGTCGGGTTACGCACATAGTTCGTTTTCGCCCACGCACTAGCCGCGTTATCCCCGAGAGGTCGTGACCCTCTCATTGACACGGTGCGACACGTCGCGGAAGCTCCGCCAACTAATATTGATTATAAAACCGGCGTAGTGGCGTTTCGTTTGGATTTCTCTCTTTCTTCATCTCCCTTCTCTATTTCCATTTCTCTTCTCTCTGTCTCTCATTCTCTCTCTCTCTCTCTCTCTTTTTCTACTTGCCGTTCTTTTTTTGTCAGCCTCCGGCGCGGCAGTGCACGCGCGATTGTCGGTGATACACTACGAGGTTCGAGTGCGATGTGGTGCGATGGGTGTAACAATGAAATTTCGGCGTTTTGACAGACAGTGACAAAACAAATTTTTTCTAAAAATCGTGTTTACGAGAAACATAAGGGAGGTAGAAATCTGTTGCGCGACGTAAATTTTATTACGAACTCGTGAAAAATCTTAACCTCGCTCGTCGAAGTGGAATTGTTTTTTTTTCAAGCATTTTGTTGCGTTTGTTTTCACGAGAATCGGGGAAACGATGTGAAGTCGAAACGATTTTACGTATGGTGGTAAAAAATGACTCGGACGTTGGTGTTTTTGTGGAGATTTTTCATCCTGATACGAGAGACGTTATTGAGATAACTGTCGAAGAACGAAACATGTGAGTAACGAATTTACGATTATCCGGCGCGTATAATTCGCGGCTGTGTTCCGTTATGAAAATAACACTGATTACTTTCAAAGTATTTTTCGTAACGGTCTGGCGCTTCGCTGAACCTACGGCGCGTCCCCTTTGCTTTCCTCATTCCCGAGAGCTACGCCAATTCGTATGTTACCCCTCCGATACGTAGCGAGAGAGGGAGACCTTCATTTTTTTTTGTGTGTACTTTTTTTTTTATTGTTTTGTATTATTATGAGTTCAATGGTTACGAGTATGGTACGCGTTTTACTTCGGTAGTAAAACGAATTCGATGTTGCAGAGCGTGCCACGGGGGTAAGACACCCTCGTTTTTTTTTTTTTTTTTTTTTTTTTCACGCCATCGAGGGTAGTAATGATATTTATTTCGGGGCAGATTGGGACTGAGATTGACTTTTTTTTTACACGCATCCATTTCATTTCATGGGGGAAGAATTTATTTCAGTAAAAGTAATTTCGTTAGGGTTGTTTTTGTAGGAACAATTTTATCGTTCGTAATTTATTACCGGATGATTTATTATTTTTCTCACGGTTGTTTGTTAAATTTCTTTTTTTTTTTTACTGCATACCTCGAAACTGTAGCACGATCCCTTCGTACGGCCTTGGTGTAGGTGCTGATCCGTAGAGGAAGTTGAGAAATCCGAGACGAAAAGCAAACCCTTCACTGTAATTTTTTTTCCCGTCGAGACAAGAAACGAGTTGTGTATTTTGCACCGAACGCATCAAGAACCTCGTGGAATTTTTCACATTTACCCTCCACTCGTAGAATCAAAATATTAACGCAATGTTATTGTTAAATCACTCGAAAAGACGAGTCAAAAAAATCAACAAATAAATTCAATTCCATATGTTTCAAATGAGAACAAAATTATTGTTTAAAAAATTATCGAAACGTCCATCGATAGAATTTCCTGTTTTATTTAAACGACGAATAATTAATCGTACAGCGGCCGAGATCGATTATTGTCGAGGCGCGAACGAATCGCGTTGTAAGAGTCACGTTTGCACGCCTCTTTAGCGTCACGATGTATAGAATCTGATAACATTAACACGGGAAGCCCGATAAATCGATACGATGGATCTGGTGCCGAGGTATACTGCTCGCGTACCCATAAAGTTCCCGTAAAGCTAGAGAAGGTAGTCGCGGCAGCACAGAGAGCATTTCCGGAACAGCCGCGGGTCTACCGACACTTACACCACGGTATAAGCTACACGGCGTCTCGTCGTACCCCGAGTACCGCACACTCGTCTTTTAGATTGGTATTTGCGGGTGTATTTTTCTTTTTTTTTCTTCTTTCTTTTTTTTTTCGAGGACGGAACGATGAAAGGGAAATATGCAAGCCCTCGTACATGGATATAGATATAAATTTATATGTAGGGTATACCGGGCTATATATAGTCTCAGCCGGTCGTCGGGTCCATTCTATTCCCCCGAACCCTCGGCAGGACCCTTCATCGCACAGCAGAGGCCAACCCCCCTGGCTCACTCGTACCGGCTCGTCTCGCGCGCTTACTCTTTCTTTTTTCTTCTTCTTTTTCTTTCTTTCGTTTTTTCTTCCTCACGAGAATGAACTTGCATCACTTGCGGTTCGGGTGCGGCTCGATTAGAATCCCTTGGCTGCCTGGCAACGCCGTATGTACGACGCTCTAATAAGTTATAAAGATACTTCGAAAAATTTATACCTCGATATATGCATGCATACGTAGGTATAACGTTCTTCTTTAACGAAGATGTTTCACCAGTTTTATCGTATTACCTTTAATTACGAGGAATCTCGTACTTTGTGTAAAATTTATTCATAAAATGAAGAATTTTATTGTCATAAAGTTGGCAAAGTAAAATATATAAAGAAAATTCCTTTTGTAAAATTACAGCTTCCCATATAATTTTTAAACTTGTATTAATATTTTTATCCCACAATATTTATATCATTTCCACCCGTTATAAATCTACTCGAAACAAGATTTACAAATCTTTCAAATATATTCAAATTATTTTCAAATTCCAATTTTTCTTCTATCAAACGTCATCGAACCTTTATCAAAATAATTAATGCAGATATTACCGTGAATTTTCCCCCAAGAATAAACGTCACATTCGAACGTACCAAAAGTAATTGAGAATTCGAGGGGAATGGGTTCCAAGTGGATTCGAAGTTTCGATATTATGCTGAACGAGCGCGTCAACGGTGATGCGTCTCAACTACGATAAAACGACGGAAGGGATGGAGGGGGTTGCTCGCTCGCTTTGACAAGCTTATAAGAACGTTTAAAGAACGCTTCGTATCCGACAATATAAGTGGCGGGACAGTCAGAAGAGACACGGACGTGAGTATTGTACCCCTCTCCTCTCCCACCCCCCATTCCTCACCCTCTCTCTCACACACCATACCACTCGCTCCACGACTTATCGGTATAATTTCCTATGCCAACTCGAGAAGCTCACGCCACCCTCGTCTTCGACGAGTGTCACCCTATACGACCGTGTCTTCTCTTTTCTTCGAGTTTACCTTACCCTTGGGGAAACGTCTTCATAGGTACCCTCTCCTCCCTCCTAGAGTCTGTACAGACTCGTGACTCGACCGATAGTCCGTTATCGTACACCTTTTTCTCCTTATCTCGATCGACCATTTTTCCTCGTTGAGATAACACAAGGAAAAATAGCAGTCGAGCAACGCAAGAAAAGACGAACATTTGTTTTCTTTTTCTTTTTTTCATTCACCGATCAACTTTGAAATATTACGTTTTTCTTTAATAAACAAATTTTCCCCTAGAATTAATTAAATTTAATTTAATACGAGAAATGAAAAATTGTTCAAGCTCACGGAAAAAACGATTGAGATTTAATGAAAATTGAAAGAAAACCCTCGATATCTATTCTACGTTAATCCCGAGCTGCATTTTAATTTTATTATTGATATTTTCGTGGAATTTATTCAGGATCGAAATAGTTTGTATAAAGTTTCGTGCGATATCGACCGGACATTATCGTAGTCTGGCCAACTTCACGAAGCACATGCCGGTGAATTTCGTCGACGCGCATAAGCGTTAGTCCACGTCGAGGGTCGTTGACCCCGTATGCAAATAATACAAGTCACCTTTTTGAAGCGCGGGGGGGGGGGGGGGGGGGGGGGCTTGATTTAGGAATAGGCGAGACGTAGACGAGAATCGTAAAATTCGCATGTCGTAACAAAATCGACAATCGAATTATCGTATTTTATCCGATGTTCGAATCCTCTCGCGCCCTTTTGCTTTTCGATGATCTTGTTTATTATTCATGCTGAAAACGTCACGGCTGCAGTTCCGTCGTCTCCCATTTTGCATCCTTCGTATCGTGCGATATGCGTGTGTGTGTGTGTGTGGGCGTGTGTGTGTGTGTGTGTGTGTGTGTGTGTGTGTGCGTGCGTGCGTGTGTGTGTGTGCGTGCGTGTGTGTGGGTGTGTGTGTGTGTGTGTGGGTGTGTGTGTGTGTGTGTGGTGTGTGTGTGTGTGTGTGTGTGTGTGTGTGTGTGTGTGTGTGTGTGTGTGTGTGTGTGTGTGTGTGTGTGTGTGTGTGTGTGTGTGTGTGTGTGTGTGTGTGTGTGTGTGTGTGTGTGCGTGTGTGTGTGTGCGTGCGTGTGTGTGTGTGTGTGTGGGTGTGTATGTGTGTTTATAATATAACAATGAACATCGGTGAATTGCCAGAGGTAGGAGACGGCGGAGCTCGTGGGTTGAAGAGGGTGAACGAGGATTGCGGCGCGATGGCCGAGAGCGGGCAGCTCTCGACGCTTCGATATGATTTAATCGTTATTAAACAGACAATTCCATAACAAGAGAAACGCGGTTTATCGCCGAATAACACTCGACCGCCACTCACCGACGTTCTATTATATTCACTTGCGTTCATAATCCAAATTCATGTTTTAACGATTCTCCGACGGCCAATTTTCTCGAGAAGCGTTCGCGCGTAAATTTCAGCCTCGAGAATTCTACCTGGTTTAATTTAGACGAAAATTCGCAAAATTCGACCTAGTTCGATGAACGAATGTTATTCGTTTCATCCGGTGAATTAGAACGTAGGAAATTTGTTCATGCGATTTGAAAAATGTATCGATCGATCGGACGCCTCTTGATTATGAACATTGGATTGAACAATGTCGTTACGGTACCTCGAATCCCCGAGTATTAAATCCAAGATCGAGCAGATCGTGTGTCGTTTCTTTTTTTTTTTTTGCCCATTACGCAAATCTTTGGAAGATTGCACATACTTTAAATCTCACCTGCATTCGCACGTTGAATTACCGTATTCCGTCTCAAAGCCCTTTTTTCCATACACGCTTAATTCATCCTTCGGTGTCACAATGACCGTGGTGGGCGTGGCTTTCCCGGCATTGAATTTCTCATGCTCAAACACGAATATTCGTATAATCGGATTTCAGGGTGAGAAACTCGAATATCATTTTGCCAAAAAAAAGACAAAGATTCTAAAAAAAATTTAATATCAAGGTTATCATTAAAAATCTAAGAGAATAAATTATGCGATTTTGGGTTATTATATTTTTATAACGAGTATTGACATTTATTTACAATATTATTCAATATTATTATAATCTTGAAATATTCGTTATAGTATATTTGTTTTTTAAATTTATTTTGCACTTGGAGAATTTCGTCTAGCTTGCACGGAACGTACAGGCTTCCGTAGCCGTACCGTACGGGGTAGTAGACTATCGGTAGGACGTGGGATATCGATTGCGAAAGCGGGCGAGAGATGCACACATCCTCGACGTTATCCATGTTGCACGAGTATTCGTGAGCTCGTAAGCGTGTGTACAACGCGCGACGAAAACCAGATCGTTGTATGTCTCGTCGCGAGGAGTCGCCAGCAAAATTCTTATCTATACACGTGAAATACTTTATCCACGAATATTAATAAACTCGACGATAAACGAAAATAAAGCTCGTAAATAAATATAAAAAAATACCAACATATAAAACATTCTTATCTTTTATTGTACAAAAGTTTTCATGTAATTTACTTCAAAATTATATTTGTTTACTCGTGTAAACAAATTGTATTTTGAAAACAGAAAATTTAGGAACTTGCTTCCATACCGTTGTACGAAACGTATAGCATGTTTTGTATTATAAAAAACGGCTACAAGCTCAATCGATGAGCATGCACACCCTTGGAGAACCATTGAGACTATTTAACGAGCATCTCGGACAAATATTGTCCAATCGTCCGTGATGGTTCTTCATCGTTGGAGATTGGACGTCTTTCAATCTTTCACAATACCCACATACATTTGTTCCTATGTATATATATATATATGTCTGTGTGTATGTAGTCGATATGGTATTGCCTGCTTTTTAAAGTGGAGACGACGTTCGCTGTTTGGACTAAACTTTTGAACGCACGTGCTGATCGCCCTCGAGAGAGGCTTGTTACGAGGATTGATACGTAGCGCTGTCCATATGCCACGTTTTTCTCGCTCCAATGAAAACTAACCGACGTCAAATCTAGAAAGAATCGGATTTACTTTATTTATTCAGTTATTAATAAATATTTATTATTTTTACAGTTTTATATAAATAAAAATTAAGATATGTCGATAAATAAAATAAAATAGTACGGATATTACGATTAATAAAGACACAAAATGATTATAAGATTAATAAATCACCGAATGTCTAAAAAAAAGAACGACTTATTTTATCTTCAAGTATTCCAAGCGAAACATTATTCCTCGAGTATAATGGCCCGGTTGGTCAACGGATCTAAATTTACGAGATTTTCTTGGCATTTTCTCGGTTTACAAATCTCGTACTCAATTTCTATTAATAATCTTTCTATTTCGAGCGAAAGAAATATCAAATAAAATACGATCCAATGAACAAAGTATTTGTCGGCGAGAGAGCGAACAGGAAGCTGCGAACGAACAAGGCATTGTCGCCGTTGGCGAACGTCTCAATTAGACCAACGGGACGCTATTCCGTCGAGCTGTGGACAAGGCACACCGTGCACGTATATAGAATTGTACGTGGCCGGATACGGGGACAATTGGCGCCGACGCCTTGTCAAATTTCTTCTCTATATGTATCAAATATCTTCATTGACTCTACGCGTCAGTGTGCATTCGTCTATACGTGACGTTTGTTCTCCCTCGCGTATTCCGCCAAGGCGTGACCTCGTTGATCATGTACAGTACGAAGAAGAGGGGTTACACCGTTATTTTATTTTTTCCTCTCGATAAATTCTCTGGCACACCGCCATGTTTTTCAGAGCCCGGCTCTATCCAACGAGATATCGCTGGAGTGTAAGACACTCGAGAATTTATACACAAGCCTAAACATCTCGAAATTTCGAATCAACAAGCTTCCTTACCGTCGAGCCAATTTTAATCACTTTCGAGAAGTTTTAGAACTGTGCGAGAACATTCAACACCAGGTTGCTTGGTCCGTGTAGATTTCATCCCCCTCTACCAAAAGTCTCTCGATGCACGTTATTTTGAAAATTTTAACGAAAATACAATAATTATATTCTTAGTTTATACAAATTTAATAAATGAATAAATTTACGCGTAAATTTATATTTAAATTTACCAAAATGTTATTTATTTTAATTTATAAATATATATAAATTTTTAGCCCTAAGGGCGATATTTGTCCCTAACGATAAAAGCAAATGAAAACGTGTAAATATAAATTTGAATTCGATTTGAAAATTTTCTAGCAAACGGAGCCAGGTGGTGTCGAGTTTAGCGAGGCTGGACAGAAAATCGTGTGCACAGATTTCACGCTCTTTGTATCCGCGGAAGCTTTCGCGCTTCTTTTATTTCTGTACTCTCCACCGCAAGCTCCATTATCTCCTCGCTGTCTTTCCCTATCTCCTGGCACAGTACCGCGTGCCCCAGACATTGATTTAAAACGGCGAATTATTAACGTCACAACGCCCTCCACGCCGTCTGCTTCACCACCTTGCTTTCCGCTCTCCCACTCTGTTTCTCTCCCTCTCTCTCTCTCCCCCTCTCGTTCTCTCCGACCATATTCGCTGCTATGGACTTCTGACAGCTTTTCTCCCCGACCACGAATGCATGGACAAAGTACCATGGGCGTTTTCGACCGTCGAAAAAAAAATACCAAATTCTATCGGTACTCTAACAAAAAATATGCCAGGGATATTTAAGGGTAGTCATATATTATTTCAAAATTGTTCATTATTTCCTAAAACCATTATTTCATAAATATCGTGTTTATCCTCGTATTTAATTTCGTCAAGGTAAATTCACGAGTTTATATACCACTGCTCTCTATTCCCAAATAATATCCTCCATTATTTTATACCCCGAGCTGAAAATGTCTACGTTGCTGTAAGAAAAATAAAATGGAGTACATAAGGAAAGAAAATTTCTCACACGAGCCTGCGAATATGTACGAAAAGTTTTCCACGACGTCAACAGCCCCGGTGAAACTTTTGAAGTGCGTAAAGAAATCAGAAACATGGAATGGGACGAGAAATCGCTGCTGTGCCCGATCTAGCCGAGTAGTCACTGGCCTCATACACCTTCCCTCGACGTACCTTCTTACACAGCTGACCCTAGTGGAGGCTTGTTCGTAGCACCCGGATAAATATATGTACACACATGAATATATATCTGTACGTATGTATGAACTTGTGGAGCAATCGTTGTTCTTGCACATCGCGAAACAGAGTGCGAACTCGACTAGCCCAGCCGGGTTAACTCGCTGTCGAGTGCATACGCCAGAAGAGAGGTTATGCAGAGTACGCGACCAACTTCCGGAAAGTTCCTCTCTCATTCCCGTCTCTTCTCTTCCAACTCTCACCGAGTGGGGTCAGCCCAGGTTTACCCAACTTTTCCTTAGATATATATACATCACCTAGGATGCACCCCGAAACTTTTAGGTTTCTCGATTCTCGCTCCCAACTCCCCACGCGTACCCTCGTTCATGACCCAAGGGGATGAAAAGGGTCGACCAAGGATTGGAAAAGGTCGCATTGAAGATTCCATTAAAGACCGACACGACCGGCCGAGAAGAAGCACCTCGCAAATTTTCAAAAGTGCCGTTTTTTCTTTTTTTATTTCTTTTTTTTTTTACGTTTACAATTTCTTCTCTCTAACGAGGAATCGTGCATGGAATCGCGAATTCCATATACACGATAAATTCGTTGCGGTAGAGAGAGAGAGAGACAGAGAAGGAGAGAGAAATTCTCGAAGAGGTAGAATGGGACGTCGCGTCTGGTTGTGAGAGAATGCCGTACGACGTAATTACGAATCCTGTTGCTTTGGCTCGCAATTAGCCATTTGCTCCAGGCCCTCGGTTCGATTCGAGCAAACATTCTCCAATTCGGAGAGGTGCGATCTGCTTCGGTTGTCATACGGTTTCCGGAGGTATACAAGGACAGGGGTTCGAAGCTATCAGCTGGCGGAAAGCATCGGATTACAGGAGAGGTAAAGCCATGATTAGCGCCGCGCGTATGAAGCCAGTCGAACTCGTTAGAGAATAATAATTAACACAAATAATTATACGTTAAGAACGGATATTCGATTTATAAATTAATACGACAATTTGTTCTATTAACATCATTGATAATAATTAATTATGTTCGTTTGTACGAACTTGATATAAATTGATAAGAATTGAAATATTTTTATTCGTATTAAGGGAACGGTTAACGAACGTTAACAACGTCTGGCATCGAAATATTTTCTGCGTTAGCCCAACGCCAATTATATTCACTTTCGCGTGCTTCGTGCTAGGTTCGAAATACGAATATGACGTGTAACTCGTTGTCAACTGTACGCGCTCGAGACTTTCTCAGCGTGTATTTATCGCGCACGAGTGCTCTGCCCTCATCTAGTTGGCCTCGCTTCGTTAAAACGTTATGCAAACTTTGCAAAGCTCGTGTAATCAGGATTATTGAGTTACACATACCGTCTGCTACAATTGTTCCCTTCTCTCGGTCTAGCTCTCTCACTCTCTCTCTCTCTCGCGTGGCTCACCAATGTTACTCCGACATAACTGTACTCGCTTGATTTAAAATAATTGTATTTTTTCCTCTTTTTTTCTTCTATATTTCATACAAACTAAAAATATCAACTATATTGCGAATGACATAATATACCGTACGATTATTCTTATATTATTAAAAATTATTTAATATTAAAGATAATTTTTTGTTTATTTATACGACGTCCCTAATTTGAGCGAGCGTGGCGATGGTTAATGAACTTTGTTCTATCCATCGCTGTATATAGTTGAACATGTATATATATAGTGATAAATGCTCGATCCTCCAAGAAGACTCCTTCCACTTTGTGCTGATGACGTCTACGCTTCGCTACACTCCCCAGACACCGTTGATTAAAAATATTGTCTCGCAATGCCACCGGCCCTCGAGCCTTTTTCCTTATTCGCTTCTGGTGCATTGCATTCCATCTCTATCTCTCCTTGCTTCAGTTTCATGTTTCGCGTCGCAACTTTTATAATACTTGCGTATATTTATCTTTGGATTTCCTTCGCACCGCAACGTTTCCTGAATTAAACGAACGTCTAGTATGTTATATACCCTCTGGCATACAACCACGCACGTGCGCGTACACACGTACCGCATATATGTGATACGATCTGAGAAAAGGGAATTTGTTTGTTTATTATATATATATATATAATATATATATTAATAATTTCATACCTACTTGTTTGTTCTGATAGGAGTAAAAAAAAACATATTATTCTAAAAATACAATATGCAATTTTTAAATTCGCGAATACTGAAAAGGCGAATAACGAAACCGTGAATAAGGAGCGTTGACGGTATTTAATATTTATACAGATAATTGCAAAGCATAGACATTTCTCGCTGAATATTTTCAGTGTGAAATTCACGAGGGTGATGAATTTGAAGAATCCAGGGTGAATTTTCCTTCCTGCAGTTGACAGAGCACGTAATTCAAATTCACGTTGAATAACATTATCCGGAAAACATTTCCGCCAATTTAATGGAAATCGAATCAGGCAGGAAGATCGAAGTCGGGTGACTTGGCCGAAAGCGTTATTAATTTTAACCGTATTATTTTGAAATGAATTTCGAATAGATTGGCTATACAAATATAGCTTATAATATGTGTTACGGTACAGCTATCAAAGTTTCGATCATACAGTGATACCGAGCTACCCCACATCCCCCAAAACCGCTGTTCTATGTGCTAGACTGCTGAATTTCCTCACGAGTGAATTAGCAACTTCGATATACATGTATAGGCAATGTTAAACTAGATATAGAAACTTGTATTCGCATATATATATATATATGTACGACCATGAGGTGTCCGACATCCCGAATCTAAAATTAGAGAACTTTCGCGACGCTTTCCGGGTGTACATGACTGTAACAGCTAGTAGTAGCCTGTGGGTCATGGGATATATACCCGATGTTTAATGTATATATATGAGCAACACGCCCTTTTCGTCTCAATGTGCAAAGAGGAGCCGGTAACTGCGAGCCGGCTTAGCCCACATTGTGGTCAGACTTTCCCACGTGCGAATCGTTAACCCTCGTGAGTTGGTCCAAGTGTGATCGATAATTCGATAAAAATGATGGCAACTTCACGATCACGGTGTTTAAATCGAAAGGGGAATGGTATCAGGTTGGCCCAAAAAGTCATTGCAGTTTTTTTTGTATAGGTGACACGTATGTTTTCATATATTAGAAACGCAATTACTCGTTGGCCAACTCGACATACTTTAACCATAGGTGTTTATAGAAAATTGAATCCAACGCGAATAAATTTTAGAATCATCGAGTATCGGATTACTTCTCGTTTGGCTCAATTATCTCGTGTGCTTGATTCTTGGAAAAAATTGTGTCGAGCGTAGATTGGATAATTGACGTTGTGTGGACGCGATCTCTGGGGCGCGCACGTGCGAGACGACGCCCTGGTCTCGCGATCTCTTCGCGCTGCGTTCATCCTCCCTCGCTTTGCCCGGCGCGAAACTACCGGCGCATGACGCTCCTACATATTTTGACCCGGGCAGCAGAAAGCACTAGAAAGCAGCGACGGCAGTAAAGCGCGGAAGTTATCGCGTGCTCGCGCATATCTTGGCAGGCCCTTTTAATGCGTTCGTCTCTCGAGTATAGCCACGAGCTATGTATATGTATTATACTCGTAAATCGAGGTCAATGACCAGAGACCACGTGGTCATCGAAAGAGACTCGAGGATCTTTGCCAAAATTCTATGCAACCCAAAAACCGACGTTTCTTTTTTATTCGTTTATAAATTTTCGAGGGTTTTTGTTTTTAAATATTGATCGTAACCACGTGCAAGCAGATTAACATTCTCTTTAGATCGTGGCTTGGAATTTTCCTTTTCCAATAACCACGCCCAGCTTCGTGAACGATGAAACAGGCGATAAAGCAAATTTGCATTTGTTACTGAAATTGCTGGTAACTATTAATTTTTTTTTCTAATTTTCATTTCGTGCTGTTATACCTTTCGTGCTTTTACTGATCTCGGCCTCGATTCGATAAGCTTTAGGTGCTGGCCTCGGTGCAACTATTTCCGGCTTCTTCCGAGAAAAGGTTATTCTGGTCATCGACTTTCTGCCAAATAGGTCGACCGACTTTTCGACAGACGTCGTCTTTACCACTCGCTTCGGCGTGTATACTTTTCGCCCTAAATACTGTAATATATATATCGAAAGTCAGCCTAAATTCTGACATTTGTATAAAAATTTAAGTCGCATCATGGTAATTGAAAAATGTAGAGTCGAGTTATTGGAAAAAAGAATAAAGTCTGGACCTGGTCTCGAACTCGGGACCTCTCGATCACCGTTCCAGTCCTTTAAAGCGTATCAACCTGTACACATACGCGAGGGATATGACAACTCTCGGACAAATTCGATCGAAAGCTGAAAGCTTCGAGAGCGAATTTTAGCACAGCTCGAAACTATCAATTCGCTTTGTCTCTGGTTCTCGCGTATAGCCATTAAAACGAAAGACAAACGAGAGTTTTCCGATCTGTGAAATACGTCTCGTATTCACGTCGAAACGAAAAGTTTACTGAAATTCTTCAACTCTCGGGTTGAACATTTTTCAAAATCAATACTACAAATTTGCTTAGCCGTACGTTCTTCCCCCGTTTTTACGTAAAACTCATTTGTTATTCTCGAACTCAAAGTCGAATAAACTCCCGGACGTTTTACCCTACAAAATTTCAATCTAAATATTTATCTTGTATTCGTTTACCGCGTTTAATTACGAGATGAACGTTTGCGCGTCTAAAGTTGGTCTTTTGGAGTAATAATGTCAAAGGACCAACGAATATGTAATAAGGGTCGATGCCTCGGGACGTATCCGGACCAACAACGGCGAACAAATTTCACAAAATACATTTTCACTTTCAGGGGGCTCAGGGAGAGCGGAGGGTGAGGGCGGCTCGAACGATCTTACCAGTGGCCGCCGAGGAGTTGGGAGCGGCGGAGTTTTGGGCGGCGGCGGCGGCCGGGGTTCCGGCACTTCCGGGAGCGGCGGTGGTGCCGGGGGTCGTTCGAGGGACGAGCCACGTCGGCACACCCTCAGCGGCGATCATCAGCCGTCCCTTCAACAGTTTAACTCCCAGCAGCTTCATCCCCTGCATCCTCATCATCTACCACCGCCACACGGACAGTACGGCACTCAGCCGAATCGACACACCACCATGGATCTCGAGGTGAATCTTAGACCGCGTAACATGTAAATATATTTTGCTTGGTTTTTTGTTACCTTTCCTTTTTTCTTTTATTTTTTTTATTTTTGTTCCTCCAATTATCCATTTCCTACGCGTATCTCCGTCGATTAAGCTTTTGACTAACATTAACGAATGAATTAACAAAATTCGAGTTTTTCTTATTATTATGTTGAAATATTTGGAAATATTTGTGTATCGTTTATTTAACGATTGGTAATAACATTTTTAAAGATCGAATCGATAAATGTCGGGTAATATTTAACATGGTAATAAAAATTTGCAATTTTTCTTCTCAATGTAGTTTTTATATGAAAAAATGTCTTATGCTCAATCAAGATTTTTCATCTCTTTCCGTTTTCTCTCGTTTATCTCTTCGATGTATTTGCCTTGTATATTTCTATACGATATTTTTTCTTTTTGCAATTATTTTTATCACGATGTTTATACTATTGTTGGATAAATTCTTTCAACATTTTTCCCCTTGGTCTACTCACTTGACATTGTTAGAGCGAACAATATCGAACGATTCCAGCGAGTAAATGAAGAAAAACGAAATTTTCTCGTTGATAAAAATCGATTGCCAATCGAAAAGTAAGATTGCGATTGGTGCTCGAGGAAAAGCTCCGACAATGTCGTAACTCGCCTTTTTGTAAGACGTTTACGTTCTTGATGTTGAGAGATATTTAACGAGATTGCATTCGGTCTTTTCGTCTCTTCTCCCTATTATCGTCGTTGATGAAAAGTTCTCTCGACGTTCTGGACATCTCGAAGGTCGACTACCCTTTCTTTGTATCTCTTATGCGACGGAACGTGGAACAAATTCGTTTGTTCTGCGCTAGACGAGATATATAACCGATTGATTCTTCGTCTTTCTCCAATGTCACGAACGTACCGTAACGTCCTCGAAACCATTCAAATATATTTCGACAAAAATCAATCCGACGATTCGAAAAACGTACGTTTTATTCCGAGAGGATTGAAAAATGAGCGATCGCTTCTTCAAACCCATTTCCGTGGAAGAATCTCGAGCGCTCCTGCGTGTCTACGAGTTATCGACAGACGGATGGAACTTTAAGTGACTCTTTTTCCGAGAACAATGGAAAATCCTTCGTAGCATTCTCGCCGAGATCAGTCAAAGGGGATTTTTACCGTTTAAACGTCGAAACGTTTCTGGCTCGTACTACCGTCTTGACGACGGATATTTTGTCCTCTCTGCTTTTTTACCACCATCCCTTTCTCCACATAGCTGCCATCCCATCTTCTCGTGTCTATCGGCGACGTGATCGATAATTTCCCACACCCTCTCTCACACACGTATATATATATATAGATATATGCATTGCCGATAATCGAGTGTTCTCTCGCGAGTGGCCCGTCCCTCCATCTCCCTCTTCGGGCGAGGGTTGAAGTCCGCCGGTATCGGGTCTTTGATCGGAAAGCTTGTCGCACGTCGTTAGGCCGTAGTCGTTGTAAAACTCACAACTATACGTTCTCTCACTCTCCGCTACCCTTCTTTTAGCCACCGTCACGTCGGTGGCTTTTCAAGGCTTTTTAAAAAACTCCCGATACAATGTAAAACGCCGCGAATAATTATATAACGACAAACTGAAAAAAAAAGAACTTACGAAACTCGAGCATTTTGTCATTTATAAAATATTCTTTCGTTAACGATATCGTAAAGTTTTTCGGATATAAAAGGGAATTGCGATTTTTTCATTAAATTATCAAATAAATTTGTTTTTTTCGTATTTTGATCGTTTAGGAAAGAATATAAAATATATTTCTCGAAGTTATCGATCGCTCGTCAGAAATTCATTGGCGATGAGTTAAATCACTCGAGGATGAACATCGAACTCGTTGAAAACGTATGTTGAACACACTGTCGAGCCGTTACCGAGTAATTGGACGTGTTGGAGCATATCCGCGTTATCTACGCGTTTCGGCGTCATAATTGAGTGCGATGCGCGCGACACGTGTGGTCGTCGGGCTATAACGTCCGGTTTAACAGCGTCGACGAAACGAGACTCCCTTCGATGGATGATAATAGAAAAGCTCGCGGTATACAGCGAGAAAGGGCGAGAGAGAGTACGAGGCGAGGGACGAGAGAGAGAGAGAGAGAGCTTTAGGACAAAATTTTGAGGCTTTTGCGGCAACTAAAATGCGGCCCGCATATTCGATAACTCGTCAATGCGTGCCGACGCGAGAGATTCGATACGATCAAACTCGTAGTAGGTTTCTATTATTCATGGTGCACGAAGTTCCCTCGTCAATTTTCGATAGTTAGCGGTTAACGAGACTCGTAGCTATATGGACTTCGATGAGTATAACTAGCATCGAAATTTGTCATAGAACAAAGTTGAACAGTGTCGAACTCGTTTGTAATAATACATGTTTATTATCGATTGTGGATTCTCGACACGGTTTGCCCCATTGACACTTGGTAGGTGTCGATCGGTTTTCATAATTCAAACCTCAGTACAGTTTATCCTATCAACTTGGCGATTAGAGGCAAAGACATATCATTGGTATCATTGCCTGAAGCATAATTTTCAAACATTCGAATAATGAATCGATTTTTAATTGAATATTTTAATGTTACTCTCTTTGTTGACAACACTTTTGTATTTATTTACCACAATTTGTCACCGAGCTTCATATCGTTTCATCATTTTTTCACTGGAATGCTTCTAACGTTTTTTTGTGTGTTTTTGTGTGTTTCTCTTATTAACAGATGGGGACCAAGTCTCGCCAGAGAAAGGTAATTCACGATTCTTCTTGTATTTTTATTAAAGTGTCATATCGATTTTTCGTGTCATTCGCACGACGCATGAGATCGGTAAAATAAATTTTCACCAATCTGTCAAAAAGGATTTCAATCTAAAGTAAAAATATTTAAATTAAATCATCATTAAATTCGAAGGAACTTGATAAAAGTAATTAAAGTAAAAATTAATAGAAATCCTCTTTGTAATTTGATTATTGTATTCGTTGTCGTAGTCGTCTCTTCCGAGGGGATATCCACCCCCCTCTTCGACAATGCTCTACGATGACGACCCCGGCATTATGTCCGAGGTTGAAACCTCGAGCACTGGATTTCGGAGGGGTGGCAAGCAAAGAAGCAGCCTACCCGTTGTCCGAACTCCCAGCAAGACTCTGGAGCGACCACTAGGTAATGCACACTCCTTAAATAGATTTTTTAATTATACGAGTGAAACTGCGGCTTACAAGGCAATATCCCTGCTATATAATAGAGATTTTACAGCCGACGTGACAGGATCGATACGCAAAAACGCTTAACTCCAATCCCCTTCTCAAAAAATATCTCTTACTCCTCGTTGACTTTTAAAAATTATTCTTATTAAAAGTTAATCGACCGATCAATCTTGCTATTGATGATAAAAAAAATAAGAATTGAAAAAAACGTATTCATTCTTCGATTTAGTTTCTCCAATTGCAAGTAGATTATTTTAAACGATTCGGAGAATTGTGTGAAAGATTAAACTCTAAACGAACAGAGCCAACTTTCGTAACTTGTTGAAAATAGTAAAACTCGCTTAAGCCACTTCAACGAGAAGTTATAATTACACGCCGAAACAAATTGGAGGCTTGCTTGAAAAAGTGCTCTTGCTCTCTTTTAACGCTTTAAAATGACTGTCGTACCGCTATTCTCCAAAAATTTCTTTTTTTCATTATTTATTCCACCTCAATGATCCAAAATGCCAATGCTAGAGTGGATGGGTTTACCTGACAAAACAATGAATTTCTGTGGGCGACTCCCTAGGTCTGGTGTTCCTGCAGTACAGGAACGAGACGAAGAGGGCACTCCTGCCAAATGAGATAACTAGCATTGACACTGTCAAAGCTCTATTTGTCAGGAGTTTTCCTAAACAACTCACCATGGAATATCTCGACAGTCCTCATGTCAAAGTGTACATACACGACAGCAACAAAAACATGTTTTACGAACTCGAAGATCTCAGGTGTGTTCACTTCGGTGTTATCGATAATTTCTTTCTTTTTTACCATTAGAAAAATTGATCATAATCACCGTTATTGTCATTAATATTATTAACGTTTACATATTTTTTTAGACAAAGGATGGAATTTTTTAATTTATAGTCTTTCGTTAAATTATCCTTTCTTTTTTCTTCGTACAGGTCTCATCTTCGAGATATCAGAGATCGAAGCGTTTTGCGCCTTTTCGAGAGTACAGATGGGGTCGCCGGTATGCCAGGACCCATGGGAGCTCCAGCCGGTGGAGCCGGACTTCCGCCGCACTGGGAGGATCAGAGCTACTTCAGCGAGCCCGAGTTCGACAGCGAGTTTCAGCATCAGCACATCCACAAGAGCAAGGTAAGCGAGAAAAACTTTACCCACCGATAACTTTGCTCCCTTCTTCTTTCTCTTCTTTTTTTTTTACGAAACAGTACAATTGCGCGATACAGACAACCTACAAAATTCTCGCAAGTTTTTGCGACATAAAAAGTAGAATCGTTCTTAAAAAAGAAATGTTGATTAAAAAAATAGTACTTCGAGGGTATGAGGATTTCTTTTGGAAAAAGCGAAAGTCAAAACAAAATATAAATGTGAGAGTATAAAGTTTAATCTGTACATTACGAATCCGAGCAATACGACCCGTATAAAAAATAAAATAAAAAATACAAACTTAACTATACGTCTTACGTGTAATAATACCTTTCGGCGATAACAGGACACGTGGTAACATTATCGTGCATAGCGTTCGCTGAATCCGGTATAAAAAGAACTTTTGTACAGTTAGAGATTACGCAGTCTCGCGGCAAATGTGTTATTTGAGCTCGGCTACATGCGCCCGAGTGCGAGCAACAGCCTCACAATTCGAAACGTGCCAACTCCCATGAGTATCGTCGTCTTTATCAGGAAAAATTTGTCGTTCGATCGCCCTATCTTTTTCGTCTCGTCCGTTTGGTCAACTCGATATAAATAAAAAAAAATATTGATCGAACATACACAAGCTACGTACGATGGTAAAAAAACGAGGATAAAAGAAAACAAAAAGCAATACGTATAAAAAAATTAGAATTAAACGGATGAAAGGTGATTTAAAAAAAAAATCTACGATATAACGATAAAATGCTTCGATTGAGCGCTATGTCCTGAAAAATGGCAAAGTCGATGTTCACAGGCTCGACACTCAGACTTTATACGACGATGAAGTTTCGTTGAATTTGAAATTCGAACGATCGGATGTTTTTTCGCCGTGAATATTCAACGAGTCTCGAAAGGACTCGAACTGTTCGAGTACTAAAAACAAACAAATAAAGTAAAATCGTCTCGAAAGAGAAAAAAAAACATACTTGAGATAAAATCGCTCCAAGATGAGTGGAAATGGAGCGAGTCATGCAAATATAACGGAGAGCTCTCTTTGAGAAATATCTCTCCAAGTTTTACGTGCTCTCCGAATCTGGGAAAATTGTTCTAGCACCCTAGTGACTCGTTCAACGATATTAATCGGGTTTTTTTTTCATATTCGTTGAAGGACACCGCATATGGTGAAATGTATAGATTAGACTTCCGCTGAAGAAAACGTTCACTCGAGAATACGACAAAAATAGTGGAAAAACAACAAAATTTCAGATAAAGTAGTGTCAAATGTTTGCTGCAATTTTGACGATAGTAAAGTTGACAGTAAAATCAATAACTAGAGTCTTACTCTTTTTTAGGACACTTAAAGACATTTTTCAGAATTATTATGAGCTTCTTAGGGTCGGAAAACTCAATTTTCTTCAACGAGTAATTTCTTTTAAATTCACGTTTCATCGTTAGCTTTTTCCACCATTTTTCTTCAATATTTCGAGCCCGAATGGAATATTAGATATCGGCACGATAAATTAAACTCCCGTTCGTAAAGTTCGATAGCACGATTGGCATTTTGATTGTTCGTGATCGATTAAAACATTTTGCACGATTGTACCGCCGGCACGTACAGAGCTCCCGAATAGAGCTTTTTCGGCACGCTGCGCCAGCCCATTACAAGAGCTTTCGCGAATGGCTCGACGGCGCAACCACCGCACACGTCCATCACTTGTTTGACCTCGGCCTCTGCCGGTTCTCGTTCCTCGTTCTTCATCGCCGGTTTCGCCATTGGTAAACCGAAACTCGCGAGACCGTTGAAATAGTCGTTGTGAAGGGTCTGCGGTACGAGGAAAGTGTCATCGATCAGCGAACCGTCGCCCAACTGGACGAGACCGCGTTTCTTTTTCTCCGAGTCCCGTTTGACGATCGCCTTGTCATTGGCTACGGAAGATTCTTCTTTCGGCACGAAGGAAACCTGAGAATACGAATAATTCAAGAAAATATTCAAATTTAAGAAATTATACAAACTCGGATAAATTATTGTCAGGATTGAAATTCCAAAATTGGATATATCTACACGCTCGTACCTTTATTTCCTTCGAGGTTTCCCTCTTGGTCACTTCCTTCTTCGCTTCGAAATTCGCAACTTCATCGGGTATAGCTTCGTCATCGGTGGAACTTTGTCTCTTGGCATGATTCTTCTCTCTCTTGAAGAGATTGTGATACTGTCCATCGATGATACTATAACCATTGGAATTGCCAGGCTCGCCGGTTGGTGCCTCGGCCAATTCAGGGACACCAGTCTCGAAAAACTGTGTGGGTCTGTAGCCGCTCGCGAAAGACGGAAGAATCGAGGGTTGAGGTTGAGCAGGTGGTGGCGCAGGTTGCAGAGATTGTGGATTTATCGGTGGGAAACCCATGGGTGGTGGACCTTGCGGAGGTAGACTAGGGTGACGGAGAGTCACACCATTCTGAACTATCTGAACATGTGCACCAGGATTGACTTTTACCTGTGGTCAAAAAATTCATCAAACAGTAAAAAAATGTGATAAAAATGTAGTTTTAGCGAAACGGTCAATAATTTCTAAAAGTAAGAAATTAGGCATTAGAGTTTAAAAAATACAGAATGTTTGAAATAATTCTCACTCGATGGTTAATTTGTCCTCCTGTGATGAAAGGATTCATAGGCAATGGAGGTCCGGTGACAGGTGCCTGAGTAGTCGTTCGTGGTCTGTTGTTCGAGGTGTCATGCTCGTAGTGATGCGCATGATGATGCTTGTGATCCTTGTGAGCTTTTCCAGCGGTCAGGGCAACGTCGTACAACTGTACCATGGTCAATTCTCCCAGCATACCACCGGAACCTTTATGAATACTTAATTAGTTTCCAAGCTTCTGTGCTTCGAGAAATTATTAATATTCATCCCCAACCGACCTGGTGGTGCTCCCTCACCCTCGAGGAATCCACCTCCGAGCTGCCTCTGCTCCTGACCGGAAACAGCGATACCGCCCCCTTTGATAACGTGACCAACGAGCTGAATTCAATCAGTGGAAAAATATACAAACAAACAATACAAACATTGTGTAATTTTGGAAAGTTTTATGAGGAAAAACTTTTGATAAATTGCACTAAAAAATCTTTATAAAAATGAAAAGAAATCCATAAAAAATGTAAAGTGGACACGTGACACGGGGTATAAAATCAAGCTTTTTTTATCCTCAATGTGTCACCGTCGTGCAATTCAGCAGGTGGGAAAAACGTAACGTGTCCTTCCCACTCGCTATTCATCGTACGATCGAAAAAAAAATATGCGGAAATCCCACATTCTCTCTTTCCGACTGTAATACGCAAAAAGATTCCAGACGCATTTAGCAAGATTGCGCCAACAATGGATAGGCCGGAGAGTAGTGTAACGTTTGATATCTCGTGCGTGCCACAATCCGAAGAAAGAGAGTACAAGCTGCATAGAGGAGTTCCGTGACTGAACGAAATGTAGCCCGAGGTGGTGTGTTCGTGTTTTTTATATACGTGTGTATACGACATAATGAGGGAACGCGAAGGCATAAGTCACGCGGAGGAAATATATACTTTCCCCCCGGATATCTAGATCGCGGCTTGCTTTCCAGTACCAGCGTTATCTTATCGAGGATCGAAGAATCGGGATCTACGTGGCGCGTGTGCGTTCTGGCTCATTAATTGAGGGTTGCAGACGAGTAGAATCGCGGAATTAGAATTAACGTCTACCGATTTGCTCGCATGGAGAAATCGCTGTTTGCCTCTGTTTGCAGCGAGGAAAATGATCTGATTAAAAAGAATGAACTGCAGAGACAAAATGCCACGTAGTTCTGACGTTAGATAGAATTTAATGCGTTTTAGCAGAATTTAGAATTGAATTGGCCACGCGTGTATGTAAAAATCAACCTCATTTTAGTGTCGGATGATCGTAAAATTAAAATATGAAAAAAAAACAGGTAGTGTAAATATTCTAGTGAATCATTTTTGTCAACACGCAGAAAAAATTATCCTTTTTCACTGGGAAATATCAAATATTCGACGTACGAAAAAGACCATAAAATTATGGAAAAAAATTGGAAGGTTTGTTTGAGTAATTATTCCACGTGTTTAGAACTCGGAGCGTATACGTCAAAATATTGAAACATTGGTTATTTTTTCTTCAACGTTCCTGTTTGAAAGGCTTAATACGACTTACCCTGTTATGGAAGCCACGGCCCACGCGCTCGTCGTTAACCCAGATTTGCCATTCTCCGGTGCGACCGTTCCAGCTCTGACAAGAGTGATACCACTTGTTCAATCTTAGCGGATAGTTCAATCTGTAGAGAGTGTGACCGTCGATGTTCATCATGTAGTACGAACTTCTCGCGGTATTGGCGATCCACGACAAAATTCCTCGTGGCTGATCTCCGACTGGAATTTCGTTATTAAAAAGAAAAAATGAAAAAAAAAATCAATATCGAGCGTAGGCAAGGCAATATCTCGTCCGCGAAATATTATTACGCTCTTACCGACATAAATTTAAAATATAGTTTTTTTTTTAACGTTTCACCGATATATTAAAAATCTCTATCGAAGCAAGGTGTCGTTAAAAAATTACGACGTTGTTTTTTTTATTTTCCGCAGTTACTCGTAAATTTTCATATTTAAATCTTCGATAAATTTCGCCGAATTTCCCCGCGCTCGTCATCCTTGAGAAGGAATGCTGAACGTTATTGATGAAACTGAAAGGCGAAAAGAGGAACGTGGCAAACGCACATCTAATCTACGTAACTTTCTAGTCAAGTGTAAGAAGATGGAGTGACGAGACCGCCGCGCCTGATATCCTTTCTAACTACGTGCCCGCGTATACTCGCAAAGTCTTTACGTGTATGTACATCGGCACGGTGAATAAAAAAAAACAAAAGTACGTGCGTTCTTTCGCGATATCTGGATATCCTTAGAAAGCGGACGGCGATAAAACCTCGTCCACGGTTACGAGTCGGCCTCGGAAACATTCCCAAACGTATTTTATTCGCGTTTTCAACAACTCAGAAAAAAGAAGAAGCCCCGATAATTACTAGTGAATAAAAAGAAAACTATCGTTACGATAAAAAATCTTACCTGCGTAAGAAAATAGTGGATGATCGTTCGTGTGATTCGTAAATTTGGTCCACATGCAAAGCGTAAATTCCTTGAGATCGGGAAGATCAATTTTGTAGTGAATATACTGAAACATAAATTTACAAACAATATTGTCAATATCGAGAAATTTCTTAAAATCGACACGACTTATTAGAGTTGATAATTAATTTTGTGAAATATAATTAGAGCTAGGCTGTTTCCGCGTACGGAATAATTTCTCATCGACATTCTATCGGTGTCTCGGATCTTCGACCTCGCGGCTGCAATTCATTACAATGTAATGAAAAGTTCTTTCCTGAAAATCGTTATAAAATTTGCGAGCCGCGTCGATGCGATACAACGCGGTAAAACGTTGAATTTAAAGTGGATGCAAATTTCAACGTTTATCGAACGTTAGGTTTTAAAGCCTGGAGAGTCTTGAACCCGCTTCGAGAAATAAGCGAAGGAAGATCCCTATTACCGCGATGAGTCAGCATTTGCGTGATTATAGTATCCGCGATGATAGTACGCGAGGTCCCGGGACGCTGAAAATGCGGATGTTGGCTGATGCGGACGAGGCAAGACGTCCCGGACCGGAAGTTAAGTCTCTCTCTCTCTCTCTCTCTCTCCCTCATCACACACAGGCGTTACCAACGCGGCAATCAGGGAAAGTTCGTGTCTTCCATACGGTGTATTACCATACATATAAAGAAAGTACCTTGTATTTAACGTAAACCAACACAAACGCAATGAAAAGAGGCGTCATCGACGAGAGAGTCGTGCGATACACCAGAGTAAAAAATCATTGTCACTCTAATGCAAAAGATCGAGACAGAGAAAATAATTATCGGGAATTGAATCGGAAATTTGTATCAATATTATCATCGTTAAAACGAATCGATTGGAACATTTGCTTCCGATCTATTATAAAAGTTTTAACGATTTTATATATTTTTTGTACTATAAATAACGGTGTCTAGACTGTCGCAGCCGATTATTAACGAAGATCGTTCGATATCCGGCGAGGGAAGTGGCAGGCTTTCTAACGTTCCGTATAATACGATGAATTTTTGAAAATCAATCCAGAATTATAGAGTTGGGTCCATCGTGTTTGCTAGGTCGGAAGTTTCGAGCTAGGAAACTTACTTCTACCCTCGTCTTAGTATCGGCGTCGCGTGAACTCGGCCTCGTATTAGCTCTAACTACTTGGCTACCTACGTGCTTGTTAGTCTGCAAAAAAACAGCTTAAGAGGGTGCAATCAGTGTCGGCATTGTCTCTTTCTCTCTCTCGCATATATAATACTTTGCATAGGTATGAGCGTACAGTAAATACGACACAGAACTCACAAGTATCTATGCGAGCGTGTGAACAATCTCAAATAGTTCGCTTTGAGGGATAAACATCGCTTTCGTATCTCTCCCTCGCCTATAAAAAACTCATTATATTACGTAAATGGTCTATTTTCTTCCATAATTTACATACAGAGCGAAACATTCGCCAGACGATCGATATACGATAACGATATTCGTAACGGTTACTGGACTTATAGAACACCGCACCTAGGCAAATTGTACATCGATTGTTTCTAAAATTAGATCAAGGCAATAATTTATTTATCGAGCTCACCCTGACGATCTTCGATTCTTCGATGATTTATTTACATCGTTAAACTAGAGAAAGAAGTACTCGAGTATTGATCTCATCGATATCGAGTTAACAGAATAATTCCAAGAAAATTTTTGTCAAATTCTTCCGTACGTTTATGCAAAAATGTATCGTGACAATGCGAGCGAATATAGAGAAAAATAATGATAGCGCACGCCGCTCTTGAACGGTCTTGGCACGCATGAAGTTCACAGCGGAATTTACGAAGGAGACCGTGACGCCCGTATGTGTGTATGACTACTTTGTTATACGGGCGATAGTCCGAGGCATGCGACGATTGCGAAACGAGATGAGCGTTCATTACACGGAAGTGTCAAGTCCCGTACATCTCTCACTAATGCTTTGTAACTTCTCCACATTGGTAACGGCAAAGACATGCCTACTCTCGTATGCTGAATGCATCGGCACTGTGCAGTGCACTTACCCTGTGTATATATATATATAAATATACTTGCGGATTTCTGTACACGTATCTATGCATAGAACCGAGTCCCATTTCATCCACTGTCTGTACAACAATGGCACAGAGTGGAGGCAAAGTCCGTGCCCAAATCCGGAAAATACCTTTCCAACCCGTCGCTAGTAACGATATGATATGTATGGAGCGTTCGGGCTATGCAACGAAACGTGCGACACGTACCATTCGCGAAATGTATCGAAAATTCTACTCCGATGTAATTTTATCGATTTTCCAACGAGCTTACATTTAGGATAAGAACATTTTTCAACGATTTCTTTGATCAAATATGTATGAGAAATTGAACATGAGAAATGTAGTCACTTGGATAGTCACTGGAATTTAATTAAGTCTGGTTTTTTTAATTGTAATAACATTTTTATCCTCGCAGGATTTATGTAATTCGTTTTTTTCCCTTCTTTTTCTAGTGTTAAGTATTACGTTGTTGCGTGAGTTACATATTAATAGGCGGTAGATTTATCTTATCTCGTCTTTCACGTAAGTCTCGAAGTGAGTCAATGGCAAATACCTTCTTTTTACTCCGAGGATCGAGAAAAAAAATGGACTAAATGTTTTGAAGCATAAAACGAGTAAACTCGCAGATATTCGTTTTGAACATTTATTTGTAATATTTTTCAGTCGTATACGCGAAACGGTTAATGCTCCTGATGTATTACGCACATTTTAACGTGTGCGAAAGTCACGTACGAACTGCTCCAACACTTTCGTTAGCATCTCATTATCCACGTTTGCACGCGATCTTGCACCTCTACCGAATGGTCGAGCCTTACTTGGACATTATTTTATATAGACACTTTACCGTGTAAAGTAACGCAATGGTAACGACGAGTTTCCTCTCGAGATTAACCTAAATTCTCAAATTACTTTTTCGAACATTTGCCTGTCCTGTCGAGAGACACGTGAGAGAATTCTCAGTAGTGGGAATAAAAGCATGACAAAAAATCTTACTTATATAAAAAAAAATGATGAAAATATAAATCGCGCATACGCAACTTGGCATAAATTTTCAAATGGCTAAATTTATATTTTCCATTTATTTTTGTTGAAAATTCATAATTCGTTGGAACCTTCGACGCTGCTCTTTCGAGCCCACCTCGGTTTTCCTTCATTTTTCATACATCCCGTATATCATTCGCAATAGTTCTTTAATCTGATCTTTCAGACTCGACCCGATTGTGGAACACATTACGTTTCTCAATTTCCTTTCGTACACTCGGCCACAAAAGTCCGTGCGAAATGTTTACGTACCATTGCAAAGGAAAACGAGCGCGTTTCTAATGCGATTTTGTCAGTACGTGCACAATTTATTTCGAGAAATACGTTGTTTGAAAATATATTTATAAAATATATCCTCACTAAATGTAACAAATATTTGTGCGTTTTTATTTTTTATTTCTCGTTCGTAAAATCAATTCTTTTTTTCACACTTTACGACTGGAAGCCAAACATAAATTGCCTCTGATATTTATTCAAGCCTAAATGCAACGTGTATAACATTTATTTCATTTGAAAATCTTTGGGGCAAACAAACGAATGAAAGAAATATCTAAACGTCACCTATCGTGAATTCTGAACAATTTCGAGGTAAAATCTGGGATTATATCCCGAGATGGCTAATAGTCTCCGCTACTATTTGACACATACGTATAGGCAACCGATAAGGGGGATTTCCTGGCGCAATATCTCAAGTTCCGCGTGACAGAAACTTCGATCGGGTGGTGGTCGTAAACGTGGACTATAGAAACCGTTCGAGTTTCCGGTTCTTCGTCGTTTCGGCACATCCTGCGATCCGTACCTTCCCTCCTCGTTCTATCTTCCAATGTGGGTTTTCGACCGAATAGAATCGAGGAGAGGTCGTTCGACCGAGTGTTGGACGATCCTTTCCAGTTTTCGTGTGAACGACCTCGCACGCTTCGTAGTCGCATCCGCAAACCGAACGTTCCTTTATCGTTCGTTAAATATATATATAGTTTCATATGTATACGGAACGTACGGTACGCGGGCTCGGACGAGCCCGATGAACTTCGCGAAGGAAAGTGAAATTTATTCGGCCGTTCATGGCTTTCGTGCGCTTCCCGTCACGAGACACCACAAAAGCCTAGGCAAAAGGAAGGATATGTGTGTATGATTGCCATATAACTTTGTCGGAATCGGCTTCAAGGCAATTTTCTACCCTTCTTGTTTTCTCGACCTCTTGGTTCCATCATTCGCTCGAATCCGGTGCCAGCAAATGCGCTAGCCAGACATACTAGAATCTCGATTTTCCTGATTTAAATGTTTTCTCTCTATCTTATCGACGTCCGACGATTCTCATTCAATCCCAAACCGTTTAACCTTCGAAATGTCTCTTGGTTCACTTGATTGCGATCAGTTGTCGATATTTATTACAGTTTTTAAAAGTTTCTCGGTCGATTCTTCGAAATTTGTTAAGACATTCGGGTCGAAATTTAGCGAGTTTCACGATGTCGTGAAACCATCGTAAAAGTACTCAAAAAATTGGTTTAATTTTTTTACGACTTTATCAGAACGCTCATTGCCCATAGATCGTGAAAATGACAGACCCGTTGAAAAATCAACTTTGTCAAGATTATGTATCTCGTTCCATCGTGCCTATACTTGACTTCAATCTCAACGAACGTCCCGTAATACTTAAACGTTGAACTCTGACAGACAGCTGTTTTACAACACTGAAACCTCCATATTATATAATTACCCGATCAAACATTGTGCCCGATCGTTCATTTCAAATAAACGAGAGCGATAGTCGAAGCTGTGTCGATTCATTTCAACATGACGAAATAACACCGGCTAAGTATAGGGTTTTGTCTCGAAGTGCACTGTAACGCTCGCAGATGTATAAAATTTAATATCAACTCGTACAAAGTCGTATTCGACAAACTTATCCACGTGGTCGTAATGACAAACCGACAGAGAATGAGATTTCACCGGATAAACGCCTGCTCGCTCCGTAGGTGCGCACGCGGCTTGGTGTTTTTTTTTCTTTCATCAGTGAGATTTTCCTAGTGTATTGAAAATTATATACTCTCTGTCGGTGCGGTTGCACTGCCTCGATTCCATTATCGTACACACTCGCAATTGCAACATCTGGTGTGCAAATTCTACGTGCGAAGGTAATATATAGACGTATAAATATTCTTACACATAGTTTGTTTTATATATATATATATAGAGAGAGAGAGAGAGATATGAGAATGTACGCGAATAGAAACACCGCCGGCTAGAATGCTCGAACGCGTTTGCGAACAATTACGAGATTTCGCTTCACCGAGCTAAGTAGTATCGTGAGGGCAAACTTGAAGGCACGTGAGATTCGCTAGTATGACTGCGATGAAGGAAGCAATGTTCAAATTCCAATATACAATTTATCATTATCACTATTACTATTATTTCTTTTTTAATTTGACTCGAAATAAAACATGACACTTATTATTGTATTTCTTCAAAAATAGAAATTGTATTGAAAGAATGGATCTTATAACTTTATTGTTGTTAGCTGTTTCTTTTTACATTTTAAAAATTATTATTATTTTTTTATTTTGACGTTTGATCGTCGCGTAAACTCACCTCAAAGTACAACTGTTGATTCATCGAGACTTTGTAGAGGGCGCATTGATCGTCATCCTGTTGCGAGTGTATCTGTTGATGAACCAAAGGGGAATCGTCGATATTGTACGACGAGAGCGAGCCGGGGTTGCCGTAAGCAACCGCCTCTTGGTGAAGTATACTCGTGCTCAATGTAGCAGGGACGATGGGTCTCCAGACCGACGATATAGCAAGGCTCGCCTGGAACAGTGTGCACAGAAGGAATAGGGTTGTCTGATCTCTTCGTTCCATTCTCGTTTTTTTTTTCGTTTCTGAAACAAACCGAAGAAAAACAAAGCAGAACATTAAAATCTCATTAAAAAGAAAAGAATTATAGGGATTAAAATTACAAAAAACATTACATCTGTATTATTCTCGAATACAAGAAAATAAATATTTACGCAGTAGCGGAATAATTTAAATGCAAATTTCTCTATTGCCCATGGTGGCATTTAGCAGTCGTCGAGTTTACTCGACAATGACACGATAATCGTGAGAATCATAGTCGAGCGTGAAATCGATTAGTTCGCTGTCTAAAAGTCAGATTCGAACAGCTCTATTCACACCGAGTATCACAAATACTATACATATTTATATAAACAGGGTGTCCCAAAAGTCTCGAACCACCTGTTACCTGCGGGTAGCTAGTGGTGCCACGATATCACGTGCGAATTTTGCACGATCAATTCGCGATAGTTTTTAAATGAGACGCGATTTAAACTCTCCGCTCGAAGAGCGTGGTCTCGCCCGCGTTCCTCCTGACTCGGCAGTACGTTAGCAAAGTTCGAATAAACTACAATCTCCTCTCGTTTAAAAACTATCGCGAATCGACCGCGCAAACTTTGCACAATGATTCGTATCAACATCGACCAACCGTAGGAACCCGAGGCTGCGGAACTTCTGGGACACCCTGTATATACAATAATAATAAATTACACATTTCTATGCACAGAAACGTAGGATTTTACTATTACATACAGTGAAACATGTAAATCGAGACTCGTACGGTATTGTACGTTATTCTCGACGTTAATAGTAGGTGGTAAAGCAGATCAAAACGCGAGAACGATCTGTATAAGGCCAAACTCGTTTGTCCTCGTGCGGACTTCTAGTTAATCTTCTTTTCTTTTTGTGCGTGCCGACTCGATCGAAAGTGATGTATTCGAAAACTCGTCTCGTTCTATACATGATAAACACGTACATATACGTTTATATACAAGTACACGTACGCAGTCGCCCTGTTTAAGGCATACGGTGTAACTCGTTAAATAACGTAACGTGTCGATGTAAATTACACATACATGTAAAGATATGTGTCTCTCTTATGTACTCTACATTCTGTCTTTGAAATATATGCAATGACTCGAGACATCGATCAGGAGCAATCTCGAACGAAGCTTTTCGTCGTCGTCGATCTAATTGATTTCCCGTACGATCGTGGGTTCGTACATCGTCCAATTAAGGTGACGACGACAAACGTCCTACGACGTTAACGCAGAAAGAGGATCACAGGGTTTGCGCTCCGTTACGTCTCGTGCCGTCTCTAAACGCACTATATTAACGTAATTGCACGCGTTGCTCGTCGTTCTTACGTCGTGCTTACGCTTATTATACGAATACATATATAATACAGACTATATAAATATATTTACTACACTAACTGGGAAATTGTGTTTCCGGTAAGCGCACGCAAACGTTGAAGGAAACTTTTCCAAAAGCGTTCACTGCAACGCGGTAATAAAAAATCTAAAAATAAAATAAAAACAGAGAATAATTTTTCCATAATTTATTGTTTTAATTGGGCTCGTGTATCGTTGCTTAATGACCCATTTTTAATTCGATAAAGAATATTACGTGTTTTTGTTTGTCCGGGCCGAATAAAAATTTCAACGCGTAACTAGCAACGATATTGAGCAATCGAGAAATTTCTAAACGGTGTGGAAAAATGGTCGCGTGGTATTTTTCATCCGCAGCACGATTTCCTGTTTTTTAAATGTTTTTTTTTCTTTCGTTTGACAGTTCTGATAATTACATCGCGCGAAAAGGGAAAACAAGCTAGTTCGATGTAGCTTAGGTGTATACGAGAGCGAGGATGCCGAACGCTCTGCGGATCGTCTGGAATTCCAATCAATCCTAATTAGGCCGAAGCAGAGGAGATACACGTCTCGTTGCGAATTCTCCCTTGATTGATTCTAGCAATCGGGGTTTGCCAGCATAACGAACAGTCCTACACGGCAGGCATTCGCGCTTGCATCATCGTCGCATTTTCCCTTATGAACGATTAATTCACCACAGAAATAGAAAAGGATCGATAATTTAATCATCCAATATTAATAAATTTTTTTTTACTTCGCTCAACATCCGCACACAATCGTTATAATTAATCATTGTCATTAATCAATCGGTGCTTATTTTCTCTGTTAATTAAGCAAACTGATTTTCGTAGTGAGAGTGAAAAAAAAATATCCGAGTAAAAAACGTTTTACGAAACGCGCTGCGGGCTCTCCACGGTGGTCATCGCCATTAATACAAGCGCCAAGCGTATAATCGTGTAATATATAAAACGTACAAAACGCGTCACGAGGCGTATGAGCTACTACCCAATTTCTGCGTATACTTTCTCCGACTCGTAATTAAAGAGGTGTAATACGCGACTATGATGATTCTGCTTGTGCAACGTTTCTTTTTTTCTTCTTTATTTTCGTGCGTTTTTTATCTTTCGTTCATCTCTCTTTTTTCTATCGCACACGACGGTAAAACTCGATTAAATTTTCCCGTGACGTACAATGCAATGGCAATCGCTCGTTCGACGCGATTAAATAATTAACGAAATGGTTAATTGTTAAAAATCGATGCACAAATTGATTAATCGTGACAAATCGATCGATCGATCAAGCAACTTTCGCACGGATTAACAATCGATCTTCGATAAGCTATCGGAACGAATGTTGTCGACTCCTCGAACAAAGTCCCTCGTACGGAAAAAGTAATCGGAACCGCTGACACTCGGTGTCATTGAATCGTAGGTACGCCTTAGAAATGTCGATTACATTCGTAATATGAACAAAGTCTGCAGTCGCTAACTACTCAAGGCCATCTGGTCGGTAAGATCGAATTCTAAAACGCCGCGCTAGCACGTTCCCTTCGCTCGGATGAACATAACTCTCTGTCAACGTCACGCCTATTCCATATTGCATGTTTGTCTGAGAAAATCGCGTTGAAATTTAAACGAGTTTTCTTCGTTATATGCAACGTGTTCGTGCGTGCCAAAGGATATCTATTTACTTTTTAATATATCGAAAAATATTCATACTGATGGAAAAGGGAAGAAGGGAGGGGGAGGGGGTGACCATGCCTCCTTACCGTTCCAACCCTCCAAGGGTGTCTCACGACAATCTTGCAATATTTTGTTCGAAGAAGCTTTCATCCCCCCCGAGTGAGAGACAAATCTCGTACGAAAATTTCAAAAAAATAATACATATTTATTTCTAAACTCGTACGTTAATGAGTAAACGGTGAATGAGCCCCGAGTGGCCTTGGCATTGCCAAACGTCATTAATTATTGCTGCTATTAGTATTTCTGTTCCGCATGTGCGATAGAGTTCCTCGTTTTCTGATTTTTATTTTTAAATCGACTATCTCGTTTTTTTCTTTGTCGGTCAACATTCACGATTATTACGTAAACGAATTTCTACTGGCTGATACGAGAACTTGTATGGAAATTATGTGGTAGAGAGTGAATTTGGGCCTGACGCGGATATTAACGATGTTGTGAGATTTACGGTTGAATACGTATATGTGTGTGTGTGTGTACGAAAGTTGCAGGGCTTTCACGCTGACTCCGTCTCTATTCGCTCCATCGAAACGCACAGTCATTGGCCACCCACCAAATGGACAAAAACACCAACTGACACACTTGTCTTTTATCGTTGAATCGATGGCGATTTAGTACTTTCGACTGCAACTCTGTATTATATGCTCGATAACCACGCCCCTTAATGCTCTATATGCATAAATTATCAAGGCTGCCCAACGAGCGATGAGATGGACGAAAAATATACAACTTTCGAAAAAAACGTTTCAAATAAAAAAAAAGAAAGGTCATTTCGTGTTATAAAATACAGACCAGATATATAATTCTCTCTCTCTCTCTCTCTCTCTCTCTCTCTTTCTCTCTCGCTATATATAAATATCTACATTGGATTAGACTATACATTCTCGTAGTATCAATTTAAACCGCACTGACAGATTTCGTTCGACGAATCGATACATCGTTGTATATAATATCACATGGAAAATCGAGAGTCCCGATAGACATATTATTCCGCTTCCGCGTTTCGTTCGACAATGCCACGAACAATGGGACCGTTGTTGTTGCACCACGAGAGCTCCGCATGATGAAAGCCTCGTGATAAGTCAAGCGTCACGGGAGTGAAATGGGCGTACGAGATGACAGCGTAGAGATGGCACAGTGATTCGCAGTCGCAAAGTATACGTAGGAGTATAATCGACGAGGTATTCGAGACGGATAAAGACAACAACCGTTAATGGACCAGTGGCTCGAAGAATCCATGACGTAGAAGCCAAAAGTTAGTTCGATCGGTAATTGATGGAAAGTTTTGAACTTTTCGTACGTTTTCGTAGAGACGACGAGGATCGTAAGAGAGAAATTACAAAGTTCTATCTCGAGTTCTGCAGGATTAATTAATAATCCAACAAAGATACTGACATTGCGTCATTTATCGACTCCCACTTTTTAATCATTTTCGTATAAAATACGATCATTTCGATTAAGTGAAATGTTTTTAAAATGTACAAATCATTTTTGAAATTATTCACGTTGGAAAGATTTTTTTTTTTTCGTGTCCGATCGCCGCCGGTTGATGTATGTGAAGCGAGAGGCGAGTAATCAGAGCAGAAAATCAGATTCGACATTACTCTTTCAGGTTTTCTCACTCGCGAATATATATACATATATATTTGTGTGTAAGTAATAAACGAGGTTCTGAGACCGATATAGACGATTTTTTGTACAGACGTACGGTCGAAGCGAGAGTTCGACAGGACAATGATACGTATATAGATGAAAACTTGGGAAAGTAGAATTAACGCGATGAGTCTGCGATCTCAAATCCAATTACATTTTGTTTTTTCGTTTTCGTTATCGCTCGTCAACAGCGAGCAGCACTTTCTAAAAAAAACCTCCGACGAATTATTCGCCACGAGGACATCAGAATTTTGTATTTTTTATTTTTTGTTTTCATCGGATCGAAATATCTCGGAATTTCTAAATGTCAAAAAATCACGACGCGGTGAACAAGCTAATCTCAGACGTGTAATTTTCACTCAATTTTAGCGGAGAGTCCTGAAATTTTACGGGACGGTATGAATTTTTTTAATTCTCGATTTAATGATACGTTCGTATACGTAACATGACTCGTTGCACTGCACGTGTGATCGTCGATCGCGAGCATCCCTTTCGCTTTAGACCACCCGTGTATATCCAACTCCTTTGCTCGTTATACACTGGGAATGCATACCATTCTATGATATATGGGGCGTTTCGAGTTAAATCGGTCACTATTTGATTAATAATTTATTTTCTTATTTTTTCACAAACCAATCGATTAATTAATCGAAAATTATTTAATGAAATTGAGTAAAATTACGAATATGTTTTTTAGCTTCGACATTAAGGCTTGATTCTTGGTAAATAACCTGCGATTAATGTTGAATAACGCAAATGGGCCAACGACGTGGAACGTCACTTATTCACATTACCACCAGAATCCATAAAACGTTTCGTTAAACATTCCATTATACGCGAAAACGCGTCGAGTGTCGCGAGTAACGTACCGGAAAACAATGACAGTACACCTGGCTCGAGACGCCACGTGCTCGTGTGAGATAACGTACAGCTGTCACGTGCCGGTTGAAAAACGAACTCGAGAAAAAAATGAAGCAACACTGGAATCTTGTATCGTCCTGACAAAATTTGAATAAAGATCCTTGAGATCCTCGTACTCTTAATAAAAAATAATAATAATTACAAATAATATTTATAGAAAATTAAACTAAGCAGCGTTTTTCATTGAATAATCGATGAGATTTCAAATCCTCGATCGGCAAATGAGAAAATATTTTATTTCCAGCGAAAAAGAAATAAATATAGCACAGGATCTTTCTCGCTCGTGATCTAATTAATTCCTTCGAAACGAGTTTCGTTCATTGAAAAAATTCTGTCAACTTCGTCCATAGTTGTTTTATTTCTCGAAATTTTTTTAAATTTTCACCGGGCTCGCCCCGTTACTATAACACACAAGACGAAAGAGCGCGAAGAAGAAACGGAAAGTATTTAAGGGACGTCGCCGTAGGTTCGAAAGGCTCGAGAAAGTTGACGACGACGACGACGACGTAGCAGGATCAAACGGATCAGGACGACGTAGAAGGCTCCGGAGTTTGACGCCGATGCGTCAGTCGCTTTTGTGAAACTTTGCGAACTTGACACAATGAGATTTTCGCGAAATTATAGGATCAAGGGGTTGATTGTCAATTTACGAGGGATGATCAAAGTTTCTTACGGCGTTAACGCTCATGATCGATGTAAGCAAAAAAGAAATACGGGGCTCGATAAAACGATTAATTAATCGGACGTTAATTAATATACGACTCGAGAGAGTGACAAGTAAAACGATCAAACAAACGTGTACAAATTAATCGATCCTTCCAAATGTTATATTTATACCGACACAATATCATTTCATGTAAAAAGATTTATATTCGGAAAAAGAAGCATTGAATACAAGTGCATTTTAAACCAAGGAATAATTCGTCGCTCAAAAACAACAAAAATTCAAAAGTATGTTTAATTAATTACCTCATTTTCATTCATTTCTTTCTCTTATTTGCGTTTCATTCTAGATTAAAGAAGGCAAAAGTTAATCGTAATCATTAAAACCCATCGCAATCAAACGGTCCAATTACCGTTTTATTACTTTCCATTCCGTTTAATTATCCGCGTGTTCTATAGTCGTTCCTCCTTCATATCGGAGCATTCAATATTCATGTCCGACTTCAACGAGCTACCCTCTCTTAAAAAATCGTACGTATATTATCCCGAGTTATATCTATACGTATCATTGAGCACTTAAATACTTCGTTATCGAATACGAGGGTCGTCGATGCGTGACAAGAAAAAAAAAGCTTCTTTATCGATTTTTCGTTCGCGTACGAGTGTAATATTATTTCGTTGAATGAACATTGAAAGACTCACCGGTAACGAGAAATCCGAAACCTCGCGGTTTTTCTTGGGCTCGGGTGAGCGTCAGTTAGATCCTCGCGGTCTCGAAACAGAAAGGTAACTGTTCGTTCACGTTGCTCGACGCTATACCTCGTAAGCTCCGGGGGAGACACACGAGGAGGCACAGAACCTCTCCTACCCGATACACCCGAGGTGAGAGAGACCAGAGAACCCTCCAGCCTTCCTCATTAATTCCGTCACCGTAACTACTCGCTTACTGTCACCTGTTTGTCCCTCGAGGTGCAGTCATTGGCCAACTTCCAGCAACCAAACAAACTTAGATTCGTCGTTAAAGAGATATCACAAAAACCTCAATTATTTCCTGAATTAAATAAAATTCAATAATTTTCCTTGTAACGTCGAAATATTAAAATAAAAATTGCATATTAAAAAAAAACAGATGAAAAATAAATAATTAATGTTCTATAGTCTTTTTCATCTCCGAGTCAATGACCGGAATTCGTGGCCTTTCCAATCGGTGTCCCCAAACCACGAGAAATTCACATTGAGCGGTATTCGTGCGTACCTGCATTCGATTCTCGATAATTGTCAGAGGGAGGTACAGTTATGAGGAAACTGTAATTGGCCAGTTTCATATAATACATATCGTAATATATCGAGACCCGAAGGCTCGCGCTTAACCGGCCTTACCGGTCGATCAGGATTATTATTGATCGATCGTCGAAGCTGACCCGTTCCGGAACAAATTTGTCCCACGTATTTCGGTTTATTCCCTCAACAATACATAAAAGAAAAAATCCACGAATCGTGACATTAATTAAGAAAAATTGAATTACTTTGTCCCTTCGTTGCGACAAGAAAATTTCAAAATACTGTCTCTCGTTTCGCAATGAATTTAACATTTTATCTTTAGAACAGAATTTGCAATTTTACCTTTTTTTTTGCTTTGTATATCATTAATTCCAGTTGTCTTGATTCCATGTTGCTCATTTTTTTTCGCTCGATGCGATCACGTAGGAATAAAGCAAACAGACGATATTTTGTTGACCCGGATAAATAAAAAATTCGTTTAATATTTGCGCGTTGGGCTTATCGTTGGAAGATCGATGTATTTGACGAAATATCGATTGGATATTTTTCCGTGAACAAGATCGGGTCATGCATAAAATCAAGAGAATATCCGTGAGCTACGCACGGTGATCACTTTATTCATAAACCCTCGGGTTGATAAACCCGCCTGTTGCATCGGTCGAGTCGCTACCTACGCAAATAGTTTCACGATTCGCGACATTATGCTATTTTCATCTCCCGCATTGCGTCAATTTTATAAGCCGTCTGCGCGACGATAATCCGATAATGACGATCTGCATTATGAAACAGGGTCAATACCGATTACATCAACCACCCGATTTCGGAAAAACATCCTGAAAATTACGATTCGATTATCCCGATCGCTAATTATTTTAATAATTTATTACCTCGTTCCAATTAAAAATCGCTCGATTATCGAAACGTTTGATTGAAATTAACGAATCTATGCAATTATTCATCACATCTTTTTTGTTTTCAACGTAATCGCGACGATAAGGAAAAGCCGATTTTTCGTTCGTCTCGGGGAGAAAGAAAACGTCACGTGTAAACCACGAGAATGTAAAATCCGGCGAGGCAGTTCTCGTTTCGTTCGTACCGTCGAGAGCATGTGACCATGTGGGCCGACATTCGAAACTTTCACTCGAAACTCCGAGAAGTCTCTCCTGTGTGATCCGCCTCTGTGGTCTCGAAATTCCGGGTACGAAACCGCAGGATTACCAAACCCGGCGTTATATCCGGAGGTTGGATCTCGTATCGTTCTCTTCGGCATGTGGGAGCGTATATCGCGAAGGCTCGCGGGCTCGAAAACGCGAACTGGGGCGGAATGGCCGACGTTCGTACGGCTCACTGGCCCGTTCTCGTAAATCCTTAACCCGTCCGACTAATTGACCAGCCCGTTAACGTTGTGGTATCCACGTGGTCTCGATAAACTCGATTGAATTTTGTCGAAATTTTCGACCGTTCATCGATAATATCAATGATAAAGAAAAATAATTAATTTAATTGAAAACAAAAAAAAAATTTAATTTATTACGTATAAAAAATTGATGTATCGATCTTTTGGGATAAACGTTGATGAAAATGTCGTCATCGCGTTGTCTCGAATCGTTTCCCAAACGAGCATCCTCCATCTCCGCTATGCGTGACTTTGTCCAATTAATCGTGGTCCATCGAGCACGTTCTCTGAACAAACGCTATTACGAAGGAAAGAAAGTTTTCGTATCAATTGGTTTGGTTTCCACGACATTGGGAAATTAGTGTGTCACTGTCGATGGTATTGGCCAATTAGCCGCACGTGCACGCGTCATTTGTTCGATAAACACGTTTCGTACAAACGAAGTTCGCGAAGAGATCGATTTTTTAAATATATGATTTAAAGTTTTGATGAAAATAATAATATTCATCTAATAAAAATAAATCGAAAAATTATTACTTTATTATTAAATTTATACGTTTAATTTTCATCGATTTTATATGATATTTCGATATTTTAATTACGGTCTGATTTCGCGTCATATCTGTAACACATCTCGTCGATAACTCGCCCTTTCTAATGCCCACGTGTCAAAGTCTTGGACAAGTTACAGATTTACTTTCATGCAGGCTGCTTTCGTATTTTTTCTTTGACGAGACCCGACGCCTAAAACTTTAGGTTGTTTCAATATCCCTTGAATAATTGACAACATAAGCCACCGCACGAAACGAAACGAGTGGTTTCGTTTTCACGAGTTACGTTCTCGTGTTATTTGAACGATGCGAAGACCGAGCCGGTCTCTATACGCTCGACGTATCAAGGCTGCGCTCTGCATTGCAAAGAAAATAATAGATCGAATCGGTTCGCGCACCAGGGTCAAGAACACTCGCCGAGACAGACGAAATGACAAGCGCGGCGATATTAAACAACGATTATGTACAGCCAACTAAAATGTTATCGATTGATCGATCGATGAAAGTGAGCGATCCATTAATTCTGAGTACAATGAGATTCGATGAAAAGATGTGGCATAATGGATCGGCTGGAAGGTCGGTAACGACGTCATCGATAAAAAGAGATCCTTGAACCGTTTAAAAGATTTTTGTAACGTATAATTAACGATATATTTCGGGAAGCTGAAAGAAGGAAAAATCCTTGGAGCGTACGAACGATTTCTGTTGCTCTTTATTTGCGATGTGTCTCAAGGACTCGTATTTAGGGCACTCTTTCAATATCAAGACCACTCGAAATTACTTTAAGATCAAATAATTTCCAACGATTGTCTCGAAAATCAAAAACATCTCGACGTTTTATTAATTCATATAATTTAGCTCTCTCCATTTTTATTTTGCAAGAAAAATGTCTTCCCTGGACTGGAACAGTGTGCCACACTTCCGGGCTGTTTTTTTTCAGTTGTGAGCTCGCCTTCTATGAAAAGAAACCAAGATTCTTTTATCGACAACGAAAAAAAATAAACCTCGCGAACCATGATGAATGAGATCAGCGTGATGAAGTCTCGTTAGTCGGTAAATCAATTGCTCGCTTGGTCGATCGTCCAGCGTCCCTGTAAACTATGCATATATACCGCTCGGACTACGCTAGACTCTTGTTAGGGAAAAGACCCAGAGGGAGAGAGAGAAATAGAGAAGATAAAGAAAAAATTGATTGAGCACACGTTTCATCAATTTGTCCATGCTTCGAGACAAGTTGGCTAGGAAAAAGCTTCCAGACCATTTTTTCAGTTTCGTTTAATCAATTCGTTTAATCTCCCCCTTTATTTCCCGTTCTCGCATCTCGGCGAATGAATTCAACATTTTCGGGACGAAAAAATAAAAAAATGATACGTTAGTAAAAAAAGAAAAAGTTAAAAAATCTTCTATAATCGTGCCGACAACCAAAGCCCCGGGCGCTCGTTAAAATCCTGCTAGACAGCATCCGCAAGTTGCAAGAACTGTGAAATCTGCCAGACTCGAAGACACGATTGTACGACCCTTTGGAAAACTTTCAACGACGTCGAGGAAACTTTGCGAGCTCGTGATCGAAGAACAAGTTGGAGAAGTTGGCACAATGCTGACAGGGATACAATGTATTAAGATGGCACCGTTTTCCAACTCTCTGCCGAGGCACGATGCTGGACCAACTTCCAGAGCGACATCTTTGCGTTTCGAGCTGAAATTAACCGCGCGATAAAGAACGAACCTTAATTGCGTCGAGAATGTTTTTTCTTCTTCTTTGTTTGTGCAAAGAAATAGTTTTTTTACCCTCGTAACTTCTCGAACACGAACACCGGCACAAAACCGATTCTGTTTAAATTCGAGAATCGATACCAGACGCAGGGCGAAATGCAACAGCGGTTCTCGAACGTGGCGTAAATAATTCTTACGCGTTATGTATGTCCGTGTATTTCTACGTATTCATGCAAATAGTTGGATATCTATACATAACACATCGACTGGAACAGCCGGGAAAAACGCACCTTCTCCAAATTGCTTAATATCTCATGTTTTTGTACACTCGAGAGAATGCTCTACTTTTCCTCGAACAATTTTATATACATATTTGTATATAGAGCAAAATATAGAATGTACGGCCGACCAATAATTGTAGACAATCGTTGGCGAAGTTGTTCTTATCACTTTAAAGCGTTATGCGATTGTCGGTTGCTGAATCATTGTATTTTCTCGTTGATCAAAATTACAATTTAGCTTGTATTTCTTTCTTTATCGTGTAGGAAAATCCTGACCAATTAGCTAAAACATTTGTATTAAAAATATTCGATAACCATAGTCTCGATGATTTTGTCCCTTGAAATTTATCGGACAGAAATAAGTATTGATTAAAATGAATTAACGTTAATTTGAAAAATTAATCATTAAAATTAATTAATAAAGCGTTGTTATTTATTTTTTGTTGCAGGTAAGCAATTCGTGCGGAATTTATAAATTTGTTTCGTTCGAAAATTGATGACTTCAGTCGGTAAGCGAAATGATAATTTCTCAACACGCGAACACGTACGTAGGCCAGGCGTTTCGTAGTTTCGATGATAGTCAATCGTTTTTCACTCGTTTGTTGATTTTGCCAGAAAGTGCCTCGGGTGCGAATCGACGAACGAACGTAGGAATTTCACGTCTAATTAACCCAGTATGTCGAGAAAAGTCTTTGTACATGGTATCGCAGCGCGGGGAGTATTAAAAAATTAAAAATCATTTTCAAATCTCTGTAAGCCGAGATGCTCGAGTGAACAAGCCGCGAATCTCACCGCAGGCGATTTTTTTTAAACTCATTACGGAAAACGTAATAACACGTATATAGTACGTAGCTTTTTTTTTCAACGAGTGGTGCTTCGAATAAAACCGAGAGTAACCCGCGACGTCCGGATTGTCATTAGATCGCCATAACTCGCTATATACACTCGTTGCGCCAATCATCTTACAAGTTAAACGCAATCATACAGTGACTACACGTGTAGCTAGCTAGGATTTATATATTACCACTACAACTACACTTTCCATTCTACTCGCTACGTGGAAAATATTTATTCATTTTTCCAGCACTTACACCTTCCAAAAAAAATTATGTTTTATTTATTGACTCTGTTTGCAAAAGTTTTACTTATTCTCGACTTACATGTTAATCGTTCGTTATTCTTCAAGGACAATGTTTTTCATATCTTTTACCAGTTTCAACTGATTTTCATTATTAAAATTGATCATCTTCATTTTGTATAATGAGATATAATGATAATGGAAAATTAATCTCTGAACTGGAAATACGTAATTTGTGGTTGATTAAATAAAACAAAACGAATCGCGTTGTCAACGTGCGTTATATTACCCTGCGGTGACTTTAATAGAGTACATGATTATGACGAAAAAAAAATTTAATTTTCATTAATTTCTTCTCTCTGAAAAATCAAGTCAACGTTCCAAACATTTACGACTGTTTTTTTATAATTTAGAAAAAAAATTGTCAGCGATTATTCTACGAATCGAACGTGAATCGAATAGTTTGACGAACCAATTAGAGTTAATATTTCGATACGTCGTAACTCGATAATTAATTAACGATCAAAACGCTTTGAATCGCAATTTCTTGATGGAAACAGCTTGTGATCGGGATGAATTCGCCTCGTGCATATAAATAACTGTACCTTCACTTTCAACCGTCGCACTGTATATATCACGTTTCATATTTCTTTTTCCAATTCTCTTGGCTACTATTGGAGTATTGCAAGAAGTGTCGACGTTCACCGCTCGGTTTCTTCGCTTTCGGAAAGCTACACACCCGCGTCGTCACGTACGACCGTGAAATGCAGAATCTAAATACCATTAAAAAATTGTTAAATTACGTGTTTTAAGCTTTCAGCCAGGTTTGAAATAAAAATACAAAAACAAGGAAAAGCAAACAAAGAAATTGGGTTCGAGGGTGTCTCATGCTCGTGCGATTTCACGGAAGTGTCATGACTGTACTTGGTATTCTCCCGACGTGAAAAACGTGTACCGTTCCTGCGATCACGCAATCGCGATACGTCGCGAACGATTCGCCTGCGTTATAAAAGAATTGGCAGTTTGGCCGTGCGAGCACGAGATCTCAATTCCGCAATCTCGTCTCACGCTCTTCCTTTCGTTTCGCGTGACCGCGAATCTCTCGTCTTAATAATTCATGTCGACCGAATGGTAAATGGACGATTCGTCGCTGAGCATGCGAGATTTAAAATTTATTATCGGTCCGAGTACGATGACGAAGAAAGGAAACAGAAAGAAAATGAAACGAAACAGCTCATGATCGAAAGACAAAGTACGAACGAGATCTGAATAAATCGAAATGAGTCGAATTCCAAATAAATGTCGATTAAACGATCTTTTTTTTTATTTCCAAGAAATCGTGATTGTAAAAAATTATCAAGAATTTTTATCAATTTCCCCTTGGTAAATAAAAAAAATGTTACTCCGACACGTCGTGTTGTAGCTGTTGATTAATTATTGTTTCGCGATCGTATTTAACAAATTTTTGCCAGGGTCTTTAATTCAGGAAGACGACGAGAATTTCATAATTGTTTCGTGTCATTTAACGAGGACAATTTGGGCGCCGCGAGGCCTTTCTTGAAAGGTTGCGTAAGAAACGTTTAATATAGTTCGCCCCGAAGCGACGAGCAAACGAAGGGAACCGTGGAAATGAGTGATAGCCCCACGTCGTCGTCGGTTTCGCCGTCGAAAGTAAATCGCCCACCATCGTTTTTAATGAACGTTCATTCTTGATGCGAAAATTACGAAAAAAAATGACTCATTTCGGTGATTTGACACTCCGGATCCAATTAGGTCCAATTATATATCCATATACACAGCCTAGTGAGAAAATTACTTCCGTACGCGTATCCAAAACCCCTTAACGAAGTGGGATTTTTTTCTTCTGACAGTCGTTCCTCTTTATGTAAAATATATAGTCGAGAAATATAATTAAGTCCTTAATTTTCATTTTTACCGAGCACTAAATATTTCAAATAATTATATATCGTTTGAAGTTTTTTTTCTCGGTCTGTCGGTCCACTTCGAGAGTATGGAAAATATCGTTCGTAGACAAATTGTAAATAAGTCGAATTTTATTATCTCGTCGAATCCTAAAATAAATTCTCGACAAAACTGTATATTCTCTATACAAATCGTAATTAAATAAATATATATATTCCGCGCTATCGCAAATTCCAATCGTTTCTCCTTACGAAATCGTCTTGTTACACGTAACAAGGGAATTAAGAGCATACGCGTTGTTTTTACAACGTTAATTATAATCGTAGGTCGTTGATAAAATCTAGAACATATATGGAAAATAATAAACGTAATGGCACGAATGTATGTCATTTCCGGAAAGCTCGTAACGACTACCATGCATGAATAGGAATGCGTCTAGGGGCCAACGTCATCGATCAGTTGGCACATAACTGTTTTATAGACAAACAAACAAGTGTTGGGATAAAAACGTCGTTCGTTGTCGAGCTATAATAGAAATTGCTATTCCCATCCGGAACACTCCCCTCGTATAATCGGCTACTCGACACCCCTCAAGTTTCCTTAACAACGAGAGAACCGAAAGTCGAGGAGAACTCGTTCATCCAGTTCGTAGTGCTCGTTTTTCCATTTAAGAGCATAATCGAAGTAAACGCGAGACGTGGCTCGGTAGAGCCTTGGGATAAATCTAGTTTTAGCGCGAACCAGTTTATACTACTCATTCTTCTGCACTCGACGACGTAACGAAAAAAAACGTAATCCGAAAAGCTTCTAAATTAAGGCGTATTATCGCGACGTAAATTTACGTATAACGTTGATAACATTTACAAATTTTCGGCTGGAAAGAAGAATTTTTATTTTTAATACCGTCCTACAATTGACATATTGAATCTGTGGCTACGTAAGAAATGATTATATACTGTTACAATATCACGCGTAAAACGATAAACGGAGATAAATACACATATATATATTGATATATTCGCAAATCGACTTGGTGGGTGCTTTCAAGGCTCGATTAATATATATAAGCAGTTTTTTGAGCGAATATATACGTTGTTTATACTCTCTGAAAATCTATACGTTCACTATAACTATATCGAGTTCTCCCTTCGCTGCTACCCAGCTGCTGGGCGTGAAGTGTGGGGATATAAGTTACACGTGCGCACATGCGTTAATTATAAGAAAGACAGAGACGTACCTCTAGTACACCAGAATGGCCACGCTCGTAGACACGTGCGTACCAGCACTTACACGTGGTAGTACTAACGCGCGTCAGACTATACGACGATCATTAATTAGTTCATTTGAAATAATGATTGATCAAATCGTGCATTATCGTTGTGGGTTGCTTTTGGGTAAGGATGTCTGACTAAATACGAGTCTCGCTTTACACCTAGACCTACCTTTGGCCTAGGTACGTCATGCGGAACGAGAAACTGATAATTTTCCCAGGTGACAGAAATATTATCATTATATATATATTGTATTGAGAAAGATCATCGCCTCAACAGAGGACAAACGCCTCTCTACATAATCTCGTTTAGTCATATCAGGTTGGATCAAGAACCCTCGGAAATTCTCGGACACTAAAATGGTCATGGTCAAATTTTTTTATATAACAATAATTTATCATTGTTATTGTTGTTGATTTTTTAGGTGAGCGTATATTTCACATGCATTCCTATAGGACGAGATACGCATACATCGCCATTTATAGAATTTATTTTTGCACTCGTAAAAAATGTATTATATATATATCTGTATTGAGAAAAATTATCGCCCTATCGGAGGACAAACGCCGCTCATTTCTAACCCAGTTTCGCTAATGATACAGTCCTCTCGACTGTTCCCTTTCTTCCATTCGGCCACTTGCGCAATATCAATCGTCCGTAAAATCGTATCGTAGGAGATCAGAAGTAGCAGCAATGTTACCATATATCTTCGTAGTATTCGAACACGAGATCGTGACTCTTGAATTACTCGGTCTAATTTACATTCATATTAATCTAAAAATAATGTGCTGGTAATCTCGTTCTCGTTTCTTTTTTTTTCGAAATAATCGTTTCTATTGTCTTTTTTCCTCATTAAAAAGAAACCCAGAAAATATAAAATCAGATAAAAACACTAATTTTTAGTTTCAAAAGAATTAATTACGACTGAATTTAAAAAAATATAGTCTTATTTATCATCTGTCTCGAAAATCGTGTATAATTATATTTCCATAAAAATACTTGAAATTTTTAGGTTAAAAACGATTTAATTCAATTTTTAAACCTGAACGTTTTCGATCGACACGATAATAGTGATTGACAAATTGTCACAACCGACAATAACAAATTGCAAGTACGCGTTGGTAGTTAAAATTGTCATGACAAATGTGAATTCGTAGCCTCGATGGACAGGGAGTAGACAGAATAATTGCTGAAAGGTATATTAATCAGGTCGAAAATTTGAACTCACCGCAGTCTCCGTTGACACAATCGGTAGCGTACGATTTCGCGTTCCGTATCGTAAATGCAGATCATGAAGTTTCGATTATATCATAGGCACAGGTACGATCTCTTGGTAATAGGCGATCGTACCGAGAGTGAGACACCCTTGCGAAAGAATTTTCGTTGAAACGCTTCGACACTATCGGCCAACCGAGCCAGAGTAATTGACCGGCGAATAATTGGCTCCGACTATAAGTCAATGTGGCAAAATCGTGCAAGTATAACGATCTCTATACTCTCGATTTGATATCTGGCCCTCTGGCTATTTTGCCTCGTGCCGTACCCCTCCGGGAGAAGTGTTTCGCTTCGAGGGCATAGCGTGCTTAACAAAACCGAAATGATTCCCGATTCTATTAACGTTATTTACTCGATCAATGAAACGGAATGGTGTGTTGCAACTACAGTTTAATATACTTTTATACTTTTATATATATATAGAGAGAGATATTTACGTTTAAATTATAAAATTGGCAATCTAGCACAATGTTTCATTCGGCTTTGTCCTTCGATTTGTCCTTCATTCCTTTGATAATGGTCACATAAATTTACCAAAACATTAACGACGATAGTTATCGATATAGTTGATTTTGCAATATTTCGTTAGATTTATGTGAGATTATTATCAAAAGGATGAAATATTTAAAAAAAAGAACAATCTATCATTTACACCAAATTCTTCAAAGAAATAATTTTACCAATCTTTTTTCAAAACACCTCGAATTACTGTCAATCAACTGTAATCATAACTTTAAAAATGTGGCTCATAAAAAATATGATTTAAAAAATAAGAAGATAACACAAAATTAGACAATTTCCATTATTTAGCAATAATTATGCGTGGATAAAAAAGCGTTTTTATTGAAATTTTTCTTACCTCATTCTTATAATATAGAGCAAAGTCTAATCTCGTTTAATCAAACTAATTTTTGTTTTCGAAAGTTTCAAATGCCCCGCAATATCGTTTCATTTCTCTCGCCGGGTGTATAAATCACACGGACCTTGACGATGGTGAGGTAATTGTCCAGCCAAATAGGCCGGTGAACTATACGAGTGTAGTTTGAGTATAGTTTCGAGTATATGGCATTTATAGAGTCATATCTTTCTGCATAGCAAAAATATCTCGCCGTGGCCGTGTATACTTACAGACCGTGAAGCCCGAGGGAGCGAGGTCGTGCGGTGTCTGATCCGCAGGAACCTCTGATATATATACCTGTATACATGATACTTGGGCTCATATACTTATATACATATATATATCAGGGGTTCGTGAGGATCAGACAGTCTGTACGTATATTCTTATAATCCCAAATATCACGCCAAATATCCATATATTTATTTATTTTTACGGGAGTATCCATGCTGTTGCCTTTTTTTGTCTATCTGCAACCGTAAACTCGGGAGTGATTTTTGGTGAAAGTATTATAGCAACCGAGAGAACCGAGAGAACCAGAACTCTCGTAGAGATCGAGAGTCCAACACTCTCTCTCTCTCTTTCCTCCATTTTTTGTTCTCTCTCTCTCTCTCTCTCTTTTTCTTTTTCTCTATATCCATCTCTATCCCTCTGTCGCGACCCACTCGATATTCTCATTCGCAACGGTGAAACCCGAGATCTATATATTGCCTATTACGACATAACGTAATCCGGCAGATCGCGATTGCGTGTTTTGATTGCACAAAATTTCCATCCGTCACCTGTTGCAGGCGTTGCATATCTATAGATATATTTCTAACGTTGCTCGCGGGCTCTTTTATACGGAATTTATAAAACGGAGCATTTAATAAATATGGGCATAGCGTGTATCTCGTGAAACCCGAAATGTGACTTGAAATTGTTAAGCTTTAGTGCGGAGGCGATTTGAAGAATGGTAATTCGGAAATTATCCCAAGATGCGATTTATATTTTTTCTCATTTAAAAAAAATTTTTGGTCGAGATATTTTTGGGCTCGATTAATTATATAATAACAGAGGTTTCACTGCTCCGAGTACTCAAGATTTCTAGTTACATATTATCATACGAAGTGAAATTTTCGTCGGGTCGTTATTTCGTGTTCTTTTTTTTAAAGTTATTTATTTATTTATTCCTACCCGTTTTGATGAAAGTTTTGTTGAAACTGAAATTCAAACGGAAGATATATTTGGCACACCTCCACGACAATTTCCGTTTCTATTTGTTTCTTAACCGTAGCAGCTTCCATGACTATGGTATGATCTCGAAAGTGTGAAACCCACCAGACACTGTTTCATCTTGTTAAATATTTATTCATCGAGACGGAAATGTAGAATGAAGAGAATGTTAAAATAGATGCACCGGTGTATATACGCTAGACATAACTCCGACAAGTTCCATTTGACCGAGGGAAAGTTGTAAACACCCTGGGCGAACACCGAACGATCTCTTTACCATAGTGTTTCGTAAAGATTTATTAGCAATTGTAACTACTTTAGCCACAAGGCGGTGCAGACGAAATTGCATACGTATTAGCAAGGTCGAAGAAAATTCATAATCATCGTGTAATGGATCTTTAGTATTTTATCTCCGTTTTGCAAATGTTGAAGAGAAACGAGAAATGATAGTTGTAATAACTCGTACGTTTTTCTCGTTTTACATTTACAAAAAATAAAAATAGAATTCTGATTGTTCCAAGGAGTTATAAAAAACAAACTTAAATCATCGTCTAAGAAAATTGTCGTCTTGAAAATATTTTCCAATGACGAATCGTTTATTCATTGAACGTTATCGTTGAAAAAAAAATGAATATTTTGAAAGTCGGTGGAAAGAGGTGGAAATGTCTCTAAGCGTTTTTATACTCAATTGCTCGTTTCTCTCATTACTCACTTTGGACTCGTGGCCTGTAAAATATTTCAGGAAATAAGGAAATCTAATAATTGCGAATAATAATAATTAGAAAATATTGAGTGATCGTAGTCGTGTAAACGCTGAATCGATGATGTAAAATAATTTATGACAATAATTTCTAGTGAGAACACCGGAACAATATCGGCGTGAAAGACATCCGGTGATACTAACCGCTCGATGTAGCGGAAAAATGATTTACGTGCCGCGTGCGAAAATAGTTTCACGTTGTCAAATATTTTTCTTTCGTGAATAGACACAAGTGAAAGTTACACGTCCTAATTACAACGCGTAATCGAGAGTCTACACTGTCAATTTTGCTAGAAATTAATAACCTGTTCCTTGTGGTAATTAAAAATTGCGACGAGAAACGAAAAAAAATAGTAGCTTTAAATTTTTTTGTTTATTTTTTCAATATTTCTGGCAATTTTGTAATTATCTTTTATCTTTGCAGCGATATTAAAATTTACTGAACAATTTTGTAGTTTTTTTTCCATGTATTTTCCGAATATTGAGAAATGTCGACACTTAAAAAATATATTTATGATTGTTTTCAATAAACCAAAATATTCCAAGCACGCGATATTTGCCTTGGACTTGAATCGTTGATTTCCTACTTCGAGACCTTGGAATTATAGAAAGCATGGCAACACGCGTATTATACCCGCGCGATAAAGAACAAAACGAAGACAGAAGGAAAAACAGAAGTATGCTGGCAGAGAAAAATAAAAGGCAATCGATAATAATATATATTAATGCAATTTTTTCTAAATATTAATCTCGATGAATGAGCGAAGTATCAGTCATTAATAACTTTCAAAACAGTCTATTTTTAGGTCGTATAGCAACATTTTTTACATAAAAAATTACCGAAACTCAAAAAATTCGTATTCAGTCACGAAAATGAAACGTGTACAGTTCCAGCGTACCAAATGGTCTTTATAACATTATTATCAGTGAAATAGCCACTGCTTCCCTCGTCCCATTACGTTGCTCTTTCCGCCATAAACACCTGTAGTATATCTCGAGTAGATCGATTTCCAAAAGGTTCCCAGGTGTTTCCATTCTCTGCCAATTTCTCACGGCTCGACAGTTTGGCACAAAATGTGCAATTACATTGCCGTATGAAACTGGAGCCGGAGGGTCCGTAGAATTTATATTACGATCGACGGAAGCGAGGGAAAAACTGCCTCGGCGCGCAGGACAAATAGAGTTCCTTAACACCTAGTCACGATTGTGTTCGGCAATGCTGAATTCTCGCTCGTTCCGGTCGACCTCGCGTATAAAAAATTGTCACTGTGTACACGCGGAACGCACGATTTTTTTTACATAGATACAAAATATTTATTTGTTACCTTCAACATAAACTATACAAAGGTACACGCAAAGGAACCGTTATATATACATGAGTCGTGTACATCGACTTATAGAAAGAAAAAGAAACAGGAAAATATTACGAAAAATTATAAAAAATACCGAATAAATCATTCGAGTGCATCGAGTCGATTACATTTACAATGTGTTTTGTTTTATCGCTTGGAGTTACTTATATACTTGTCGTCGCTGTTTATCGTATCAGCTTTTTTAAATTGCGCCATTTAGTTGAGCCAACAATAAATACAGAAATTTCGAATTAACTATAGAATTATAAAAAAAAATCAATTACCACGCTGCTTCATTATTTTTTTGATTTTCATTACATTTTCTGGCATTTGTGAAACTAAAGTCGATTGCATTTTGGCGCAGATATGGTGGTTTTCAGAGCTTTGTACAGTCGTCAGTGGTAGATGAGTTTTTTTTGTTTGTTTTTATCCATTTCATTCCATCATTTCGTGGATTTAATTTTACTCGAACTCTTTCCATCGCGATTTTCGTAGCAAAAATATGGCAATACGTTCCATCCCAATTCGTTAAATTATGGGTTATTTGACAGTTTCTCAAAGCACTTTTGGCGATAGAATTGTTTTTTCTAAAAATTGCCGCAAACGTTCTTCGCATTTTTGATAATCGCTCCACCAAAGACTCGAACGGGTGTTCTCGTCCACGAGATAAGCATCAGTTCCCCGCCTATGTTCGGACTCCCACGTCCTTTCTCGCAATGCCTGAAGCTTATCTCGACGAGTTGCTGACCCAATGGTTTTTGACGAAATCTCCTTTCGATTGGATTATTGACGCCTCCATCATTGTAAAAATTGAACTTTCGTTTAGTTCGGGTCGTATCTCGAGTCGAAACACTTCGAGTTCTGTAAATTGTCGGAGCGATAGTCAACGGTTCATAGCCGGTTGACCTGGGCTCGTTGCGTCCGAGTGCACTCAAAGGTATTTTATCGAATACCGGATGGTCGGACACGACGCGAGGGTAACTTCGTGTACCGTAGATCGAAGGTAGGGTCGCCTTGTAACCGATCGGATCCGTTTTCGTCGTAAAACCCCTGTCTTCCAGTCTGTTCCTTTCGAAAAATGGACTCCTTGACTCGAAGGCTGATTTCAAGATAAGATTAAAACCCAAAACCGCGCCCTCGATCCCTTCCTCCAGACCTTTGTCGAAATCCGTATATTCTTGACCCAGAACTATATCCCCTTTACTCGGGATAATGTGACCTGCCATCTGAAAAATTGAACGGAATTAATAAGTGGCTCGTTTTCTAGCTTCTTAATTGCGAATAATTATTCGATGATTTAATAATCTTTTTCAAGTTATTAATTAATTTGGTAATAATAGGAATTGCTGACTCTCTGTAACAACTTTATGTAATTATTCTACCGTATAATCATGCCAGAAAACAATTTATTTCATGCACACGTACGTAAATTAGATTTCAAGATTTAATGTACGCGCAGTAGAAACAGTAGGTGTTTACTCAGACCGAGCCTATGGGTACATAGGTGCGTGTGGGCTCGTCAGGTAAGAGCAGCTACCTGCATCTTGACTCTCTCACTAACTCGCTGTTGCGAGCTAGAAACGTGCGGTTTAAGATAATGTAGGAAACTGCTTGCATAAAGTGTGTATTTTTATACTTTCCAACATGGTACTGTTTCAGTAAAAAATCATTTTTTATAATTTCAGAATTTATTACAATCTTTTTTTTCAATAATTGACATTAATTGCCTTACAGCTTTTAATCTAACGAAATGATGCTTATTTTTTCATATCATTACCGATAGAATGCTCATTTTCAGTTCTATAAATAAATTGATTCGTTTTTTTAATAAAATACTTTGGTTTTACAAACTCTTGAGCGTGGAATGTTCGAATAAGTAATTTATTTAGCGCCACTTTCAATCATATCTAGCATATAATTAACTAACTAAAATTTTTAACGATTTGTTACTATGAGAAATAGTATTAAAAAAAGGGGGATTTTTAAAAATAAAGTATACCTTCTGCGCATATCCATGGATGATGTTCTGTCCATTGATCCACATAGCATAACGGCCGTCCTCGTTATCCCAGCTCTCGCAGATGTGATACCAACGATGTTCCCTTATATCCGTACGCTGGGCAAAAATCTCGACGTTATTTATCTCGAGATGAATGCTCCGTCCAAACGATGAAATCCAAGAGCGTATCAGTCGATCCTTCTCGTTTTCTGTATGGGCAAGAAAAAAAAATATTTTTATTTTTGCTTGACCAAACGAAAGGAACTTTTTAGTCTCGCCGGAGACTCGTCCAGTTACGCAAGCGAAACTGAAGAGTTGGACTATCTTTCGTTTACTTTTTTTTTCTTTAGTACGCAGCCTGCTCGACCTCGTCTCATCACATAATTCCTGAGTGTTCTCGCTAATTTTCCGTATAAGGTGCTCAAGAAAGTGGGTCACGACTATTGTGATTAACATCCACGAAATCTTGAATTTTTCATAACTCGAATTTGCATTGACCTTGAGTTTCGAATCGTTTCCACAAAATACAATATCGTTCGAGACATATAGGTACAACTTTTTCATAAAAGAAGAAAGGGAAAATGAGCTGTGACGCGACTGTGGCACGTGTGACGCATAATTAAAGCACGGACGAGCCCCGGGGCATTACAGAATCTGTTAGGTCTACAAATTAAACTGGCACGAGCCGAGTACCTCTCGAGGCTAATTTATGTTCATCTTCGAGGAGCTAATTATCAAGAATAATGAGAACTTTATAGCGAGTCGGGGCATTCGCTGAGCGGATGTAAAAAGAATCTTGAAAACATTACCACTGTTGAATTCTCCATAAGGAAACCCGTACGATGAATTTTTATTACATACAACACCGCCGTTATTCGTCAATTCAAGTCTCGTGATTTAATTGGCTCATTTGATCTCAAAATTGCACGCTCGCTCTTTAAAAATAATCGTCTGATGACATTCCGACCTTTTCTACTTGCAACTCGTGGCATTAACCCGAGCTTCATCTAATTATAAGTATAATAATAAAATAACAATCTCGACGCGTGTACTCCACATCGAAGTGAGTCTCAAACACGCTGCGGAACTTTCAAAACATCTGAATGTATACGAATATTATTATGCCACGCGTTTTACGACAATTCCTGTATAAAATCGAGCCGGCAGAAAGGTCCCATACCGAGTAATATTTTATGTCCATAACAGCTATATTCCATCATTCTGAATCTATTTTAAGTAATAAAAAACCTCTAAAGTCGAAAATTGAGGTTATATACAATATTCGGTAGACCAATAAACCTTGTCTGATACAATGCGGACCGTTACTACTCGTGAGTTACATTCGAGTCCCCGCAAAATATAATAACGCTAGGAACAACCAAAAGAAAAAAACACTTCACACATCGAGCCGTATACTGTCTACATTAACCTGAATATGATCAGTAATTACAATTTTCCAAACTCGTAACGTTCATAATCATAAATGATGTCAAATATTTGAATCGAATTATTGAAAATATCTCTTTCTCCGCGAAACACGTAATTAAATACAATTTTTTCTTGAAACGAAAAAAGAATACCTTGGAAAGAACAATTTTCCAATAAAAACTTTACGAAACGCTCGTTAGTTTTCGAGCTACATACGCTCTTGGCGCGTAGTGTCTAATATGCTTTGGTCTGAGCCCATGCGGGTCGTTACTACTAGCGCGCTACTCGTTCAGAGTTTGCATCCGTATTACGCACGACCGGCTCCGCCCCACTCCCAACTGTTACAACTAAATCACCGGTGCGCTATATGCATTTACTATTGGATGTACTCGCAAGACAATATGCACTCGAGGAGTAATTCTAGCGTGAGTACGCGTGTCTCTAAAATCATTCATCCGGGAAAGACCCTGTCATGAGCACACCATGGTACTTGGACTTTCCACTTCGGGCGTACGCGTCGCGAATATCTCGACACACTGACGCGCACTTATATGGGTCTTAAATCTCACACTACACGAGGGACGGGAAACTGTTTTATACGAAACTAGCTTTACGTGCGTACTTAAATCCTCGATAAAAAGAATATGTATTTATAACACGCATTTATATAAATATAAATATATATCAATATAAATGTATATATTTTTATTTATATAATTGCACATGAATATATGTATAAATGATACGTGTTAATTAAGATTCGTGTAGAAATGCTTACTCGAGTAGGAGAAGATAGAATGCGGGTAGGTCAGGTTTATGGACTTGACCCAGACGCAGAAGGTAAACTCTTCAATTTCCGGCACTGGCAATTCCCACCGGAGAAACTGAAATTAATTTACATTTTTATTTTCATCGAAGTAAAGGCAAGATGAATGTTCCTTTAAACATCGAAATAATTCGATCTCGTCCTTTTTTCGATTATACGAAATGAAATTGACAAATCTCACCTGAATATAACCCCTCTGCGTGAGCAAAGCTTTGTGTATCGGCGTAAAGTTTTTCGTTCCCGTCACGGCAATACGTCCAGATAGATTGTCCGTGGCAACATTCCCGTTCAACGGCTCGGTGTGTCCGAAGTCGAACGCGAGTAGGAAAAATGATATCGTTGCCGCGAAACGCAGACCCAGAGTGTCCGGCGTCATTTTTATCGGTATGTTTCTTGTTCGTGTTGTTGTTTTTTCCTTTTTTTTTAATCAACTCCGACGCGGTGCATTCCCTTCGTTATTTCCCAACTCTACCATAAAAGTGCAATATCGACAGTAACGTGTACGCGAGATTTTTTCACGCTCGTGCGCAACGTTGCTCGATGCGCTTTCTCGAATGGCTCGTTCGGTGGTGCGAGCGTCCAGGCCTTTTGTCACAACCCGACACACGCCGAAACCCCGACGCAACACCCATAAACGCCGCGAACGATCGGTCTCGGCCGAAGCAACGATGTGTCTCCCCGCTCGGAGGGCGACCGCGAGTGTCTCTAGACCGGTGAAAATACGCAAATCGTGTTCGCCGCGAGGAATAATATCGGAACCGATAGCCAACTACCACGAGGGCTTTCTCGCTCTCGTCAGAGCAAGACTACTTAATCGCGTAGTGCACGTGCGCCTTTGGCTCCCGATTCACCTCTACGACTAGTCAACGGGTTCTAAGAGGGAGCCAATTGGGTGTCGACTCGACGGTTCGGCGATCGGTAGAGTGACCTCGCTTACGCTCGAGACCCGCTGGCCAAAATCCCACTAGTCGTTTTTTTTTTTTTTTTTTTAAATGTTCTCCTCTTTCTCCTCCTTTACTAATCGCGCTCGCTCCAGGATATGATAAATGTCTCGAACGTCATCCGGAGGGCACTGCAAGGCTTTTTTCCCTTTTTCTCATCGAGCCAAGTTATCATACGTCACCCTACAACCTCGGGACTTTCTTGTCTCCGCTGGGGGGTCGAGTACAATTTTTTTTTCTTATAAAAATTTGATACAACGAACGCGACAAATTAGACATGATATATAAACCCTTACGAGCCCTGTCGGCGAGATTAATTCGCGTTTTATAATTCGTCTCTCGGTCCAATTATTGGAAAATGGGTCGTTCGATCAAGATTGATAACCGAATTATTCGTCGATTATCCACGTTTATTTATACCGCGACCAGTCACCCACGATAATATTTTGAAGCGTATCCTGATTAAAATTGGGACGAATGACGAAAGATTGAAAAATGTTAAATATTCGCGTGAATCGTCGAGCCGACTTTTTTTTCGAAAGCCAAAATATATTTCGAAAAATTGATCGCATCTCGCGATCTTTGAGCAATCGCTCGAAATTTTCAAGGACGTACGAATCGTGACGTTTTTATTTGTAATAATTTCGAAATTAGTGGAAATTTTCTCTTTGCTCTGTACTTTTGTAAATATTCGTTTATACGAACGACGACGACTCGACTCACACGTTCGAACCGTCTGCTCGTAATCAGATACGTCTCATTATGTATTGCGCGAAAAGTAAGACGAAGAAAAAAACGGAAATCTTGGTTCTTCTCGATACCCTCGTCGAAAGTAACCAAATTGCGCAATGATAAAATCCGCCTTGATCGAACACCGCTGTCCGTCCGTTCAACTATAGAAACACACGAATAATAATGATAAACCCGGGCGATCCTCGAATATCGCGTTCTCTATAAATCTTCATCTACCTAACCGTCTTAAAAAAATATTAAAAATCGGAGAATTAATATTTAAAAAAAAACACAATCCTCTTATAAATCTCATCGACGATTAATATAAAAATAATAATAATAATAAATTCTCACGTTCCGGTAAACATTCGACGTTTGTTCGCGTTATATCGATCCGCGTCTCTCGGTACGATAGTCCGGACAAAACCCGTCTCTCGTTGCACAAAAACAGTCCGAGCTCGTTTAATTGTCCGCCCGCCGCTTTTTCTTTCATTTCTCTCCGGGCCTCGAGATTTTTTTTTCTTCTTTTTTTTTCTCTTTCCTTTTTTTCACCGCTGCATCCACGGCATCGTGGGCGACATCGATCCGGTAAACCACCGCCTACTTATACATAGAGCACACGCATGGCACGTTTCACTTTGCACAGCCGACTATATCCGCATACTTGATGGACAATACGAACCAACCTATATATACATATATATTTATGTTTGTGAAAATATGTATTTCAATCTATATATATGTACATATGTATATATGTATATAGAACTATTTATGTCCACGACGCATCCACCGGTGCATCCACACACTCCGCGAATAAACACGTCCGACGTTTCACCGGAGATTTCCTCGACTCTCCACGGGAATGTATCGTCCCTCCGCGATCCTCCTTACTTCCACAGTCCGGCTTGCGGTCGTCGTTGCATCTCGTTCGCGAAACCAACCACCGCCTTCGACCATTTTACGCAATAAAAACCCGAGACACCCGGTGCTTTCTTTTTCGACGCGTCGGACAGTCACCCACGCGACAACGTCATTCTCGTGTCTTTTCGATCACGTAAATATAAATTCTTCGATACGTAGCGATAATACGAAAAATATTTTAAAATATTTCACGCGCGAATTTTAATTATTGTTTTAATCACCACGATATTAGAGACTTTTGGGCATTTCTGACGGGTTCGTAGTGGTTTTTTTGTGGGATAATTTGTTCAGTGCTGTGAAAAGAATACTTTTGATTCTTTTATTTTTTATTTTTTTATAATCAAATATTATTTCTTCGATTTTTATTCCGGTCCCTCGTGACTTATTTGTTTGTTTAGTTCACACGAATTTAATGAATTGTGGGAAAAGACGTTGGTTACATAACGAGTTTAATCGCGAGTGTTCGCGATTTGGATTTCTCGATGCACAGACCGACATTGACATAACACGAGACGTTACATCAGGTAGTTACAAACGAGTTTGCGTCGATGATGAACGTTCTGGAAAAAAAACAAGGAATGAACAAATTTGGAAGAAAGTCGTGCCTGTGTTTATCCGTTCAGGTTGTGAAGAGAGCCAAACGAGTCGAGTGAGAATTTCTTTTATGGCGTCAGCATCGACGACTCGTTGTTATATGAAGCGTAAAGATGTTTTATCGTTGCGGATCAAGATAATTAAATAATACGTTTACGTATTCGAGTGCGCATCAATGAGGTGCTAATCAACCGGCAGAACAACTCGTTGGTGTGAACTATACCCGCGTGAAAGATCGTATCTCATCGACAAAGTGATATCCCACGCGTCATAAAGTTCACCAACACGAAAAATCACGCTTTTTTCACCCATTTGCGACTTATCACAATTTCTAATTCGCGATAAGAATTTTCCTTTCCAACGTTCTTAAAAAATTCTCACGAACGAACTGCTCGCTTTATTTAATCGTTTGGAAACCTCGGCGATGAAACTCGTTCGCGGAAGATTACGAGAATAATCCGGTAGGAATTCTAATGATTTGATTGCCCCATTAGCAGAAAATTTCACCGAATGAAAAGTATCGACGACGAAAAAAAAGTAAAGTAAAATAGTCTCGTGTAAAGTCCAACGATTGGGTCATTCGATCGAGAAGATGATTGGAAAATTCTGGGGGTGGGAAAATGAAAGCTGATATAAGATTTAAAAAATTTTGATTCATATTTTATTTTTGATTCCTCGATTTTTATAGCTTCGATGATATTTTTGAAAACAAAAATCTCATTTCGTCGCTCGTGCGTATCGTCGATACGATTCGAGGCGAGACCGAAATAGCCATTAATCAGTATTACACAACGAATTCGTCGATGCTCCGGCATTGTTGCCACCAATGATAAACAATATAATCGATTCCCCTAGGGACGTTTGATACATCGAGAAAGCCTCTGGGAGCCTGGCCAACGGTAATTGGTATCGAGTCCGCGAACGAACCTATAATCGAAAACTTCTCGTTCATTTTATTCATCCTCGTACTCTCTTATAGATGAATTCGCTTTTGATTCCACAGATTTCAAAAAACATGTTTTTTTTTAAATTTTATTTCAACAAATACAAAAACAGCTCCACAAATAAATATTCATTCGAATCGTTTCTCCATACGAATTGTAATTTGTTTCCGGCGTAAATCAAATACAAAATAATACTTGGGACACAACCGCAGTGAAATCGATGAGGAAATATACTTAATTTACAAACATCGATAAATTTTTGTCTAAATATGCAACTGGGTCAGCAATTCCAATGTTCACACTCGTCAAAGTTGCGACATCACGTTTCATCGATAGGACCGCGAAATCTAACGCGAGAACCGACGAATATTTTTATTCGCTTTTACTAATAGAGCAACGTACCAATGCGCACGGGCACTCGGAGTTTGCAAAAGCACCATCGGTTATTCGGTACACACGCCTTCTATTTGTGGGAAAACCGGACACGCGCAACCTTCCTCATCGCGAAACCCCGAACGCCCTAATCGGCATTGAATTGATATATCTATATTATTTTTTACATGTACATATGTATAAATGTATATTTATATATGCACATAATACATAATGGATTAATACACTTTGGGATCATTCTCGTCACTATCCCGGGATACGGTTAACCGGTGAGAAAAACAACCGCGATACTGTCCGCTTATCATATTGATCTCTCACCGATACCGATAGTTCGTTCAAAGCACGAACCGATCGAATTATTATGCGGCCGCACGTACTTGCCAAGAGACAAACGATCAACGAGAATTTCGCACTGGTGTATGATACTCTCCCGTGTTGTTCTACGACTGCGAACGTAAACTTACTCGTCAAAGTAAATTTCCAATGGATACACATCCCCGTTGCTACGGTGCGTTCGAGGACCGTTATGTCGAGAGAGAAAGAGAGAGAGAGAGAGAGAGCGATAAAGATGGAACATATGCACTTTCATCGCTGCTGCGTAAAGAAGCATTCTAGTTTTTTTTTGTACGTTGAAACGAGCCACGCGTGACGCGTGTAACACATAGTTATCCCACAAATCTCTCTCTATCTCTCTTCACGATAATCCTGACATAGTAAAAAAAATGTATACGCAGGATGCAGATTTTTTTTTAAATGATGTTTTTCATAAAAATACAAAAAAAAATAATTGTTTCTGACGACGATTGATAAAAAATATTGATTGCATGATTTTATTTTTTTTAACGACATCAGGGACAGAATTTTATTGAGGACGTTCGTGACTTATTAAAAAGAAATAATGAAATGGATCTTTATCGTTTGGAAACATTGTCGTGTTGCACGTGACGCAATGTTTGACAATTTATAAATATAACAATACTCGCTGGTTTAATTGTCAAAATTTTCTCACCACGATGCAACCACGAGGAAATCGAAAAATCGAAGTATAACTAGACGCGACGAAAGAGTGTTGCGAGAAAACAAGAGTTCTATCGTCACCATAGTCGACCGGGGATTATTTGTTTAACTTATTTTATTCTTTTACTGTGCAATATTAGCAAACGCTCTTACCTCTCGTCGCTTCAATCAGTGTTAACGATCTTGCGAGACGTTTTGAGATCGACGCAGCCGGCATACGTTCGGGCCATTTCTGTCGTAAGAGACGCCAAGAGTTCTCGTTGTCTAACGTTCCTCGGCCTCGCTCTCGATGAACAGAAATTCCAGTTGCTTTACTAACTTCCCTCTAAATCACGTTTCACCGCGAACGCGTGCGTTCCTCGTTTGTTGTTTTTTTTTGCCTCATTTTTCTTTTTCTCTCAATCTCGTTTTTTTTTCAACTTTTTGTTTGGTCATCGATTAAAATTTCTCTCTCCATCGTTGTCGTAACGGCGTTGAACGTGCCACACTGCTGAGACGGATGAAAAAAAGGGCGCATGCTTACGTAAGTTCCGTGCAAAGTAAAAACATTTTTTTCCCTACTTGAGAAATTCAAGTCGAAAAATGTCTCGTATCGTACGAGGCTTTGGCGATAGCGTGGCTAATCGGTAATCATTTTAGTCTACATTTTGAGATATAAAATAGAGTCACGTACGATGTATATTGTTTAGCCTCGCGTTTATTTTACAATTTTTGTATGGACTAGTTTCGGACTAGTTTGCTCGGAACTTTGGCTTGACCGAGAGTCGTACGTAACGTCAAACGACGAGGAGGTAGTAAGTAGTCCAAGTAAAAGGCAATGACAACCTTACCGGTCCTTGAAAACAGGTCGAGTGGACTTGGATATAAACCAATTACGGACATTGCGTTTGTTCGGGTATTGTATCCGTCCAGTAAATAGATCGATGGCAAGACCCTAGGGTCCTTGAGCGATTTGTTAACTTTTTACTACGCTTCAATATCGTGACCAACCGACTTTGTAATTACAACTCGCCAATGTGTTGAAAAAAAAAGAAAAGTACCGACACATAGCGTGAAAACGTGCATTTTCACACGAGGTTTGGAAAATGCGAGCTCTCGATTGCGTAAATAAAAAATGGGTGAACAATTATAAAAGTTGGAGATATAATTACGCGTTTCGATTCGACGAATTTCCGGCGCAATCCGGGTGGTAATATTCTGAATTATAATTAAAATTTTCATACATTGACGAGTCTCGTCGTTTCGTATTTTTTTTTTAACTCGCTTCGACCTATAGAAACGGGACTGACCAATGTATCATTGGAAGCTGGTTGGAAATTCATGCGAGTACGCTAAATCAATATTCCCCGTATGAAAATTATATTTAACTCGGGGTGATCTGCGACTGCGTCCTAGCTGTCGTGGCTTACGAGAGCGAGAGAACACGAGTTGTTAATAAATAACGGACGAAATGGTGTGCGGGACTTTGACGTATAACGATCAAAAAGCGTATCGAGACACGCTATAGAGAATTAATTCGCGGCGGAACGCGGTTTCGTTGTACAATGTGGATAAGCGTCCGGGTGTAATGGAGATAACGAGTTTAACACCTATAAAATTTCGACCGCGTTACGTTTTATCGCCCACTGCAAGATATTTTTACCTATCACGATTTTTATTCGTTATCGAATTTTTTGACGATCCTTCAATATTTTAAATTATTATTATACGTGTAGTTTTTTTTAATTCTGAGAAATTGATAAAAATGTTTTGTTTTTTTTATTAATGATTTTGTTTTTTCATTGTTTCAGACGTCAAAACATTCGTCATCGGGCAGCAGCGGTTACTATCTTGGTGGCAGCAGTACGTTACCACGCGGTGGCTCGCTCATGCGTGCGTACAGCCCAGCGGCTTCGGCCGTCGCCGCAGGACCGAATGCCACCCCGACACAGCCAAAGACCCTTGGTACACCGGGTAAGTGATTGTCTCGTGACTTTGAATAACTTGAGGCTAAATACTTGCTCGATAGGATTATTATTCGATCGGGGAAAATTGATTAACGGTTATGGCGTTATCACTCGCGTCATGGAGTGTTAAACATCATCGAGGATACGAATTACGTTCTTAATTCACTATCATTACGAGTTTGTGTACTTTTCAATCGATCTTCCACCGATCTAATCCGAGCTGACAGAACGAACGATACTTTCGACGTAAGGAAAAACGATAGTGATCTCAGAATTATACTAAAAATCTTCTTTACTCTATTATCGAGCACACACACGTGATATAACAAGTGCAATTAAATTTTATATCCTCTAGACCCTTGACAAAAACACTCGAGACTTTAAAATCAGGTTTTTGAAAGTATGCGTAACGAACAATTGAGTTTGCAGCATGAATTTGCAAAATAGTTTTTACGTTCGTTGGACACATTTTTTTTCTTTTAAATCGCACTCGATGACAAAAATTGTGCATGAGCTTTTTTCGGCAGTACGGTATATATTGTTTTGTACGTTGATGAAAAAAAATTACGGTTTTCCAATATCGAAGAAAAATTAATCACGGTTCTGAGTAAAATAATAAATGAAAGTGACTTTTCGATGGATATGTCGAATTTTATTGGAAACCCTTAATTTTTTTCTATCGATACAATTTGATGCATAAGCTCGTGGTAAAAAAATGATATTTTGGTTGGATTACAAGCATGAAACACATCTCCGTGTCATATATCATTACGCATATCCCACGCCTCAGTCACCGAATATAATAAAATGGAATACAAGTCCTTAAACTCATTTGCCTGGCTCATCGCATTGATTTTAATAATTTATCGATACAACGATAATAAATCATTAATGCTTATCGCTTGGTGTAAACTCAACGACCATTGAGAGTCTGAGACGGTCGAGATAAACTAATATTTGTTGAATTTGCTACGAGAAAGCGAAATACCAACATGCTTTGTTGCTGCAATTTTTCTAATGCCAAAAAAGAAAAAAAGAAGACGAAAAAAAAGTAAAAGAGCTTCGATGGGGTCTTTGGGTACATGGTACATTGCTTTTTGGTTTCAATGGTTGGAATAGGTGGTGGCGGTGTGGCACCAGCCAAGCCGCTTCGCAGCTACCAATGCGGTAAGAGTCCCCTCGGCAGCCTTGGGGGCTCGGCACGCTTCTCTAGAGACAGCTCGGTGTCCCTGTATAGTATACCAGGTCAGTAGACTCCTTAAGCTAGGCCATTTCACCGTCACGATTTTTCTACATTCGCGTTGTGCAGGATGGACAACGATTAAAAAGAAAAAATATTTCGCTCAATTGGATCAGGCCAGAAAATAGAAAAACATTTTTAAAAAAAATTGATTAGAAATAAATGTGTTTTTCGATCTTACCATTTTTTCCTCATCGATCATTGTAATCGTTATTCGTCACTCGACGTATGTACATAATATTGATTGACGTAGAAAATCATTTGTATTTCGTTAATTTGGAGTATTGGTAGTGTCACCAAATTTGTGTAGGGTCGATCAGGATTATTGAGTTATCTCGCTGACGAGAAAACGATGCTTTTATAATCTGATTGAACCGAGTTGCATTATTTCTCTGTCGTCGAACACACGGCGTATTGGTGTCAAAGTTTTTTCAAAATTCATAAATATGTACCGTCGTGCATGTTGCGAGAAAGAAAAATGTTAATTCGTCATTACAAAACCATACTCCTGCGATGATGGTAAATTTTTCCGTAGTCCAGTAGAATTGAATTGGCATTCAAAATTTTGTTACTTATAGACCCTTTTTGTTTGTATAAATTTGAACATTTTCATATCACGTGACGTATATTTTTTCTCGTATAATATATATATTTATATGTATATTCGAAGGGAATATGTGAGAAATATATTGTCCCTTTCCCATTTATTTTACACCGTGCGTGACTTACAAAACGGTAGTCTAGAACGAGAAAATCTTATATCAGGTAATTGGATCAGAGAAACGTACATGTACAAATAATTGATTATAAATTGGAATATTTAGATTTTAAACTAACTTGTTCACTATACTACACGTGCCTTGTGCAGTTGAAAAAATAATGCTGGTTTTTTAATCGTGACGTATGTCGTACATATATATATGATATAGATATGATATATATATATGTATATGAAAATATGCATAAATACATGAACATTGCGTAACTCCAAGTTTAACGTCTCGCAGTCGACTTCATGAGTTTCCACGTAAATTACATAAATGAATAATTTGTCAGATCGGCTACACGGTGAAAGTGGCTACATGAGCAGTCCAGAAAGAGGCGGTGGCGTTGGTACGGGATCTGGAAGATATCCCAGTGGACCATATAGCACCGGTAGCAGTTACGAGGAGCCTTATTATTCGCAATACTCCGGTACCGTTACACCCGTCATTGACGAGGAAGCCAGGTAAGAGAATTTCGAAAAATTAATAAAAATTCATTATCTGCTAATTGAAAAAGAATAAGAAAAATTTGTTTTCGTAACAAGAACGTTTGCTGTACGGAATTGAATAATTTTTTGTAATTACCCCCATTTACGTTACAATATGTTCCCCGCAAATTTCGGCAGTATGATTTTTTTGCTGTGGAAAGAATGCATTTTCGTATCATTGACCCGAGAAAAGAAAACGCTGGTAATGAAAGAGGTGCCTGGTGAAAATTTGTTTATTTCTAAAAAAAAAAGTTGCTCGCAGGTTTGCACCCGGCGTAAAAAATTATACCGATGAACAGTTTGGTTGTGAAAGTGTTTTTTTCTCACGAAAAAAATAGGCTCGCTTATTAAATGGCTGTTAAACTTTACTTCCGGTTGTGTTTATTGTCTTAATTAGCATTCGAGCTTTATGAAACAAACGTCGTCGGGTTATCCTTCTTTTTTAACTTTCCCCGTAAATTTCAACAGACTTGCCAGTTTTTGAAAATGCAAGAGAAATTTTTTCGTTAACAGAGAATCACGTAAATTTCATTTTTCCCAGCTAATTAAATTCTATATAAATTTAAAGAATTTTAAAAATCCGTTTTTATAGTTTTTTTGAAAATTCAACCAAGCACATTCGCGTTAAATGATAAATTCGCGAATCCAAGATGTAAATCAAGTCGAACATTTGATAGCTGATAGTTTGGGTGTGTGAATTTGTTGTGGGTGGTGCAGCGATACGGAACTGTTGGAGGAATCGTACAGCCTATACGGCGTTAAACCACCGGGACGTCCACCCTCCGGTCCCCCGAGATCCCCATTTCCTCCAGGAGCTCCGGCTCTGCCTCCTGGGCAGCCGTACGACGTCACTCGGTATAAAGAAATTTTTCATGACAAACAAACAAAGAATCAAAAAAAGATTTAATTCAATTGATATGCAATGCCTGTGAATTGTGCCCGTGAAAGTCATTCTGTATTGCTTCTTTATAGCCTCGCAATCGTTATTGACCGAGCTTCTGCCTGAGCCCCAAAAATCGTATCGTAATACCTATTATATTTCTTTTTTTTTTTCGTCTATAATGATGAATTGTCGGTTATCAGTATTACGAATTTTGTAACTTCAATTTAGTTCGCAAATCGTCGTAATTACATATAGGTACTTGCTTTTTTTTTATATAATTGAACGTAATGGCAATGGGATCATATTTTTAGCGTCTTCGAAACGGCTATGCACGTTGCCGTGCATGACGATCTCAGCGAATGCAACGATAATTAGTGCAAGAACGATGATTAAAAGAATATTTGCAATTTTCTAGCGTTCCCACAGCGGAAAGTACACACGTTGTTATTGCTGTTAATTATTATTACATATATAGTTCATGTGTCTGGAATGGCCGCTTCTAAAACTAAACATATTGTGAAAATTTGTGAATTAGTACAATGTAAGATGCACCGTTACATAATTAGTGAATTACGAGCTGATGTTATGTGGATGGTAAGAATATTAATAGCAATGTTGCGTCTAGTATGCACTCTGTGATGTTGCGATGCTTTATGTATCGTGAATGATATCGAACTTAAATGACAATATTCGTTTAATTAATCGATAACAATGAATATTTATCGATTGCCGTATTTATCCCCATGAAGCTCAAGCCTATGTTCATTAAAGATTCATGCAAAATAAAACATTTTACAGAATAAATCGAAAATTTTTTATAACTGAATTTACCAATCGTTATGAATATTAATTCATAATAATATCATTATTAATGCAATATTAATAAATTAATATTCAAGAAAACACGAACTACACAGGGGTGAATATCCGCTGCGCTATGTCTAACGATTCTTAATAATAATAAACGAATAAGAGAATGCCTATTACTCGATTAATCGTTCACTATTTCGTACATTTATTAACGATTAATTACTTTCCCAATAGGATAAGGGTGGAACAGATGGAACGTCAGCTTGCTAATTTAACTGGGCTCGTGCAAAAGGCTCTAACTCACGCTCCACACACGAGTCCCTCGCCAAGGGACTATTTGCAAGTCCCGGCAGGACGTGATCCGTACACAAGAACTACAGGTACCCCTAACGCTATTACTATTTATACCTATTAAAAAATTTCATCGCAAATCGATTAAAAATTAAGTTATCTATTACGATATATGCATAGATCTATTTACACATAAAATTGCATACGACAATAAACCTAACGAAACGTACGCTTCCGTGACATTTAAACCGTCGAAGAGGTTCAATATTTCAACTGTCGTGTTTAACCTTTTCTTTACCATCTTTTTTTAAAACAATTAAAGATGTCATAATATTCCAGGAAAAGAAATTGCAAACGTTGTTTGGCCAAAAAAAAGAGATAACATATTTCTTAATAACTCTCGAGTTGCATAATTAACACACGGTATATTTAGCGAAGATCTTTTTTCTTCGAAGATCGTATAAATTATTTTCATCGTAGTGCACGATACTGAAGACATAAATAACGACGATCTTTACAACCGATTTTAGTTGTTTTTTTCTCTTTCTGGTTGCTCTGACTGTTACGAAGACGAATTACTATATTTCTTGTACAGATAAATATATAGCCTTCATAATATAGAAGCGACGTACGTGCCCTTGGCTTTAACCACAGTACCGTCGCTTTATAATTAACGTAGAAGCTGTTACATGTACGGGGTGAAGTCCGCTGAGTCAGCTACATTTTTGCAAGACATTTCAGATGCTTGCCATATTTTGCCAGCGTCTGACATCACTCGAAAATATTTTCTATGAATTTATGAACTTTGGCCAGATGAAAGGACAGAAAAATTGAAAAAAAAATCACTAACAAATTCGCATCAAATGCATCAAAGTAGTTCAAGGAAATATTGGCTGGCATCGCCCATAATGCCTCACATATATAGCGTATTAATTAAGCCTAATAAATTATTATCAATTATTTCCAAGGAAAAAAAAGAGACAAAGTACAATACAATAATTCATCGAACATGAACGATTAATTAAAAATTAAATGTTCTACATGCTACGTAGACACTACATATGGGGTGTTCCACTTGAATTTTGGTAATTCTTCAATCGACTGCGAATGGCCCATATGAACGTGTATATGTACATGTACATTCGAACATAAATGTATTTGATAAATGAAAAAAAGCGATACCAGTACAATGCTCCTGGATTTTCCTTAACCCTGCTGTAAAACATGCTTTGTTATTTCGTCTAACCGCACACCAGGCGCCGGCGACGAGTTCGACAAACACTCTAGTTCCAGCTCTGCCTCACTGCCAGGTGTGTCACTTAATCTGTCTCTATCTGTCTCTCATTATTTATCTATGTATCTGTCTATTATAATTATATTATTATCTCGTATATATTTAAACACAACGTGAATAATATCGTTGCCTCTGTACTATTAGTAAATTCACCCATACGTATGCGTAAGTGTAATATATCACATATATGACGTATTACAGATGACTCATACTTAAGGACTGACGTTAAGCCACCGAAATTAGGCAAAGGTGCGCTTTAAACGTTTTCACCGATAGCACGAAAAAATGTTTTCGATTTGGTTTCTTTTGCGTTTCTTAATTTCCCTTTCCTATCGCACTCGTTTCTTAATTTCACGAGAGCTCGTCTCTGTGTCTTATTTTCGTCGTTTATGGCACTCGCAAACGAGCATGATAATCATCTGCTTATTCGCACAAAAAATAAATAGTACAAACGTCGCGACAAATTTCTAATCGTTTTTCATTTTTTTTTATTTCACGAACGATCAATATCGATCGAATCATTTACGTTCATTAATTTTTGTCAAATTTGCTTTGCTCACTATTCACACTGTCGTGAGATTCCGATGGAAAGTTTTACCTACGACGCACCACCATTCATAATGAGAAAAATAATTGAACAAAAGAACATTAGCACTTTGATGTTGTGATAATTTTTGTTTCCCACGTTCTCGTAATCGAAAAGATATAAATTATACGAAAATCGATTGACGAAAAACATCAAATGTATTCCAGACAAATCGGTGTCGTTCGAAAAATCAGTATCCTTCAGCGATGAACCACCAGACATGAACTCCCCAAAACAACACTCCCCGCAACATGCAGGTAATCGCTAGTGTACATAATAAATTGTGTTATATACGCACACGTAACCGTAGGAATATCGTGTTTATTAATGTGAGAGAGCCTGATGCAGTAACCAAATAATTCACGTATTGCTAATAATCGTACGATCGAAATAAAGGGATATTTGCTTTTGAACGCGTTTCCGACACTTACTGTAAACGACGTACTAATTGCACTAACGCTGCGAGCATAATTATCACGCTATTAACATGTGGTTCATTAATCCGAGGTAGCTTCAGCTTTATAGTCGAAATAATCGAAAACTGAAAGAATAAGAAGAAAAACAAAACAGAAATTGCCTCGTAGAGTTAATATTAGATGAGTCAATAATTGATTAAAATTGATATGACACTCTTCAGGCACGCAGTCATTAAAATCGCTCGTTCTTACATCATCCGCACAAGTTTTTGCAAACTTTTCTTTTTTGGCCTGTATCGCTGACGTCACCTCGATTTAAAAACATGAAACCCAAATTCTCTTACTAACATAATTTATCCTACAATTATGCAATGCAACTAGCGGACACAAAACCTACGAAACCAGCTATAAAATCCTCGACATTGCCGCGGATGTCCTCGCAAGGTAATTCTTTTTCAGCTTTCTTTCTCGTTCTATCGCGCATTTTTTATACATTCAGCCAAAACAGTCACGAATGTTACTGTCAAATCTGTATGAACGACGAAATTAACTATAACGTCTCGATAGTTCTTTTTTTCCTTTGTTTCACACGTTTTATTATTCTTACCAAAAATAATACTAAGATCGTGGAATGGAATGGAAGTTTAAAAATTAAATTTAGTTTCGGTTTTTTCGTATGGAATTAATATGATATAATAGCAACAAAGGTCTCACACATCCATTAAAGTTCTTATCGTATAGGGAAAAAAATTTGTCGAGACTAAAAGTCTGTTCGTTCCTTGATTTGCGAATTTGTCGATATTACAGAAAGAGACAGACACAAACCTACCCCACCACCGAAACCCGCTGTTTTGGCGACTGGTCAATACGTTTATAGAGATTTGGCGCTCACGCCGGAGATGTACAATCAATTGAGGGGTTTGCAAAAAAAGGCGAAAGATCTTCGTCAGGAAGTAAGGAATTTACGACGTATGTCACAGGCGCAAGCGCATACCGTTCGAGAAACTATCAGAGATACTTTCATCACTATTCGGTATGACATACAAAATAATACTGTATCGATTAATCGATCATTTTTATGATCGATCGATTAATTACTTTTCATGATTTGTCAGGGCAATGCTATTGTCCGGGGGTGAAGCAGCTTGGGCAGCAGGAGACACGGAAAAAATGAGACTGAGCCGCGAGGAGGACCTCTACAAACAAGAAATGATAAGGCTGGAAAAAGATCTCACGTAAATACTAAAATAAATAACTTTGGGGATTTGATTTCGTTTTTTTTTTAATTTTCCTTATCGTCGATATATTTTTGTTTCATTTATCAGCGAGCTAGAGAGTACAGTGGAGGAACTGCGGGGCAATGTCATAAATCGAAAGACTCGAGTAAACATGTCCGATGTTGAAAGTATGGCTCTGATCCTCAATAAATCCAGGTAACGTGTGAAAACACGATTAAATTTATTTTCGAACGTTCTTCCGTTTGATAAAATGGGAACGACTGATCGAAGAGTGAAAATTATTTGATTCTTTGAAATTTCTAAGCAAAACCGTGGCAGATCTGAAGGTACGTTTTCCAAGCCTTCAGGAGGGCATGAAGGGCCTCCTGAGTTCCGAAATGGAGAAGGTCGTTAGAGAGGAAAAATTCCTCAAGGAAGAGCCTGAACGTCTCGAATCAGCATTGAGGAGATGCAAAAAGCTTACAGGCACTCTCGTCACGCTCAAACGGTACTTCCTGATACACCGATCGAACCTCTTTCATTCGATCAACTCTACGTAATTGTTCCTAATATTTATATATTACTAACACAATATAATTATACAAAGTTAAATCAACGACATTATCTCTCAAATATTATCGAATTGTTCAGAATCAAAACAAAAATAATACTCGATCATTATCATGGTTCAGCTTGGCATCGGTGCAAGAGCAGCGATCACCAAACGCAGCGAGTGTGGATGCCGAAGAAACGCCACCTATAACACCAACCTCGGCTCAACATTCTAAGGTAAAAATGCTTTGTGACACTTTGCTACTTTTTCATATATATATATCTTTTTTTTCTTTTTTTTTCTAAGAACTCTTCTCACTATAATCCTCGATATATATATCTTACTCTCCCCAATCCCTGTACGCTGGAGAAAAAAAATTACGGTGCATGCTACCCTCACCTCCGATTTCTTGCTTGAAAGATATACATATATATATATGGATACATATATGTATATATATGTATATGAGTAAATAAATAGATATATATGTATCGATGGTAGCTTATTCGCAACGCGATCTTTGCAATATCCCAACTTTTTCTATCCATCTCTCAAATCTCTTTCGGGGTATAACGATACTCTGTTGTCGAGTAATTAGTAAATCATCATGAAAATAAAACACCATATCTTCGTCAGAAACAGAAGAAAATTATCTTCTTTCTATGGAAAGTTGACTTTAGAAACGTCATTCTAAAATCTATCGTCTCTTTGGCATCTCTATCTCTCTGCTCTCGAGTTGTATCGTAAATATTGTTCTTTCGATGCGACCTACGCGCAACTTCTTTCTTCACTGACTGATCTTATTCGAAAAATTATATGGAAGAAAAGAAGAAAAAAAATGCAATACGATATCTTTGATACAAGCAAATAGGAGGTTCCCGCAATCAGTTTACTTCACAAATACGTGAGTAGTAAACAGCCGGTTTATATTCCTTGATTAATTATTTACTTTCGTCACTTAGTAGTTAGGCGACGAATTTTCTATGCTTCATAGAGAAATATATGATATACATATATACTATTCTATTATATACTGTATACACTACTACTATTGTGTTTGAAGATGAGTAAACAAATTTTTGTGAAGTAATCTGAACTTACCGCTTGTCCTATATCCAACATTGCTAAGCGCATGCAAAGAGTGCTAGAAATACTAATACAATATATGTATAGATATCTATGACGATAAATAGATATCTATATATCCCTAAACACGGACCTAATAATATTGTCGACTAAAAATATTTAAAAAAAAAGGAAAACACTCTTTGACATTAAGAAATTTATATAAGTATGCTCCCGTATTAAAAAGGCAACTATGGAAAAATAATAGCATGTACGGTCAAATCCCACCCGTAACGAAAAAAACGTGGTAAAGTTACTGGTGTTCGGCTTCCGTCGAATTAATTTTCTACTTGTTACGGGCTCAATCGATTTGGTATGATTCGTTTATTTTCGCTTAATCGACTAATTTTAGATTACTCGATTATTTGCGATTAATCGTGGAATTTTAGATTAATCGATTATTTACTATGCATTGATTCGATTAATTTACGATTAATCGATTGTTCTATAAATTTAGCTGCGAGATATTGAACTTGACTGGATCCGAACACCATTTCTCCCGTACACCTGTCTTTCCCCGATGATAAAGATGATACGTTCTCACGTCTTTTGTCGGGCACAGAAATTTATACATGGTCTGTCTTGCGGCATACATGCATACGTATAAAATTAAAATGCAAATTAATCAATTACTCATGTTTACACTTTTTCAAATAATTGGCAAGCGCAGTAAAAATGTAGTTAACGTAACCAAAATTGTATCGAAGAGATTATATATTTTTACCGGTATGGCCGATTGGATCCTTTTACAAATTACAATATATTTCTTTCCAGTTTATCTGTCATATCGAATCCAAAAATATTTTCTTCAATCGACGATACAATGATGAATTGTTAACGACTTTTCTTGATTTTATTGTATTTTGAAGTTAAATTCATACATAAGTCGAAAGTTTGAATGTAGCAAGAAAAATGTTGAACTCTGTTTTTTAATTGTAAATGCACGCAGTGCGCAATACTTTGTAGAAGATTTAACGATTGCTTTCTCATTTTTTAGAAAACATAATATCTCCTCGGTATTGGTAATTTCAGGAAAAGAAAATGATCTCATAAAATTGACTAATGCAAGGCCTGATATTTCAGCAAAAAGTAATAATAACTCAAGATTCTCACTTCAAAAACATCGAACGTCGCATAGTTAAGCTAATGCAGCAAGACAGAAACATACGCGAGAGAATACCCGTAAAGAAAACTATTGGCATAGTTCTGGTGCACAGAATTCGATTGGTGTAAATGTCCACGTCGTTTACGTGTCAAAACGATCGAACACGCAAAACAAACAAACAAGAAAGTAATAAAAGCAACAAGAAAAAATTAACAGTTTACTTTTAAATTTAAGCAATTCGGAGCCAATTGTCACGATGACAGATTAATAGTTTGCCAGTGCCTAAAGACTATCTTCCATTGGTACATGGCACTGTTTCATTAAAAAAAGAAAACACAAAAAAAACTATTCTTATAAATACGAAATCTAATGTAAACCTTCTTAGATTACCATGCGACCACTAATTTTTTTGTTTTCGTTTTTTCTTCTGTTTCTTTCATTCGTCCTGTCCATGCAGATTTCGCGCTAAATGCGCGCGCGATTTAGGTTCATAGCTGTTAGTCTCCACATACTATATTGTCATGTAGACTATTTTAGCTGATGCTTTGCTCGCTATTTTTTATCGATCTCTCCTTTAACGTGGGTATACTGAAAACGAAATCAAAGGACAAAAAAATAATACTAATATACGAAAGCAAACTTAAATTGATATATATATATATATATATCTTTTTTTGATTATTGGACGTTATTTGAACAAAATAAAATTCGGTACAATATCTTTAACAAAAAATGTCTCATCCAATCTATATGTATACATGTATATGCATGTATACATATCTTTTTATCTACAACGAGAAGTATGTGGGGGTTTAATACCAATTTTATTATTTTGTTTCTTCAATATTCCTAAATCGGACTCGGTGTCAAAATACGATCTCCTGCAACTTGTGTTTCATTCAACCCCTTTTTCAACCTATATATATATATATATATATATATACATTTATATACATATATATAATTCACCTACAAAACCAATTCGGTGTTTGCTGTGTCCCGATAGAATAGACAATTTTTTTTTACCATTTAGTCGACGATGTGACAAAACATTTTCTCGTTCTTTCGTCGTCGCGATTAATTTCCTTCAGGCAAGTTAATTCGCAGCCCGATAATAAAACAATGAATGCTCGACTCAAAATCGGACATAATGACGAATAATATTTACCCAAACAAAATTCATTGAAAAAATAGAAATAAAAAATTCATCAATGTTTTGTCAAATCACTGTGTGTTAGTTGTAACCCAATGAAACAAAAATAATAATAATAAAAAAATCTGTGTTATGCCTTTTGATGCGTTTGTTGTGCAGCAACGATGCTCGATCGCATTGCGAAAAATCGTTCTTGCCACAAACAAAAGTCCACCCCTTCCCGCCCACCCCTCAGACCCCAGCCCCCCCTCAACAATAGAAAGAAACAAATTGAGATAAACGACGAATAAAAACATCAAACAATATAATCCATACATATATAAGCCCCGACACAACAAATACAACAAACACGAGCACCTTAAGGCACCAAGTTACTTGAAATACAGAAGAAAAAAAAAACGAAAAAAAATGACAATATACAATAGTGAACCTATAAATATTAATTTTTATAGTATGGCTGGAAGTGGAGTACTAACTTCAAGGAGGCCATACAGACCAGTCACGAGTAATTTTTTCATCATATTAATTCATTATAATTATTATTCTATGCTGTTTTATATATATATATACATAAATATATATATATATATATATACATATATTATTTTATATATATATATATTCTTATCGTTCAATATGTCTATCTCCATATGAATCATGAACGAGATCATCTTCATCCATAGAGCTGAAACTATTCTGCAAAATGCATTAAAATTGAAATGAACTTTGAGAATATATCAGAATCCCGTTTTTGACGACACTCTGTCCGAATCTCTGCTTTTTTATGTATACGAAAAATAAAAGTACCGTAGTCGCTTCGAACTTATCGGGAATTTGATCAATTATTGAGATTGCGAGTGTAAAATTTATTTATCCATTTAAACGTTCCAGTATCGATAACTCATATAATAATATTTAAATTGGCTTGCATCCCTGTTTTGATCGTAAGCAAGAAAAAGAATATCTATTCATAAAAAAAAAGAATCAACCCTGCTTCTCGAATGAAAGATCTTCAGAAAAATACAGGATAACGAAAAGTCTATACTTTTTAGTTTCCTTACGAAAAAAAAAGATAATAGTCGAATCAAATATTTCTTACAATACATTTTCTTTCGTAATGTTCCATTGACATTTGGCAGAATATTTTGAGACTTCACCGATGAATATCTTTCCATTACACGTGTTTTACAGTCGTCTCAGCATATATATATCTTCATTCTTAATGCGTGCTTGTTCTCAAATTCGTTTCATTCGATATTATATTTCTGACGTTACTGTTATTTTATTTATTCTATTTCTTTCTTTTGTTACTAGATTTTTGCGATCTTTTTATATAACGCACTGCTATTGAAACAACAACAAAAAAAAAGAACGATATATTTCTTGTGTACATAATTTCTTTACACAGCGTTGGGTGTTGTCATTTAAAGATATGTACATGCGTGGGATATAGAACGAGTATGTATGTCTGATCCGTCGCTTAGAAGGAAAAAAAAGAAATGAGCCTAAAAGAAACGAGAAACAAATAACCGGATCGGGTTAAAAGGCAACATTTACGCTGATTTTGTTTTTATACAAATTTTATTCCAGTGTGCATTCGAATAAGGCATTATTGATAATGTTCTCGCACTCGTCATGTGATAAAACCACTATGAATTACATTCGATTTTGACGTGCAATATATTATTATCTACAAAAGAAGAGGGAACAAAAGAAGAACGAAAACAAAAAAAAATCTTTCGCTGTTGCTTCTCATTTACTTCCTCCAAACTGTACTTCTTTTTGGCCTATCGCAAAGTCTTCTATCTCGTTCTGTCTGAATTTCGATTGCGCAAAAATGCTCTGTAACTTCCGCTGATTCAGTTTTGATGATTTATTCGTTTAAAAAAAAATGAAAATGTCAATGAGCAAGAGGGTCAGGTCGTTTCGCATCATGGTAAGATGTAAATTGTAACTCCTTCGGCGCGTATGGCGAATATTCGCTCTCTTATTCGGTTCGAATGTCCATCATACGTTCATAAGAAGTTGACGTGAAAAAAAAATTCGGATATCTTCAAATGGTTGTGAAACACGATGCGCAGCAACCTGAATTTATTCGTTACTTAATCACAAGACACACGCTCTCCAATCCACTTCTTATAGTAAGGTGTATTTAAATCCCGATGTTTCAAGGTTTACATTGGATTTCCCCCGATAATGGCAAATTCTATTCGTGATTATTGTTAATTAATACGATTATTATATGATTATCGATGCGTTCGGATCTGTTGAACCAAAACTGTGTATTTGTCTTTCTCTTATCATCCATTTTTCGTATCTCCGTGATCTCGATAACTTAAAAAAAAAAAAGAAGAAAAAACAAATTGGCATTGTTCAATGCGTATGTCAATAAATATATAAATGTAGATGGGTGACTAAAAGAAGTCTTGTCGTTGAAACTATCGAATGACAATATCTCGTAATTCATACGCTTAAAATTCTTAACGAAAGTCAATATTTAGAAAACGGTGACATTTCTTTTTGCTACACCCTTTTTACCAAAGAAAAAAAAACCATTATCTATTTGTATATACAATAATGCCGTAGAGTAATAGCGTAAACCACTGTGATTTTAATGATTAAATAATATAATCGATCTTAAAAGAACTTTTTTTCATTTCTTCAATATATTACCAATTGATTTGTATATTTTAGCTTTTTATGTCTGGGTTTTGAAATAATGTGTCCGACTTAATTAGTACGTAAATCCGTGACATCTTTCATCGTAATTTTTGTGTATTCCCATTATTTCGTAATCATTTGTTATCTGCAATTTATTTATTTTCTTGTTAACTTGTGTTTTAACATTTCCTTTAGTTTGTCTTATTCTTTCTTTACCTTTCCACGTACATTACCAAAAGTACACTTTTCTTTCTGTCGATACTATACTCCTTTTTTCTCTCTAATTCCATTACTACTGCCTTACTATAAGGATTGGACTGAAGGTTTTGTCTATGTATTTTTCATTGGCCGATTTTTTTTATAATTTTCCTTCTTTGTCTCTCTCTCTCTATCTCTCTCTATCTATCTTTGTCTCTTCTATTCATACTCTTTTGACTAGAGGACTGGGCACGAATGGTGATTGCACGTCATTGCATGTGCGTGTCTTATGATTGGTGTTTTCTTTTTTGTTTTTTTTACTACGGAAAATAAGCCACCCAATTTATGCACACGAAAGAAATGTATTTCTTTTTTACCTTCATCGCTGAGCCCGTTCACAATATTTACACGATGATTCTGTCCTAATTTTACGGTGTTAGGTCCTAATGAACAATTGAGCCGAGCAGAAAATAATTAATTTCGCTTTATATCTTAATACGTGAGTTTTTACACGGCGTTTTTGTTCGAAAGAAATTCGACCAATCTGATCGAATAAAAATTCATCCGTTTGATATTTTTCAAAATAAATGATACGTAAGAATGTTTTCTGTTTTACTAATTACATGGTGAAAAATGTATTTATACATCAAATATCCAAGTACCGATAAAAGTTTGAGATTTTTCCCATTTGCAAAACTATAGAGTGTTAAAGAAAATTATTTTCAAAAATATACTTCAATTATAAATTATCGAGCATGATTCTTCATAAAGACCTAACGCTTTAATTCGACGAATTCTTGTTTCTTTTACTGGGACGGTTCATCCTATAATCTCGAATAACTGTTTGTACGACCGTACAAAAATCGTTTCGGCGGCACTCTTGCGCGGTTGTGTATTATTTTTTTTCTTTTTGAATTTTTGATTTTTTTGCTTTTTTTAAGTTGACTAATACCGGACAGGAAACGGTGCCAAATGTTAAAGAGCCCCAAATGAGTACAGACTTGTAACATGCACAACACACATATACGTATAACCGACCACAGGTAACTATTTAACAGAATTGATATTTATTTCAATTTATTTTTCGATTTTATTGTTTTCTTACGTTTTTTCTGATTTGTTTTCTTCAAATTTAATGTCCTAATGATTAACATGATTCATCGGGCGGCTCGTGCGTTCTCGCATCCCCTCCGTATTTATTGGCATGCACCTTTTGCACAATTCACGTCGGCATGATAGCTAAAAAAATGATATCGAAGCGTACATGAAAGATCGCCATGTTTAAAAACGTCTCTAAAATTATCACCAAATTTATTAATTGGCAAAGAAAAACAATTTTTTTTAAAATACAACCATAAATTTCAAAACGTACCGATAAATTTACAGAAAAATAACTTGTAAAAAATACGACAAGAAAAATTTACAAAACATTCATGTACGAATCACGAGAAAAACAAAAAGATGTTACATATCATTACTGTGTACCCGGGCAAAATATCTTTCAAGCCTTCTTCTTCTTCTCTCGCACCTCCCCACAGCGCAGTATCGACAATTTGGAAGTAATTATTGAATTTCTGTGGCTTTAAACGTAGTTTTTATCGGAGGAATAACGCAGAGGTAGTTAGAGCAATTATAAATCGCCATTGTAAATCCTATCACGGGGCACCAGTTGTGTCTCTGAGAAAAACAAAGGTAAAAAAAACAAATATTTCCGAAATAGAAGGCTCGGAGATATTCTGACTCCCCCATTGAATGATGTACACACCCTCTGTATAAAACAAAAAACTTTTACATAGCTAATTATACTTTTCCAGCAACAACGGGTATTAATCTCTCTGTATCTGTTCAAAAAAAAACGTAAACAGACAACTGCCCTTGTGCCAGCGGAACGCACTGTCGTGGGGTCAGCGGGCGTCATCGGGGGAGGGGCCCACGTTATCGAGTCATCCACCCCCCATCAGCAGCGTCCGGAGAACGCACTCGACGCTCTGCTAGATGAGCTCCAGACGTTCTCGAGGCCAGCGTCGCAGATGTCTCAGGCGTCGGGTATGGTCGGTCCATCAGGGACGAATCACATGCCAAATTTGTCGGAAATCGGCAGATCAGCGAGTCATATAGTTCAGAGTGGCTCACGCGCACCGAACATGTCGGACATCGGTCGCAAGGGAAGTATAGATTCGTCCACGAGCCTGGCGATCGTAACACCTGGTCACGCCAATACTCTGCGTCGATTGCATAGTTATCCATCGTCCTCGGACACTGACACGTCACCACCGATAGCGAGACTCCAGGTATCCGACTCTGGTGCGATTTTGCCACCGCAAAAGCCTCCGGTACCCGAAAGAAACGCGGAGCTTTTGCAACTAGCCACGTCCAGGCGAGTGCCACCACCACCACCGCCTCGAACAAGTTCGAGATCGCCTCTGGCTAGTCCAACGAGTCCTCAGTTACCACCGCGCAATCCAACCGGTACTCTCCGTCGTGGACGTGGCAATGGCAAAGATAGTGGCAAACCACCGATGGCACTGCCACCGAACGCTGTACCAAACGAGGAAACTCTAACACCGAACAATATGCTCTCTACGAGCAATTCGAGTTCGTGCGAAAGCATCAACTCGCAGGAGGGCCTGCAAAACAAAAAAGGCCGCCAGGAACAACTGGAACAGAGACATCAGGAACTCCTCAGAAAACAGAAAGCGCTGCAGGAACAATACGCGCGTTTGCAACAGCTGCAGAGAAACGCTTCGGGACTCACGACCGTTCCGCCCGCTCCTCCCGATCTACTGAAGAAAACTGGTTCGGAGAGCAATCTATTGGCGAAAATGGGACTTGGACTTAGCACGACGAGTTCGGGATCGTTGACGAGCCTGACGACGAAAACTAACGCCGATGGCCAACAGGGACAACAAGCAGCGATACAGCAACAACAACAGACCGATACGCAGAATGCCCAAAATGTCATTGTCAGCCAGACGACAACGAGCAAGATCTACGAGACTGATATTCTGTGACCGAGAAGTTGGCTATTGATATCGAGCCTCGCCAGATTCGATGTTTGCCCAATGATGACGATAGTCGCTTCGAGTTAATCGATCGCGAATTTCATTTATTGCAATGCGAATGCAATTTTCTTTTTTCTTCTTTTTTCTTTTATCTTTGGGTTTTTTTCTTCCAACGGTTGTTACACATTTCGGGCAAGGATCTGTTAGTCTTCGTTGAACGAACACCAGGAATGCGAACTGAGGCAGCGAATACAAACGGGGTGTTTCATTTTAATTTAAATGCTATACAAAGTTCTCACAAATCGACTTCTCGATTCTTCGCTTCACCAATATCTATAATTCAACTGAATGTGAGGACTTTGACTATGTTGTAGAGCGATCGGGGGGGAAAAAAATTTTAACGTCGTTGAATCTTTGATTAGAAAGAAAAACTTAGCTAAATTCGTTCATTTTCAACGTGTACATTAACGAGTGGGGCATGAATCGAGGGATTTTTAGGCGTTTTCTAAAGTTGGTAGTATGCGTATGTTTATATATAAAACGTACAGAAATGAATTATGAGTAATAAAATGACGAATCGACGAAAAGAAATTTAATCGAGATTCGACACTCGCGATATGGCGAAGCAAAAAACTCTAGACGCAAATTAACGATCTACTCGCGCGGAGTTCATACCAAATGTAAAAGACTCGAGAAAGATACGCAATCGCAAATAAACTTCGTGAATGAAAGAATTAAAAGAAAACGAAGAATTGATACATGGAAAACAATTATACAACTACGTAGAGATTAGACGAGTCGTGAATATTTATAGTTGAATGACAAAACGATAGATGATAATTGAATATCCTAATTGTAACGATAAACGATGAATTCGATGAAGAATTTTAGATAAGGTATATAAGATTGCTCGGTCTTGGCTGTTATATTGATTAGGTGGTATAAATGTCATCACGGAGCAACGCTACTGGGATTTTGTAACGTACGATTTTGTCAGTGTAAAATCCCGAGCCCCATAAATACCCTTCGTAAAAAAAAAGAAAGGAACGGAAACGCTGTCCGAATTTAATATATAATTTGATTTTACGGGGAAAATAAATAAATAAATAAAAGTGGTACGTGTAATGAGCATCAAGCCCACGAACTGACTTGATTAGTCTGGCACTATCGTAATAATAATAGTAATAGTAACAAAAAATAATAATAATATTAAACAATAATCCTACAAACAGGGAGAAAAGAGGAGAACAATTCGAAACGACAATTTTTTTTAGATCGTTCTTGTGAAAAGGCAGAACTCGTGCTCCTCATCATTACGTAGGACGCAAAGATATACGTAATAATATACAATACATATATCTTTGAATGAAATTTCAGTTTTGACGATCACGACTGAAAAAAAAGTCTACCGAAAAATTTCCCTCGATTTCCCACCGAGAGAAAAAGAAAGAGAGAAAGAAAAAGAGATCAGCGCCGAGTAATTACAGTATTATTCAATGTAAACGAACGAGCCAACCGTGGGTTACAAGGGATTAACTATCACGATCCGTCGGATCCAGTCAAACTAATCGACGAACTCTCATCGGATACTCGTATATTTATAACTCTATAATGAAACCTTATCATTAATAACGAACTATTGTTGACGAAAGAGAAAAGAAACCGTAAAAAATAAATATAAAACGGTAAATACGAAGAAAATAAATACATCAATAAACTCGGGAAACAAATCTAATTTATTTAGATGAGACTATAATGTAATATGGAAAATTATGTGTGACGTCGAGAGTGGAAGAAGAAAAATGAGAATTAAACGTAGATGTTCGATCGTATATATGAATATATATATATATGATTTGCATGGGACTGCTTCGAACCACCAATCACGAAGCATTTTGGATATCTACAGAAGAACACACAACTATCATCGGAATCAATTTATCTCGTATAAGAAAGAAAATCGTATTGTTTCAATCGCCTGTGCCAAGAAATTTGTAGTTTTTATTTGAATAATATACGATATACAACCTCGTTGAAAATTTGTGAATTTCTTTTGTTTTATTTATCTCTCTTTTATTTTCACGTCGACGGGTACGTAATATTTCTAAGGACTATATAGATTAATATTATATAAATATTATACATACCTATGTACACAATATACAATTAACGAGATAAACCGAAAAGCTAAAGAAAGAAACAAATAACACAAACGGATTATGATGTACACGTATCACAATCGACGACTGAGTACTAGGTGTTTTATTAGATTCCTCGCAGAAGCATTTCGTGTGAATGATATGGCATAAACTATAATTGTGCATTTCTCATTTTACAAAAAAAAAACAACAACAACAACAACATGAAGAAAAAGGAATTTTGCATCCCTCAATTTACCCTGACCGGTTCATCCGAGTAGCGATGTGCGTGTGCCAATGGAATGATTCTTAAAAATCTTTTTGGGTTTATCTTGAAGGTACAAGTTTTAGAAATTCGAATGGAAATTGTAATTATATTAATGCGAATTATATTAAATATGTGTCGTTTCATAAGTTTTCATTGCGTTGACGCTTTTGGCTTTCCCATAAAAGAAATGATGATGCAAAAAGGGCACTGCAATAAAAGGAAAACTCGATGAAAATGGATTTTCATTAACGGATACAGTGTAATGACAAATTTACAATACATCTGTAAGTTTCATGATACATAGATTTCCTTTTTTTTACCAATATTCGAGTGTTGTTCCATTTTTTTTGTTATATTAAAAAAAAAACGAGTGTTACCGGTGTCAACAAAGGATTGTAGTCGAATTATTATGCAGCGAATTTTTATTAGATGGTCAAATGTGATGCCATGTCATTAGACAAAAAAGAACAAATAACTGCTGTGCGAAAAATCAGCTAAGCCGAACGTGTATGAAAAAAAATCTGAAAATAACAAGAAATTGCTCAAACAATAATTTCCGATGGCGCAAATGTTATCAGTAATAACGGATTACACGTAAAGGGTGAGAGGTAGAAGAGACTTCGAAAGTCGCGACGGTTCTCATGTATGTGCAACATAATTCATTTTAAAAAAATTGGTTAAATTTTCTAAACTTTAATTGCAATCATGTATTAATAATTATGAATGATTTTGGGTAAACTGGGCTATTTTAATCTACCGTGCATTCCGCGACGAAAATATTTACAATGAAATTAAACTATGAGCGATAGGTAGTTTTTGATATGAAACAACCGTCACAACGGTGAGACAAAGTTTGAAAAAAAATCAAAGTCATTGATAAAATTATTGTTTTCATCATTAGGCAACTTGGCAAATATTTCCTATATTATTTCGTTCGTCTTAAAGCTCCGCTTTTCTTAAATGAAAATTAATCGCCGATCTACGATACTACAAATCGCACAGCAAAATATTTTACTTCGCGAAAAATACAAATGTTATCTTCTTTAATGGCCTAATAACCCCTAGTGGTGCCGACATTAATTTCTTCGCGAATATTCATACAATGTATGTCTCGAATAGAAACGAAGGAAAGCCAGCCAGATGCTTCTCTTTTAATGTACTATGCCTCGCGATATTTTTTGCATATTCACAAAGCACTGCTGATGATTATTTAGGATACAAAAATTCGTGACTCGTACGTATTATAACGAACAGCACTTTCATTCCCGAAAATAAACTTCATCTTCTATTTCGAGCGAGTGCGAATAACATTAAATTGTCGTTATATTCATTATATTTATAGACGATTAACTTTGTACAAAGCTAATTTTTATGCATGATCGTTTATCAAATCGAGATCAATTCTCCCACACACAGTGCAATTGCAGTGCATCGTTTAAACAGAAAAACAATTTTTATTGTTTGATTGATGACGTATTTGTCGTTGCGAGGTGGCGATAACGTAATGTATGGAGACAATTAATATTTATCCCCTGCTCCGCGCGTACATCTCATTATGAATGCACAGAGTGAAACTTAAAACGAGATAATGTTGTATTTAGTGATATTATGGATCATTAGCGTAATGTTTTTTCTGAGTCCCCCTGTACGCCAAATTGAATTGACTTGTTACATTTGTAAATGTTTGTAAGTAATTAAATAATAAATTAATCACGGTATTAATGGATTAATTGGAAACGAGACTCCCCGAGCAACCTTGGATACAACGAATAAAAGAAAGAATATTATACCACGAGTATTTTATCATTTTCGTTTTAAGACTTATTTTATTTTTTAACGTTACAACAAGAGGAATGATTTTTTTGTCCACGTTGCGAAAAACTAACCAGGTATGAGAGTTTTTCCGGCAATGACCGCTAATGAGCGGATCTGTGTAAGATTTTTCGCCTCGAGTTCATAAAATCTTCCATTTATACAATTAATAAGGATTTTCATAAAAGGCCGATTCTTTTCTTTTCGATTTATTGTTTCATAGGCGATTACATCATCGTTTAATATAAAATCAGTTTTACAAGCCATGAGCTTTTTTCACACCATCCGCGACAGTTTCTCTGGCCTTTATCAGTTCTTTTAATGCTTGTATAGAGATCTCCAGTTTTCCCTTGATCGACGATTCAACACGGGCATAACTCTGAATATAATTTATATCGTCACCATTGTGCTCCAACGTTGCAGAGTTTGCCGTCGGATGAATTTTGTTGTAAAGTTTGATTAAAAGTACAGCATCCTCGACTCTCTCGGTGGTAATATTTTCGAGCAAGAGATTATCAATGTTTTTCGTCCAGGCAAGATGAAACGCGAGCGGACCAAAATGACGAGTCGATCGCAAGTGATCGAAATGTTTTTCATTATTTACAGTTGTATACACAGCTTCGGTTACACGATGATACTCCGGATCGTTTGGCTCGTACTGAAGACACGCACGGTCTAAAATAAATTCATATTCCTGGCGTGTCAACAAATCCTGAAATATTAAAAGCAACATTAGTAAGATGTTCCGTTCGTTTTCCGTCCAACTATGTCGTACAGATCGTCGGAAATCTATTGTAGATGCGTATATTATTGTTTTTAGTCCCCAGTCAGTGATATTTCATACAAAAGCAATATTTTATGATACAAAAATACAAAAATCAAAATTTGATTCTATCAAGATCTAACGTCGACATTAATTATAATAGCAAACAATTTTCCTGGACTAGTTATGATTATATAGGAGGAACGATTCGTCACAAGAATTATAGTTTATGGCTTTTATCAACTGCGGAATCGTTAGTAGAAATACAATGCAACGAAGGGCATGAAAAAGTATGATTATCGTACCTTCAAATATTGATCTTGGAACATTTTAGGAGTTACTATTTCTCTGCCATTTATGGAGAAATATATCTGATTCAAACGATGTCTTTCATCCCACTTGGCGTGTCTAAGAATCCCATCGGGTTCTCTGACGACGATTAGTCTTTGAAAATCGTTCGCCGGGTAAGTTATATCGGTAAAGACGTATTTCGCCGTGTCGTGACCTTGCAAGGCAGGATCTTTCGACAAAACACCTTCAATTTCCTTTCGTTTTTTAAGAACAGGAGGCATCTGCAGACGTTTGCGACCACGCTCTTCCGCCTCTTGGATTGACTTTTTAAGCTGCTCGTCGGTCATGAATTTGTACTCGGGATCCATGATTTTACTTCCATCCTTGCGCCGTCTGAATATTTTCTTCGGATCGGGACGAGTCAAAGTTTTCAGAAGTGTCTGAACTTCCTCGTTAAAAAAGAACGGTGCAGGATCTTTCTCTACTGTTGTCGATCGAAAAAACAGAGAATAATAACAAATTTTGAAGCCTCGATCGTGTTCGAAGATCATAAGTTAACCTCAAAAATTCACTTCGATGCTTCATTTTAGTATAGAAAAATGTTGTCACCTGATTGTTGAGTGCTCGTACTATACTTGATACTGTTTTTAACAACGTTTAATGATGCACGGGGCAAAATAGAAAACGAATTACGCGTAAACATTGTTTTTCCGGCACATTGTATGGCACGACCACTGATACCAGCCATGTTGATAACTCATCCCAAGTCCCCGTAACGATAGAAGCGCTTGCCGAAGTAAGTCGGTTCAAAATCTTCTAAGTTCACTTATTAGCCGACCGTAACGTATATAAAAGCAAACCATGGAACGAATACCTCGAAAGCAAGGATGTTACCATCGCTCGGAAATGTAGATTACGGAAAAAAAGTTACAGGCAAACTTACCGGATACCGATAAAAAGAGATCTATAATTACCGACAGTGTATTTCCATTCTATCCGGTCGTCGAGTTGGTTACCGACATTTAATTGCACCCTTATAGCCTAAATTAGGCCACTTTTCTAAATACACATTCGTTTCTTGATCGCAGGTGAAAGCACAGTTGATTAAAAATGTTAACCACTGCAACATATCCATTATAAATGTATTTAAATAAATTATTGTTTTTTTAATGTCGTCGGTTTTGGGTGTGCAGATTTATAGAAACTATACTCCTCGTACTTTCGAACGGTGCTGCCCCGCTTGGCATTCGGCGGAACTAATCCCCGACTCGACGACAAATATATGAATATACGCGATTCGGGGATTAGTTCCGCCGATTGCCAAGTGGGGCGGCACCTATCGGATAGTACGGGTTGCGCCATCTGTGACGGCGGCCTCGCACTCTTTGGCTAAAAAGTTCCGCCGTTTTTTCAACGTGATATAATCTGAGCGCTTTTAAATAGGAATTGAAGTTGAACGTATTTCGGCGAAGTCGAAATTTATCTTTTAATGAACTTTACCTTCGTCGAGTTTAACACGTTGAACCTCAATTCTATTGAAAAGCGCTCCGATGAGATGCTCATATTATATAATGTTGAAAAATCATCTGTGAAAAAACGGCTGAACTTCTTATTGTTAGCCAAAGGGTACGAGGCTGTCCTCACACATGGATTTTCAACTTTTACTTGACCGTTGCGAATCTCCCTTTTTAATACAAAATAGAAGTTCTTCGCAGATAGGTAAATGTTGAAAAATCACAAAAATATGTTTCCGCGCGCAAATTAAATACAGAAAAGAGAAGAAAACTAACCTATCCATAGCTTCTATTATTATTGTTCTCTATGATACATTGTCCCCTTATACCGACATAACCTCACAATGCAGCGCTAACGAATCAGCTGTTACACTCTGACCTTTCGCTCTTAGCAGGATATGAATGATTCTATATTCAGCAACAAGCGATAAAGATATCGGAGGATCTAACAAATGTTAGATCCATCGTTAAGACGAACTGTTACGTGCAGTCCTACAATGATTTTCAGACCCTGGAATTTCGTTGTTGGGACTAGAGATTTTTATGATCTACAAGATATGAATCACGGCCGATGCAAGGACCGGTAATAACCGATGCAAAATTTCGTCTTTTCGCTTATACGTACGTTATGAGGGGTTCGGTAACTGAAATTCTTCGAATAGCGATCGACGGAAAGACAAACCATAACCTCTGGCCATAAAAACATACATTTTGCTATCCGTACACACGCATGTACGAGAGGGCGCGCGCGCGTTGCGTTCGGTTGCGCACGCGCATGCATCCGTGTGTATATATATATACACATACGCATCATATATATATATATATAAATATATCCCCTCTGATGAAAGCCACCTGTCTAATAATATGCACTCGTACACATCCGGTCTGGGGATATGAGCGTTTCCGGTATGCGGGGGGGATGGTACCCTGCAGTGTCCTCAGAAAGTGGCCTTTGAGGGCGCGACCCCCAAAACGATGCACGCACCAATGCGTCCCCCTCACCAGCGTGCAGTCCAAACTGTAGAAACCTCATCTTCTACATGGGCAGGGTGAACGATGAGCCCCCCACGACCTCGCAAATCGATTTGTTATCACGACACGCAATAAACTGCTCCGATGATGAACGTTTGGTAATGAACAAGCTGCTCTTGTACAACCGTATCCCGATGCGTGAAAGCGCTAGGAATTGCATTCGATTTTTCCCTTGCATCGATCATTATTATCTAAAAATGTTCGAATAAAGACATTTTGTGATGCAAAAATGGTACCTTTGCTTTTAATTCGAAGCTTTACCGATAAAAAATAGTCAATAACTTAGATTTCTAAAATGCATCGTATTTTTCTTAATTAGAACATAACATCATCTGTTTTTTCGATTATTCAACTCTTACGTTGACCATAAATAATCATCGAACGTAAATTCAATTCGGCAATTCACGCTTCTCGTCATCGAGGGTGTGAAATTTCAAGAGCGATGCGTGACGCGAAAGTCCTCTCGAGAGGGAGAATCGAGAGAGATTCTCGGTACATCGATTTCACACTTACAACTATCTACACATATAAATGTGTACAGTAAATTAATAGACACTTAGGGGACGAAACACTATTTTCAACGGTATATATTGTACCGGGATGTAACACGCGTGAGGGGTCTCCGTGTTTGCGTCGCAGGGGGGTACGACGTGTTGCGGGACCAGGTGTTGGACACGGTGGATCCCGGAAGGGGGCCGAACCGTGGAAAATTCCTTCAATTTTCTCGCGTATCATCGCGACATACCGAATTTTTAATCATCGGTTCGATGCGATATAAATATTTAATATTTTCTTTCAAGCATATCAACGGTTTTTCTCATCGATGATACAAGGGTGCGCTATTTGTTTTCTCTTTTTTTTGGTTTAAAATCTGCAAAATCTTCACAAACGAAAGCGATTTTAGCGGGTAAATAACGCTTACGTATGGATCTAACATACTTTGCGAAAAAGAATGGATAGGGGATGTACGCAAATTTACATTTGATCCTCTAGATCCTTCAGTCCGGAGCGAGACAGGGAAAAAATGTCTGTCGCATAATATTCAAGGGGTGTAGACTGATCCATTATTTTCATTCGGGATTACGTACTGCCTATCTGAGCTGAACATCGCGAGTGCCTGAAGCGTATTGCGTACGCAACGTGGTAAATGGTACGGGGTTGCTGATGCTGCTGATGCGATGCGTGACCTGGGTTTATACTTCTTTTCATTCCGGCCCGTCCATTTCTATCGTCCTTCAATTTTCCTGCAATATTATTTCGTGGTGATTATCTCTTCGGATTTTTCTTCATCCACACCTGGTTTTATCGAAAAAAGACAATAAGGGAAAAAGAGAGAGAGAGACAGAGGGAGAGACAGAGACAGAGGAAGAGAGAGAGAGACTGACAGACTGACAAAGAGGGCGAGGGTGAGGGAGAGATGATTGTATATCGAGTGGAATGCGAAGAAAAAAAAGAATTAGCTATCGCGTGTGGAGAAATAGAATTCTATACAGGATGTATTTATTTCACGGCCATTTCCATTTTTCAAGTTCCTCCCCATCGTGCTTTTGATATATTACGGTAGACGCGTTCGTCCCGGACTCACGATTGATAGTCGCGCGAACGAACCCCTGGAAGCTTCACCCCGCTACTAATTATAAGAACACTTAATGGGCCTGGTAAATAGGGCTTTGTTTATTAGATCACGTTCGACCGTGTTAGAAAGAGAAAATAGACACGTGTATCGGTCCAAAGATCGACAATTTAATCTGAGAAAATTATGACAAAAATAAAAAAATTATTTAGGGCAAAAAAGTATAGCAGGGGTGAGAACGATACCGCAAAAATACAAAAAATACAAAATCGTCGTAAGATTACATTAAGGGTGAAAAATTTATGGACTTTATCGTGAGATGGGAGACGTTCCATCTTTTGAAAGGTTCGATGGCCATTTTTACGACAAGAGCGCATCGTCTAATACGAGGCGATGCGATTTATCGATAAGGAA